>LNAC01000319.1:2024489-2245432 GCA_002007465.1 Ailurus styani | reverse complement strand
GAAGGGGGGGAGCGGGGGGGAAGGGGGAATCTTGGCGTCCACACAACTTCAGGGACGGAGATCTGAGACTGCAGCAAGCGTCTTATAGCCTCTCATCTCAATTCCCCAGCCCTGCTGAATTAGTTGCTTCTTTCTTCTCAAGTGGCAGCATCTGGACAGAGTCTTCAAGATGAGGAACATCTGTTCCCCATCCTTGAATTTTCACGTTCTCCTAAAACTCCAACCTAAACTCCAATGCCTTGCGGAGCCAATGGGCAAGCTGTGTGTTTGAGTGACAAACCCTGGTGCGAGTATCCCCTTTCTGAGCAGATTTGCGACGTTGCTCCCACTGAAGACGCACACAGGGTGTATTGTCTGTGGCTTGGTAGGGCTGATTCTCTGCATACAGGGCTGTACGTCTTGTTTTTTTTAGTTTTTAGTTTTTATTTAAATTCCAGTTAGTTAACGTACTGTGTAATATTGGTTTCAGGTGTACAATACAGCGATTCAGCACTTTCATACAACACCTGGTGCTCGTCACAACAAGGGCCCTCCTTAATACCCATCACCTCTTTCACCCATCCCCCTACTCACTGCCCTTCTGGTAACTATCATTTTGTTCTCTATAGGTATGAGGCTCTTTCTTGGTTTGCCTCTTTTTTTTCTTCCCTTTTTTGTTTGTTTTGTTTTTTAATGCCGCATGTGAGTGAAATCATATGGAATTTGTCTTTCTCGGACTGACTTATTTGGCTTAGCATAATTCTCTAACTCCATCCACATCGTTGCAAATGGAAAAATTTATTCTTGGGGTTTTTTTGGCTAAGTAATATTTCATTGTCTATATGCATATAGACATATGTACGTATATATGTATATGTATATGTATATGTATGTATATGAGTTTATATATGTAGTATATACTACCCCTTCTTTATTTGTCAGCCAATGGACACTTAGGCTGTTTTCATAATTTGGTTATTGCAGATAATGCTGCTATAAACATCAGGGTACATGTATCCCTTTGGATGCATATTTTGCATTCTTTGGGGGTAAATACCCAGTAGTACAATTGGTAGGTCATAGGGTAGCTCTATTTTTAACTTTTTGAGGAACCTCCATACTGTTTTCCAGAGTGGCTGCACCAGTTTGCATTCCCAACAATGTGAGAGGGATCCCTATTCTCTGCATCTTCACCAACACCTTTTGTTTTCTGTGTTGTTGAGTTTAACCATTCTGACAGATGTGAGGTGGTATCTCCTTGTGGTTTTGATTTCTATTTCCCTCATGATGAGTGATGTTGAACATCTTCTCATGTGTCCGTTGGCCCTCCGTATGTCTTCTTTGGAAAAATGTCTATTCATGTCTTTTGCACATGTTTTAGTTAGATTATTCATTTTTGGGATATGGAGTTTTATAAGTTCTTCCTGTATTTTGGATACTAACCCATTAGCAGATATGTCATTTGTAAATATCTTATCCCCATTCCATAGGTTGCCTTTTAGTTTTGTTGATTGTTTCCTTCACTGTGCAGAGCTTTTTATCTTGATAAAGTCCCAATAGTTTAATTTTGCTTTTGTCTTCCTTGCTTCAGGAGACGTATCTAGTAAGAAGTTTCTATGGCCAATGTCAAAGAGGTTACTACCTGTGTTTGACAAAGCAGGAAAGAATATCCAAGGGGAAAAAGACAGTCTCTTCAACAAATGCTGTTGGGGAAACTGGACTATTTTCTCACACATACACAAAAAGAAATTCAAAATGAATTAAAGACCTAAATGTGAGACTTGAAAGCATAAAAATCCTAGAGGAAAATGCTGGGCTGAATCTTGAAAGGACTCTGAGTTCCTTTCGAATTTCCTTTTTATGCTCTCTTGATTCTAATTGTCTTTAAGTATGAGAAACTGAGATATTATGAGCAAGATCGGAAAAGCCACCCACTTGCCCCTCCCAACACATGCAATTATTGTGAAACAGATTTTTAGGCTTCAGTGGCATGTTTAGAAGAAGTATTTTCAAAAAAAATTTACCTAGAAGGCCTTAGTAGAGGACTTCCATGTATTTTGATCTCTCTTACACACACACACACACACACACACACACACACACACACACAGAGGAAACCTGTATCAATTGTTATTTCAAAAATTCTGAACTCTGTGATTTTTTATGAGATACTAGGCATTATCAAAGATCTACAAAATAGGCTGTCCCCTCATCCACACAGATGCCCTTGTCCTTTTAAGCAATTCAGCACAGTTGCCTGGGTGGTCAATCCTATTAATGTCCACTATTTTGTAGAAAGTAAATGGTCATTTGAGTCTAGTAAAGGACAATAGTTATCTTCTAATAGGGATGGGCAATATTAAATGTTGGCTTTAACTTCTGAGAGTGTCAACTCTATGTCAATTGGATAAATGCTTTTCTAAGTGAAAGGAAAACTTAGATGGTTAGAAATGTTTTCTTTTTCAGACTCCTAGTCCTCAAGTTAACAAATTTAAATTCAATAAATATATTCCCACATGAAGGTAATGCTGAAACTATTTGTCTAATACTTCACTACTATCAACCTTAATGCCAACTGCAATAAATATACATTAATTAAATTTTTTTGCAAAAATAATTTTTTGTCTACTAGTGTTAAATGAATTTCCTTTGAAATAGCCATTGTAGAAGAGGACTGGAAGTTTCATTTACTGTAGTAGGATGCCATCAATGTAGTACAAAAGCTATAGATTTTGAAATTTTGATTCCTGTTCACTTTCTATTTGGGTAAATGTGGGCAAACATTCTGCATTTGTTTCTCATCAGTGATCTGAGGATAACTATGCTGAAATTAAAAATGTATCAGGGAATAGCCAAAGGATACAAACATATTGTTTCGAAGGGGCACATGCACCCCAATGTTTAGAGCAGCAATGTACACAATAGTCAAACTATGGAAAGAGCCCAGATGTCGATCAACAGATGAATGGATAAAGATGTGAGTATGTGTATGTATAAATCACATATTTATATATGTAAATTTATATATTTATATATATTTACATTTATGTATTTAGATATACATTTATATATATTTACGTTTATATTTATTTACATAAATATCTTATATATTTATATATACATATTTATATATATAAAACACATATTTATATACAACACACACACACACAGAGGAATATTACTTGGCTGTCAAAATGAATGGAATCTTGCCATTTGCAGTGATGTGGATGGAACCAAAGGGTATTATGCTAAGCGAAATAAGTCAATCAGAGAAAGACAAATACCATGTAATTTAACTCATAGGAACATAAGGGAAGGGAAGGAAAAATAAAATAAGATAAAAACAGAAAGGGAGGCAAACCATAAGAGACTCTTAACTGGGAAACAAACAGGGTTGCTGGAGGGGAGGTGGTGGAGGGTGGGGTAATTGGGTGATGGGCATTAAGGAGGGCACTTGATGTAATGAGGATGGGTGTTAATATGCAACTGATGAATCACTAAATTCTATCCCTGAAATTAACAATGCAGTATATGTTAACTAAGTTGAATTTAAATACAGAATTAAAAAAAAAAAGAAAAATGTATTGGGAAATTAAATGTAGTCACTGATTTACTCAGTATCAATTTAGTGGGCACCTACCCCATGCCAGACACTAAGCTGCTATTCTGAAACAAGATTCATTAATACCATTTAGAAGCTGTAATCAGGTAAGAAAAACCATTTTGGAAGTATGAAAGATATAAACAAAGACTTGTAGTTACTATTAAAAAATGTAAAGATGGAGTAACAATTTTATCTGTGAGATAAAATATTCAATGTTCTGGTTGTGGTCTTAGTCTTAGAAATAGCTGAAATGATAACTTTTCAATATTAGATCAGTTATTCTCTCAAAGAGTATCTCTTAACTTTCAGAGACTCTATCATAAATAACTATAATAATTATAGCATTCTAATCCCAACTCTGTTGTGTGACATAAGCAAAGCCTTTATTATCTCACCTAGAACTAATTTCCAACAAGAAAACACTTTAGTTTTGCAAGTTATAGCCTGATTCAGCTTTTGTAGTGCCTGGAACTTATACAAATTTGGGGTTTCTTTAAGAAAATGAATCTAATATCAAAAATACAAAACCAGGTTCAAATGGAATGTATAGATTTAGAATGAAATAATAAATTATAAGTATAAAAAACAGCCATCAGACACCACAAACATCACAAAATTCAAAAATAATGCTTTATTAATTAAGTTCCTCTAAAATTAAGGGGTTCCCCCCCCTTACACTTTTGGCTGCCTACCCCTTGATCACCTCTCCACTCTGACAATAGTCTTTTAATATCACTTTCTCTAGAGACAATAGAGTTCAGTCTTTTGTAACCTGGTTGATTGAAAACAGCTTCTATTAATTTAGAAATGTTTCTTCCAGTCTCATAGCTTTCTATTGATAACATCATATACATTTTAAGGATATCTATTGAATTTGGGAAACTTCTACCAAGTGTCTTTGAAATGTGAATTGTGCAATTTGGAAGAATTTCGATCTGATCCATTACAAATGTCCTTTTTCTTCTACCACTAGTATCTTCCAGGGATTAGAATAGAAATTCATATCCTGATTCAACCTCTGGGCTGAAACCTACATATCATGGAGCTGGATGAGTTGGCAAAACTGGGGGTCAAAGTGTTCCTGAAATGCACCCCTATACTGGACGGCCAGCAATAACTGTACATGGAAATGACTACAACTACACGATATATCTCATTAAAGCCAACCTAAACATATCTTCAACTCAACCTCCCAGTAACTATACCTCTCAAATCCTCATGACCTTTCCCATATGAAGGAAAGTGAAGCAAAGTAGAAGTGTAGAAAAAGATAAGCAATTATGTGTAAAGTAGTTTATGTTTTTAAAAATTAAAAATAACAAAGGGCTGTGTGAACACAGTGATCGAACTCCTCCAGGAACTATAGAAGGGGCTTTTGCAAATGAGAAGGGCCAAAGATTATGCTTCATTATTTCATGATAAAGTTGCCTTTATGCTAAGCATAGGTCTTTCCTTTTAAAGCAGAATATTTATTGATGGGTGTTATCCCTGAACTAGTATTATAAGATGGTAGTACTTCAATGTGAGAGAATTATATGGTTCCATTTCCTTGAATAAGGCCTTAATCTACTTCGAATATTGTCTTTAACAGCTGCTAATTTGTTTTGAACCAATGGCTCTTAATTTATTCATGCAGTTAACCAGCAAATGTCACTTAGGTAAGGCAGTGTGCTAAACCCTACAGATGATGAAAGATGTGGGACAATCACTCCCTATCCTTCAGGAACTGTGGGCAGGTGTTTAACAGAGTAATTTGTAAACTGATATTCTTATTTCTTGAAGTTCCATCTTTTATCTGATTTTAGAAAATAATATGGAATGATCTCTGCTTTCTCAAATATCTCTTAGTATTTTTCCTTTATTAAAAAATTTATTTAAATCCAATTAATTAACATATAGTGTATTATTCATTTCAGAGGTAGAATTCAGTGATTCATCAGTTGCGTAGGACACGCAGTGCTCATTACATCACATGCCCTCCTTAATGTCCCTCACGCAGTTACCCCATCCCCCCACCACTCTCCCCTCAAGCAGCCCTCAGTTTGTTTCCTAGAGTTAAGAGACTGTTATGGTTTGTCTCTCTCTCTCTCTGATTTCATCTTATTTTATTTTTCGTTTAGTATTTTTTCTTTCTTAAAACGGCAGGGGCACATATCTAATTTTCTCTAACATTCTCTATCTGGAAGTGGATACGTTTCTTCCTACTACCAGCGTGCAGATTCCAGAGGCTGTCTCTCTCTGCTCCATGTAGTTTTATTTATTTTTTATTTTACCTTTTCTTATTTTTTTAAGTTTTTATTTAAATTCCAGTTAGTCAACATACAGTGTAATATTAGTTACAGGTGGATAAAATAGTGAGTCAACACTTTCGTACATCACCTAGTACTCCAGGTAGGTTTGTAATTAAATGCTTATAGCCACATTCCTTGGCAGAGACTGATGGAAGACAAACCTTTGAACATTACCAATGGTCTTGAAATGCCGGATAAATGGGACAATAAAAACACCTCATTTCCTTGTATTGTTTTTTTCCTAGTATTGTCCCTATGGTGGAAACATTCTCTTTCCTATTTGTTTTAGATACCATGGTAAACATCTATATCTTCTCACACGTGAGCTGGTGGAACTGAGATGCTGACTGATGAACCATTAATAATTCCTATCAAGTCATCACTATATATCACTTCTGAGAACCCATTCCTGCAGAGGGACTATTTTGATTTTGTTAATTTAGTGATTCGTGTGGAATGATATCAGGTTATGTGGGTGGCTTATATTTTCTTGTTCTTTTTTAAAAGATTTTATTTTAGAGAGAGATGGAGAGAGGGAGAGAGAGAGAGAGAGAGGGAGAGAGAGAGGGGGAGAGAGAGAGAGAGGGAGAGAGAGAAAGGGAGGAGGAGGAGGAAAAGTGGGAGAAGGACACACAGACTCCATGCTGAGCACAGAGCCCGATGTGGCGCTCGATTCCTCAACCCTGAATTCATGACCTGAGCCAAAAGAAATCAAGAGTCAGAGGCTTAAATGACTGAGCCACCCGGGCACCCCACATTTTCTTGTTTTTAGAAGACAGTATTTCAGTTAAGAATTACACTATTCACCTGAGAAACTAACACTGTCAGTGAGAATGGACAGAGTCCCTCTGCATGAAGAGAATGAGAGGCTTTGGATGAACTTGGGAGGAACCCACGGCATTGAACATGGTTATCTTCTAATTAATCAAGATAGATTAAAAACAGTATTTTGTGTTTAAAGAAAGCATCAAAACAATTTTCCTAGTTACCCCTTCTAGTTTTTAACAATTCTGACTCTTAGGCAGTTGTTTTATTTGTAATAAAATGGCCCAACAGTGAGCTTTGGAAATGAATACAGGTGGCTGATAACGAGAGCTCTCCAAAGGGTACCATGAATGAAAGCAATGATATTGAGGCTTGTAGTTTTTAGAAAACCTTCAATAGCTAACAGGGGAAATGAAGTAAAGTACTCAGCTCTGCAAAGGATTCCTATTAAGACCCTGGAAACTCGCAAATTTGTAAACATTCATTGAGCCCCTCTAAAATCAAGGGCAACCGCACCTCCGTTTCACAGAAGCGCCTTCTTTCTCATTCAGATCTCTTGGCTACACTTCCGTGAAATATTTAATTTTGTAGATACTTATTTCTTATTCAACATACTTTTTCATTGCCCCTAACAGTGTTCAAGATAACACACTACGGATCCAGAGATGAGCAAAGAGCCACTGTCCCTGACCTTAAGGCAACTCAGTCGAGGAAAAGATAAACACGAGGATATGTCTGAGGACCGCTGTGACGCAATTACGCTTACCTGGAGAAGAGCACACAAACGGGTATCACTAGACAAGGGAGAAATGCAGGAGATTTACCCACTATTACCACTCTAGTGTTTTTAAATAGCTTTTCACATTAGGAAATAGAAAACTTAACCTCTCCGGGAAGTATGTTCCATTAGACTACATCTCCAAAGCCTAGAACAACCCAAATCCAGTAAATGGCTACCATTTTTTGCCCTTGAGCTTGGAATCTACTTTTATCTCTCACTCTCCTTGTGAACCATTTCTCATTCTACAGAATTTGATGCAGAGGTCAAATCTCATGGGAAACTCTCCCAGACAGCACTAACCACTTTCCCTTTGATTCACAGGATCTTGAACAGAACTGTACTGATGCTTTTATCATATCATATTTAAATCTTATTGTTTACTTACTCAAATTGCCAACTGGATACAGGGTTTTTACGAGTAGAAATGTCTCTGCCTTTATAGTCCAGCACCATAGCTAGCACACTGTGCAAAGTAGTTGATTGAGAAGTCGAAGTCATTTTTAAAAAACTTTTAAAAAATTCATCTTATTTTTGATCTGCAGAGATAAGGAAAAGCAGTATTTTAATTGGTTGTCTATTAGGGCATTAAAGTAGTAATATAGGGTGCCTGGGTGGCTCAGTGGGNAGGGCGCCTGGGTGGCTCAGTGGGTTAAAGCCGCTGCCTTCGGCTCAGGTCATGATCCCAGGGTCCTGGGATCGAGGCCCACATCGGGCTCTCTGCTCAGCAGGGAGCCTGCTTCCTCCTCTCTCCTCTCTCTCTGCCTGCCTCTCTGCTTACCTGTAATCTCTCTCTCTGTGTCAAGTGAATAAATAAAATCTTTAAAAAAAAAAAAAGTAGTAATATAGCCAATGTCATAAAATGAGCCCTTAGAAGGGAAGATCAGGGACATAATTAGTGGTAGAGCCAGCCCCAAAACATGGGCAGAAGGAGTAGGGAAAACATCTAACATGCAGACAAGCGCCTTAGTGCAATAAATTAACAAATATTTCTAATACATCTGGAGGCTGGCCCCAGACTCCTAAGATTAATTTTAAGTTCAGGAAGTCGGGAATGAATGTTACAACTTTTATCTCTAAGAATGGCAGATTTGACCTGCTAGAGCTAACATATTTCAAAAGAACCTTTGAGGAATTGCATAAGAGTTGCTCTTACTAGTAATTATCTACATATACAATTAGATGAGCATTTTTACTCTAATTTGAAAGGCCATCCTTTGTCTTTTATTTTTTAATTATTTTTTTAAAAGATTTTATTTATTTATATGACAGAGAGAGAGAGTGAGAGAGCGATCGTACAAGCAGGGGGAAGAGCAGGCAGAGGGAGAGAAAGAAGCAGGCTCCCCGCTAAGCCAAAAGCCCAACACCACATCACAACCTGAGCCAAAAGCAAACACTTAACCAACTGAGCCACCCAGGCAGGCACTTCTATCCTTTGTCTATTAAATATTTCTTATTATTCATCCTATATGTTTTATTTCAAGATGTATTTTTTCCTTGAAAAGGAGCAGTTACTTAGAAAAAAAATACTAATAAAAAATATTCTTGGTACTGCATAGTAAATATCTTTATAATGCTATGCTTATGGGACAGATACTATTTAATTTTGTAGTTAACCGCACCTTTATTTTGACCTTATCATGTTTCCTTGGGATATTTTTCTTTCTGCATTGTTATTTTAAGGATAACAGTATACGAGCTTATAAAAATTTTTAAGTACAAATGAGAAAACAACAGGAGCAGAAGAAATGTTATGTGGATGAGTTAGTAAGGTGCTAGATTATTTTGTTTTTAATATCAACCTTGTTATATTTTATTTTTTTTAAGATTTTATTTATTCATTTAACACAGAGAGAGAGATTACAAGTAGGCAGAGAGGGAGGCAGAAAGAGAAGAGAGAGGAGGAAGCAGGCTCCCTGCTGAGCAGAGAGCCCGATGTGGGCCTTGATCCCAGGACCCTGAAATCATGACCTGAGCCGAAGGCAGCGGCTTTAACCCACTGAGCCACCCAGGCGCCCAATCTTGCTATATTTTCTCAGTCTATATGTTAATTATCTGTTTCAACAACTATCTAAACATATCACTAAATATGGAAGTGGAATTGATACTCTAAAAACTTTAGTTGAATATACCTGCTTTCTTTTTGAAAATAAGGTTAATAACAACAAATAAAATATGATTATAGAATAAATATGGGGAAAAAATAAGACATGGAGTTTCTACCCACTGGAAGAGCAGGTTAACCTCTGGAATGAGGCATCAAAATGAATAGCTGAAGTTTTTCACATGCATATTTGCTTAGATGATTTGTGTGTGTATGTGTGTATAGAGGCATGTATGTAGGACTCTGTATATATGTGCATACGTATGTCTGCAATTATATAGTTACATATGTAACACTGATATATATTATACATGAACATATCATTTATATATGACATAAATGATTTATTTTTATAATAAATACTATATATTGGTTATCAGTATATTCCATATATTTTATGTATTATATGTGTGTATATAACATAAATGTAACAACCAAATAATAAAAAATATAAAACTATTTTATTTTTATTTTATATATATTTCTATCAAATATATACATATTTTGGTTATCAGTATATTCCATATATTTTATATATTATATGTGTGTATATAACATAAATGTAATATAGAAATATATACATATTTCTAGGAAGATAACCAGTGGAGTCATTAAACTTTATGTGAGTCGAAATTGTTCTTAAGAATTTAAAATCAAAGCATGCATTTATGTCTTTAAATAATGCACTTGAACTGCAGTACTTGATTTGTCAGTTTAAGTAATCCTTATTGATCCCTTGCTATAAAGTGTGAGTCAATTTAAAGCTTTCTCCCACCTTCATTCCACCACGCCATCTCCTGCTTTTTGTTAGCGATTTAAGTTATTTCTACATCTCAAAATCTCTATTGTTATGCTTTGATTTGCCCTTGGAAACACAGCCCAAATCAAAAGCTATTTTATGTCACGAGTGTTTTTCTCTTGCTATAAAATATTATTCTCTCCCCGAATGGGAGAAACATCTATTGCTTACAGCAAAAACAGGTAAAATTCATGAAACTAGAAAATAATCACTTGATATTAACAGGGCATTCAACAGGGCAACAGCTATGTAAAAAGCCAAGTTCCTGGAAGCCTCTGGAAACAGCAGCGTTACTGACCTATAAAGTATTTATTTACTCCACGAAAGGCAGTGGGTCCTTTGTCCTCAAAGGGTGGGTTGTCAACTGATACGTCTTTGGATCGATACCATTTTGAAGGAGTCACCAGGTTAATTTATCCTTTTGGTGTCTCCTCTATATAGATTGACATCTATGCAGACAGCAAAAGTGGAAACCTGTGTTTCTTAAGATGAAATAGTTTGTAGGGAATTCTAGGTCACTCTAATTACTATCACTCCAACTTAAACATAATGGCAGGTTGCCTTTTGATTCAGAGTCTGATGGTATAAAGGGATTTGAAAAATGAAACAAGCTTTCAATCCAGTGTTCACACAGGGTTGAACTGACAGTCACATGGGCAGAAGCAAGGCAAGCTTTGAGTAAAAGAGAAATAAGACATCTTCATTTCCATTTTCGCTTAATTAAGATTGTCACACTGATTAATCATCACTATGTCATAAGTATCTCAAAATTTAGGGACAGGTGAAATTAGAACAACGCCTTTGATCAAAAATGGTGTGCAAATGGTTTTAAATGCAACTGATCCTCTTGGACCGTCCCTTGTCACACAGAAAGAAGGCTCCTGCTTGATCCTTTTGAGCCCTGTTTTGTTGGAGCATCTGCTTCCATTGGCTCTGACAGAAACACCTTCCTAAGGGACTCCCACGCTCCTCTCTTCCCTTCACATTATTCAGAAATGTTTCCCTCCTTCACTTAGCTACCTGAATTGGAGCAAAGCTGTGTTCAGTGATTTCTCCAGAGATGAAGCTCAGCCACCAATTCACCACAGACAACACAGATGTGACAAGAAGTCATCTAAGAATTTGAAACTGTAAACAAGAAAAAAAAAATATATATATACACTAAAGCAACTTAGGTAAAGAGGTTATCCATGTAAATATCTTTCCCGGTGCTTTGGAGATATCTACAGAAGGGGCTCTTATTATCTTGTACACGGCGGGAACTTAAACTGTGCTTCTTGATACTACTGTAGCTGTGCCTCTATGAAAGACAATACAATGTAATCATTATAGCTATTTAGCTGTTGAATTAGGTGGCCAGGCAAATTTCCGAACTGTTATTCACTCTTCCTTCACATCAGCTGCACATGGAATAACCTGGGGAGGTTTAAAATATTAATGCCTGAATCCTAACATCAGAGATTCTAATTTACATGGGCTAGTGTGTAGCCTGGGCCCTGGGATTTTTAAAACCTCCCAGGTGATATGTACATGCAGCCAAGGTTGCAAATCATTGTCTAAATTGTATTAGCTGGCATGTAGGGAGCACTTCCTTTGTTCAGGCCCTGTGCTAAATGCATTCTGTATGGCATCTTGTGTGCTCAGCAAAAACAGCTTTTGGAAATTGCATTTAGTACCTCCATTTCAGATGAGGACACTAAACTCAGGCTGAGTGCCTTACTCAAAGTCACAGGACTGGTGAGTGGTAGAGAAAGGATTTGATCCGGGTCTGTCCATGATCCTCTACTGCTCACGGTCCTCACTGGCAGAAGTTTTGAGACCGAGGGAGAACAGATGGCTGGTACATGTTAAATACATTGTTAGGAAGTTTCCTCACCAGGCAGGAGAGGAGCTGACCAGTGTTTTCCAACTTTTCCTAATGATGAGAATTTTCTGAGGTTCTCAAGCCTCTTTCCCAGAAGTTGATTCAGCAGTTGTGGGTTGAAGGTCTAATAATTTTGTTGATGTTGTTGTTAGCAAATGTTTTGGTTGATTCCTATACTGGGGAAGCCAGGGAAACACTGTACTAGATGACTGCTGTGGGATCCCAGGATCCTTCTAAGGAAAAGCCAGAGGAATAATGGTTCTGAATCTTGACAAAAACAGGTGACAAAGACAACCTTGTCACTACATACTTTTGCACTACAGGCTCTGTGCATTATCCTGACCCCAGTGTTTTGGGGCGGCTGTTATGGTATCCATCCTGGCAGCCGCCGATCCTGCTCCATCAGTTGGGTCCCCTCCCTCCCCTCAAGAGTCGACTGTGTCCATCTCTGGCCAATTCTCCTCTGTGTTCAGTGATGTCACATTCATAGCTTGCAATGGACCATTATCAGTTTTTTTTTTCAAATTTTACTTTAAAATAAACTTTTATTTCCGAGTAGTTTTTGATGTACAGAAATTTGCAAAGATAAAACAGAGGCTTCTCATATTTCCCTCAGTGGGAGTTTTTACACCAAAGAAAGGAACAAATGCCAGAACTGGGACTCTCCTCCTATCCCCGTTCCCTACCCTCCAGTTCATTTTTAAACATTTAGCAGCACACCACTGCCTAAGCATCTAAAACTGCTTATACAGGGGGTAACATTTCTGACTGGAAAGGTCAGATTTTTCACCTAAGAGATGTTTCCCCATTTGTCTGCAGACCTTTTGTTTGGGTAAGATTCTCACTTAAAAAAAATATTCCAATTTAGGAAATGTATACTCAAAGTTTGAAAGATGGAATGTAATGCTCCCCGATAAACTTTAAGTGGCAGTGAACATAATGCGAAAAAAAAACCCCAAAATGATGTATTTTACATCTCACAAATCTAAAGAGAGGTAGATTAGGGAAATTTGATCTGAAAAATTTTGTAGGAGGCCTACAGGCTTAACCTAAGCCTCTAGGTACTAATGTATTTGTAATGATTTTATTTTTTTATGAAGTGCTGAGATAAATAGCTCTTCATTGCAACCCACTGTAGAAATCTGCTTCCTGTTTATTTCAATACAGTTTAATATTTCTAAATTTCCATCTTGGAGACTATGACATAAGCAAATATATTAAGGGTTTTAGAAAGGGTTTCTATTTAGAAACAAAAATACCTGCCACTTATGAAAGCCACGTTATGTGTGGAATCAGAGTTCACTTGGGAAATCTAACTCCTTTGTCAAAGACAAGGCCATTGCTCACTCAGTCCAAAATAACACTGCCTTCCTACACCGGTTCAGAACGAGCCTTCCTCTTCTGATTTATTGCTACTCCTCCTCTCCCCACTACAAGCTATTTGTTTGGCTCTTAATACCGGGAGACCTGTATTTGCAAGGTTGACTTTGAGGTTTCCCAAGAGAGCTGCTGTTTTGTTATAAATCTCTTGCTTTGCTATTTATTTTATCATGTTATTTTACTCCTCTTGCACAAATTTCTGAGAATATCAAATTCTATAGTATCTTATTGTCTGAAGACATTTTAAAGCTCTTCTCTCCAACATCATCCTCTCAAAAGGCCTCTTCCTTGCAAGTAGGGAGTCACTGAAGCAGGGCTAACTTTGTGGCCTGTGCGGTCCTGGAGGGCACCAGACTCAGGGGACCTTGAACCTGATTTAATGCTCTGCTGTTGTGTCTCGAAATTCTTAATAATTTTTGAACAATGAGCTCTGAATTGTACTTGGCAATGGGCCTATCAATTACATAGCCAGTCCTTTATCCACCTGTTGATCACTGGAGGACACTGAGTACATCTTTCCTTTCTTCATAGTAATCCATGGCCTAACATGTAATTATTACTCATTAAATATTTTCTTGATCATAGGGAACAGACTCTGTGCCAATCCTTGCTGATCCCACCAAGGAAGATAAAGAGTCTAGGGGAATACATAATCTCTTTCAATGTAGAATGTTTCACAGCGGGAATGGCTTTTATTGTGTAATTAAATGGTTGATATTAACCAAAGAAAAGAAGACTTTTGGGGTAAATAGACATGTGACATTATTTTACAAGGTAACTAACACTGAAGACATTTTTTATAATGCTAAAAATTAATGTTTTAGGCTTTGTATCTATAGTTGATAATAATAATTTACATTAAAATTACAATAACAACATTAGGAAAAATCCAACTGAGATTTCTTGTTTCATTTTCACTTAAGCCTGAAGGTATTAAAAACACCAGTTGGCAAATGTAGGTTTTGAATAATCAATTAGGAAAGCCTAACCCATTCCTTAATGTTTCATGAAAATTAAAAAAAAAAAAAGAGAGAGAGAGAGAGAAAGAGAGAGAGAGAAAGAGAAGAGAAAAAGATTTTTTCTAGAGACTCAAAATGAGCTTGCACCGCTCAGTGGGAAACCTTAATCAGCTCATTATTGTGTTATGTTATTTTCCTTCATTAGGTAAGTGAACAACATTGAAAAAGAAAATAATGAACAAGAGAGTGGTCTTAGGTCTGTACCTTGAAAAACCAACAGAAGATCTACCACTAGCTATTTAAAAGCTAACAGATGCTTATAAAATATGGAACTTTTGATTATTGTGTTTTAATACTCATATGTGGAAGTGGTGAGCATGTGTGACGTGGAAGAGAAATGCTCACTGTGGAGGTACTGTCTCGAATACTGAGGTTTGGTCTAAGAAGTTCTATTGTGCCATGGACATATCAATAACACACATCTCCTTTTTTGTGATTGAGAGTTGCATAACTGAATGCAAGAAAATATTTAATCATCTAGTAATATTGTTGTAATAGTGTATTGGCTTGTTAAATGGGTAATAATATTCTTTCTATGTTTAGGGAATGAATAAACTAAAATCTCTGCTATCTACTGATTTAATTTAGCCTGCCCTGAAATCATATAATTGAAGGAGCTAGCACTACATTATATTTTTCAGACTAAAGCTATCTATACATAATAGTGAACATTGTAGGGACAAATAAGGCATTACATTAGCAATGATTACTATAATATTGAAAACCTGCCCTTTCTGACTGAGCTGGGAGTTTTCTATTCAAAATCCAGGTTACCAAATAGTGGGTCAAATTCTCCCTTTGTCATTTTTATCTATTCAAGTTCCATGCTGAGAAATATTACAGGGTAAGTGTTCAACAGTAAATAATATAATGATTTCTACCTAGGTGTGTAGTTTGCCTAAAAAGAAACCATTTATTTGGCATATCTGAAAAATGTGATTTTCAAGAGTTAACTGGATGCGTTGTTCCTGGGAAGTGAATTGAAAGAGACAGCACTCTAAATTTTGAAATGGTAAGGAAAACTTATAGGCTGACTTTTGGTTTAAACATTAGATATTTACCTTATGGAAACATTTGGATATACTGAAAAATAGTAATATTAGTAATAAGTTAAAGTTCCCCAAAGAAATATCACATTGTGTCTTAGATAACAAGGAATCATACAGCCAACAATTTCTTTGGTAGACTGTAGTTCCTAGTGGAGTAATGTCTGTACATTTTTTGGGGGGGGCATATATTTCTAGAAGGAATCGCTGAATTATTGCAGATGTGCTAAAAACTGTGATAACCTGATGAAGTAACTGTTCAACTCAGCAAAGACAAAGATCAAAACAAGTGACAATGCGTGAAAAAGATGTGAACGGAAATGTTGAAATGTTCACTTTGGCCTTCTACGGGCACATCATTATATTTCACTGAGCAGCCTTTTTTTTTTTTTTTTTCTAAATCCTCAGACAGATTTTCCCCATGCTAGGAAACTGAGAGATTGCAGACTAGCTATCTCACTGAATCTAATCCCCTGGACTATACCCAAGGTCTGCATCAGGCATACTTTCCCACTGGCACACATCCGCCAGTTTATATCCTCTGAATTTTTTGGAAGGCCACAGGTTGATTCATTTCAAACTATGTCTGTAACATCTACATTTAATTTCCAGAAGTCATGCATAAAATTAGGCTCAAAAGTCACCGGTTGGTTGCTCGTGTGCTAGGGTGGAATCCTGCTGATTCTGAAGGAGAGCTGATCCATGCCGAGGTTGAAGCAGAGGCCATGCAGGCACTGGGGCAGGCTTGCTTTCTGGCAGGATTGGGGACAAGTGATTTCACCCTACAGAGCAAGAAAGGATGAAACCTGAAGACCAGATTTTTGGAAATGCTCTATGAAATCTGAAAACAGACTTCCCATGAAATGTAACGTTTTCTCATTAAACTAATGACTGGAGAACAGCTGTTGACTTTAGTTCAGTGAGCTTTGGGGCTTTCTCTTATTGCATTTTTCATCATGTACAAGTGTTAGTGTAAGGATAAAGTCTGGGGCTTGCAGTTAGGTGACCTGAATTCAATTCCCTTTGCAGCACTAATAGGCTACGTGATCTTCATCATGCCTTTCCTCTGTCATGCTTCATTGCCACTTATGAAATAGGGACAGTAATAAGGTGTCTTTTAGAGATTTTGTAATTTTTGTTTTAGCTATTATGAAAGGGAAAGAGATTCACTACTTTTATTAGATGATTGGTTGTCTTTTTCTCTTGATTCACTATTTCAAGACGTGTATGCACACACACGTGCAGACACACACACACATTTTTGTGGCCAAATGGAAAATATTTGTGGCTAACCCTCTAGGCAAAAGTACCTCAGTGTTTAAGAACATCTAAAATGTCTCTGTGTAAGTCTTCATGCAAGTTTTTTTTTTTCAGTCACAGTGAGTTTATTTGATTTTGAAGTTCATATTCCCTACTCTGTATTTATAGGTATATACCGCACACACCCTTTGGTTAGATCTCAGTTTACAGATTATTTTTGCTCACATCAGAGGATCCACTAGTTTGCTTTGGTTCATAAAAGTCTGCATTTAATTTGTAGGAAATATTTAAAGAATGTGACCTTTAGAATTACTCTGAGCTAAAGGTAGTGTGTCCATAGATCCTTTCCTGTGGTTAAACAATGGTTTTCTTTTATGAAAATTAAACTACTTCATGCAAATTATTTAATGACATTAAACTGCATACATTCCATTTCTGTTAATGATAAGACAGCATGTTAAAAAAAAACTGGATATCCCATGATTTTTATTTATTAAACCCAATTTGTATTCAAAATGGTGTGGTAAGTTGGAGAAAATCCTCAGAAACCATATTTTTACAAAAGATAAATATGGAGAGTCTTCAAGCTGCTTGGCTGTTGGATCTGAAGTCAGTTCTCCTGACTAGATTGTGATGTTTCTATCTAAAAGAGCTCGATTGACTTTATTTTTTCCAAATACTTGGTTTCTTCCTATTGTGGTCTAAATGACTTTATCCCATTTACTGGAGATTCAAAAAGCTTACTTCAGTGTTAAGACAGTAAGTTCACTTATCTAATTACATCACTTATTTGCAAGTTGAAATAAAAAAGGTTGGAGTAAGACCTAAACTACCATGAAGAATGGGATTTATCATCAAAAGCTAGAACTTGGTAACGAGTAGATGCTCATGGAATTCCTTGGTCTTAGGTCTTACCATGTTTCCTCTCATCCCAGCAGCTGGTTTGATAGAATGGTAAAATGGCCCTTTGAAGATGTTATATTGCCAGCAAGGTGGTAATGATCTGGGGTGACGCTCTCCAGAAAGCTGTATATGCTCTGAGTCAACATCCAGTATGTGGTCTGTTTTTCTCACAGCCATGATTCACAGGTCTGGGAATCAAGGGGTGGAAATGGGAGTGGCTCTATTATTATCTCTAATATCTCTAGTGACCCACTGGCAAAATTTTTGCTTCTTGTTCTTATAACTATATGCTCTGCTCACCTACAGGTCTTATTCCAAAGGAAGAAATGCTTCCACCAAGAGACATAACAATGATTCCACTGAACTAAAATTGAAGACTGCCAGCTGGCCAATTTGGGCTCCTTATTTCTGTGGATCAACAGACAAAGGATTTACTCTGCTAGATAGTGTGATTGATCCTGACTACCAAAGGAAACTGGACAGTGGAGGGAGAAATATATCTGGAATACAAGAGATCCCATAGGGTGTCTCTTACTATTATCATGTCCCACGATTAAAGTGAATGGAACAAACTGAGGGTTTTGGAGGGGAGTGGGGTGGAGGAATGGTGAGCCTGGTGGTGAGTATTAAGGAGGGCACATATTGCATGGAGCACTGGGTGTGGTACATAAACAATGAATCCTGGAACACTGAAAAAAAAATAATAAAGTCAATGGAAAACTACAACTCAATTCAGGCAAGACTACTAATAGCCCAGACCCTTCAGAAATAAAAATCTGGGTCACCATACCAGGTAAAGAGTCATAACCAGTTGAAGTGCTTGCAGAGGGCAAAGGGAATATGACTGGGTAAAGGAAGACGGTGGTTATCAATATCAGTTATGACCACATGACCCAATATAGAAACAAGGCCTGTAATTGTTGTGAGGATTTGTTTATTTTGTTGTGAATATATTTGTGTGTACACACACACAGTAAGAATATGTTTTCTTTCTTTTCTTATCTCTAAGATATATTCACCTTATATCATACTATTTAAGTATTATTAACGACATAATAGTAAGTTACAGAAGGATATCAAGGAGAAAAGTAAACTATACTCAAGAACACTGCATCCTCTTCTAAAGAAAGATTTAGAGCATTTTTAGCTGTTTGTAGGATGCTTATATGATGTTAGGTGGAAATATAACCTTATTATTGTCTTTACTTGGAGTACGAGTGGTTTAAGAAGATGTCCTTGGGTGCCAAGTTGACAAAGGGTGGATTTATGATGGTTATTTTTATGTGTCAACCTAATTAGGCCACATTACCCATATATTTGGTCAAACACTTTTCTAGACGTTTCTGTGAAAGTATTTTTTTAGGTAAGCATAACATTCAAATTGAGAAAAGGAGATTATCCTTCAGTATGTGGGTGGGCCTCATCCAACAGTTGAAGATCTTAATAGAAAAAGCTGACTTCTCTGGAAGAAGAGGAAATTCTTCCAGAACACTGAACTCGAACTGCAGTATTGACTCTTTCTTGGGTCTCCAGCCTGTCTGCCTAACCTGCAGATTTTGAACTTGTCAAGCCCCCACAAAAATATGAATCAATTCCTTAAAATAAATTTCTCTCTCTTTCTTCCCCCCTACACACACACGCATACACACACACACACACACACACAGAGTGATAGAAGGATCATAGCAATTTTTTTTTTTTAATTTCAGGGGATTCAATTTGGTGAGAAAAGATGTAGGGAAGAAGGGAGGTTCACATTTTTGGGAAATAATGTTTAATAGGAAGGGCTTTAAAATCCAGGTTTACTCAATAGAGAGTTGCTTGACTTTGGGTAAGTTCCTTTACCTTGTGAAGCTCCTTATTCACCCACAGAATAGATATAATGATGTCACCTCACAGTAGTTGAACTTAAAAATGTAGAAGCATTCTCAGAATATTTTTCAGTAACCAGTGGGTGTAGCAGTTTCAAAACTTTAAATTCTCTGACACTCCTTGAGATTTTTTACTCACTCGAATCTGAAGTTACTATAACTTCTTCAAGCAACAGAATTTGCCAAAACTAATGATATGTCACTTTTGACACTGGGTCAAAGAATGTTATGCTGTCTTGGGCTCTTGAAACGCTGAACATCATGTAAGAAAAGCAACTACTCTGAAGCCACCCGCCATGTTGGAGAAGCCCTATGTACATCCTCCAGCCAACAGCCTTGGCGACAGCCAGCCTTCCAGGCATTCTGGCCAAAGCTCCAGCATGTGAGTGAGGAAGCTGTCTGGAAAAGCCATTCTTTAGCCCCAGCTTTTCAAATCCCACTTCCCCAACCATTTCAGGCTTCCCAACTATAACCTGTGCATCACAAAGCAAAGACAGTCCTCACTTGCTGTATTGTTTTTTTTTTTTTCTCATCCCCCAAATAGGTTGTCATAATGAAATGGTTATGATTTTACAATACTAAGTCTGGGGTGGTTTGTCTCACAGCAAAAGTAACAGGACAGCGGTAGATAGGTGGTTGCTGTAAGTCCAGAAGGGTAATAATCATGTTTGTATCAGCTATTGCATGGTATTCTCACAGCAAATCTACAACGAATGTATTATCACTACTATTTACATTTATCATATGGAAAAATCAAGGTGCAGATATAAGAATACTTTTTCTGGTGTCACAGAACAAATAACTGTAGACTTAGCTGTGAAACATGAAACTTTATACTTCGTAATACCAAGAAGTTTAAGATCAAGAGAAAGGGAACATAGAGGAAAAGAGTGACAGAGACAGGAAGAAAGGCAGGTATGGTGTCTTTAGAGTTAGGACAGGGTGAGAGGGGTGGGTTTTGGCCAAGAGCAGCACTGCTTCAGAGAGCCGAGGGGAGGAAGGCTGTAAGATGGGCTCCGACAGAGCTGGGTGAGGGTGGCACGGAGCCATACCAATCTTGATTTCCTCTTGCGTGAGAGGTCCTTGATGGGAGTCCCGGCTGAGGCTGACAGACTGAGGAAAATGATACTGGTTTAGATTTAGACCACCCCGGGGGGGGGNGGGGGGGGGGGGGGGCGCGAAGGAGAAGGCTCTGGCCAAGGACAGACAAAATGATTACTAAATAACATCACACGAGGAGTTTACACAGAAACAGAGTTGAAGGATTTGTCGTGGCTGTGCAGCTCTGTGACTTCCCCCAGGGGTTAACATCAATTCAGATAGGGGCCTTAAAGTTAAGGCAGATTTGGGGATCAGTCAAAGGTTGGAGATTTGCAGTAGTAGTGTGCTGGAAGCATGTAGTGAAATATGGGGAAAGGATAACTTATTTAATCACACAATAAATATTATTTCTATCTACTATGCTCCAGGGCCTCAATAAATATTTGGGAAGGAAGGGTCTAGACTAGTTGGGATGAACCCCCTCCATCTATGGAATGCAAGTCCGAATGAGAACAAGGAACAACTTCGTCAGAGTGAGGAAGTAAAAGATCCTCAAGTGGGGGGTTGGGGTGAGAAAGGGGGATATTAAGGTTTTAAATATCAAAGAGGTAATATATCTTGATGGTGACATGGTCCTGAAAATGGAGTAGCTATCTTTAATGAAGTGAAGGAAAGAGTAGACATGAGGAATTCAAGGAATGTTGAGGCTAAATATTGTATTTGCCCAATCCTCTCAGACTCATCAAGTTGCCTGACATAAAGATAAGGTGCCTGCGATTGACTGAATGTCCATTCGTTCATTCATATGTTGAAATCTTAATTCCTAAAGCGATAGTATTAGGAGGTGGGGTCTTTGGGAGGTACTAAGGTTTTGAGACTGGAGTGCTTACGAATGGGACTCATGCTCTCATAAGTAGAGGCTCAAGGGAGCTTGCTTCCCTTCTCTCTGCCGTGTGAAGATACACTGAGAGACATCCATTGCAAGGTCTGCTGAGGGAAAGAGTCCTCTGCCAATACCTTCATCTTGGACTTCCCAGCCTCCCAAGCTGAGAAATAAATGTTTGTCATTTAAGGCACTCAGTCTATGTTATATTTGTCTAAGACAGTGACCTTTAGGGTAGGCTTTTCTAGATGAGTAGGATGCTTCCAGATGAAACATGTGAGAAAGAGTATTATAGTCACAAGGACAGCTTCAGTAGACGATCAGAAATATCAGAGTCCTCTGAGCCAAAATCGCCTTGCTGTTGCTTTAGAAATAGTGGCAGCAGGAACCGGTTTCACGAGGGATGAGAGAGACTAAACTCTATCCTAAGTAGAAATCCTCTCTGAGTGACAGCTTCTTAATATATTTAGTAATATTAGATGTTTGAATGAGATCAATCTCTGTTTACAATGTCAAAATAATTTACTTAATTGTGAATTTAAGTACACTGGTTATAAAAATACACACCGAGAGTATGAAAAGTTATGTGAGGGGCCCCTAGGTGGCTTAGTCGGTTAAGCATCTCCCTTCAGCTCAGGTCAAGATCCCAAGTTCCTGGGACATTGGGCTCCCTGCTTAGCAGGGAGTCTGCTTCTCCTTCGCTTTGCCCCTCTCCCCCCCCTTCTGTTCTAAGAAATAAAATCTTTTAAAAAAAAGTTACGTGAAAGTATATAACACTTTTAATACAAGTATGTTCTAAATTCTTATTTTCACACACACACAGAGGGAGAAAGAACACTTGACTTATAGCCAAATAATATTAGCAGTGAAACATGAATGTACGTGCTTAATTTAGATCTTGGGAATCATCAGACAGCTGGAAGAAGGTTATGCTTTTTCCCTCTGTACACCGAAGAAAACGAACAAATGGCTTTATGAGTTCATAATTCACAGTGTATTACATCAGTCAGTCTGAAAAAGAAAAATGTTGGTAACAGTTTGACTGCAATCAGAGGGTAAGGTGCCCCAGAGGGACTGGCCCATGAAGATGCTACTACCAATTGCCACCTCTGTTCATCGTGCTTATCAAGCAAGCCTGAGCCCCATTTGCTGATCTGGGCTCAGGAGGGCACTGTGATACTGAGCAAAGGGGGACAGCCACTGGGTTCACAGTGACCAAAAGAGGGCAGAAGTTAATATCAGGTCACAAATGAGGATTGTCTGGAGTGCCTGCTTTCAGGCCGCTGCTCAGTGGAACAATTTAGTAAAGCAGGCAGAAGCCAAGACTTTGGCCATGGCTCCACAATGGACGTGCCAGATACAGTCTTTCTGATGCAGGGCCTACAACACTGTCTTCCTATTTGTTCTTTCTCCAGTCACTGCTTTAATCCAGGCATTAGCCCATATCCAGGCTGCTTACTATTCTCATTGATCCCCTTCTCTGCTCCAAACTGCTTTGTTCACTTTCGCAAGTATGTTTCTCAAACACAGTTAGGATGATTTCATTCTTTTGTAAGGCGGAGGTTGCTGTTTAGCTCCCTTGCTGTGAGGCACAGCCACGTGATGAGATTTTGTCCAGGGAGACGTGCAAAGAACCGATGGGGCCAAATTTTGGTGTATGGACTCGAGAAGGAAGGACAGTGTTCTCTTCTGCCCCTTTCTCCTTGCCCTGCTGCCCAGACTGTGGGTGTGATGGCGGGGAGGACACCGGGGCGGGGTGTGGGGGGAGATCAGCCGGCTTCGCTGAGCAACAAGAGCAACAAGAGATGTCTGGGACTCCGACGGCAGGATGCTGCCCTGTTGGCACTGGATTGCCCATTCTTAGGTCTTTGAGTGAGAGGAATAAACTCTCATATTGTTTGAGATACTTTTATGGTGGCCTTTGTTGCAGACTATATTCTCGGGCACTCTGTTCACAAGTCTTCATTGGCTCGCCTTTGTTGAAGGTGAGTCTTCCCTAAGGAGGGCATGTATAGTTCCTTCAAATCTAGTTTCAGTCCACCGTTGCTGCTGGATTCCCTGTCACTTGCCCTAGGGCTACACTCCTCTAGCCACATTAGTCCTCCTTTGTTGCCAGACTTCCCACCACATGGTGCCTTTATGTAGGCTGGTTCCCACTTCTCCTGCCTCATCCCTCAAGGCCTAGCTCTGAGGGCACCACCTCTGTTGCTTTTCCAGATTCCAGACTTCTTGCAACAGTTTTCCCTGTCAGACTTCATTTCTTCTTCCTCAGGGCTTCAGGAGTGCTGTGTGTGTGTGTGTGTGTGTGTGTGTGTGTGTGTGTGTGTGTGTGTGTGTGACCCTCCCTTATAGTTTCTTGCATTATAATTTGTGTTTCTCTCCCTCACTAGAGGTTATTCCTTACATCTTATTGGCCAAAAGTAGACTATAGTCCACCCTTCATCACGTCACAGGCAAAGTGAACACTGGATAATCAGGATGGACACAAAAATGAAGAATCTATCTTTCTCGAGGAGGAGAACCCTGTTAGCAAAAAGGAGTGGAATAAAGATCAGAGGTGCTTTATGTTCTATTCAAGGAAAATGCCGTTGACGATGACAAGGAATGCAGGAAATCAAACAGCATGGGGCAGATGCCTTTGGTTACTGGGCTCAAGCTGGAAAAACAGTCCCTGACAGGCTACAATCATTATTGTGTATTTCTAGAACTTTGAAAGATAAGGAGGAAATCTGCAGAGTAGCCCCATAGGGATAGGAAGGAATTGGGCCAGTGCAGTCTCTGAGAACAGGCATGCCTTGTTCCACTGGCTGTGGAAATGTCCTCCCGTGTATCTGACAACCACAGCTGCCCTTTGACACAGCCGTTGCTGACATATGTGACTATAGCAGGCCCACTCTGTGCCAAGGGTAGAAGCCGCAGCCTATGCATTTGGTTTAATATGCTTAATCCCATGCTTAGCCTTGAACAAAGAATTGTTTTCAACATTTGTGAATGAAGAATCTATATGTCCGAGCACTTCATTTCCATTGAAAAAGACTTCTCTGCTCTGGGTTGTCTCCTAAACATCCAAGCCCTCTGAGAAGGGCCAAAGGGCTAGATTTTTAGGAACTCTAGTTTATGAAAGCATAAGATACCGAGAAAACATTGTGCATATCTAAAGTCACAAACTGATTTTGAAAATAAACTCTGAAATGAAAACCAATGATGTGATCCCCCCACCCCGCGCCAATTTCTGAATAAGCTTAGTAGAGTAGAGAAAGCAGATTCTTTTAAGAATGAATGGGAGAGGGCGCCTGGGTGGCTCAGTGGGTTAAAGCCTCTGCTTTCGGCTCAGGTCATGATATCAGGGTCCTGGGATCGAGGCCCGCATCGGGCTCCCTGCTCAGCAGGGAGCCTGCTTCCTCCTCTCTCTTCTCTCTCTGCCTGCCTCTCTGCCTACTTGTAATCTCTCTCTCTGTGTCAAATAAATAAATAAATAAATCTTAAAAAAAAAAAAAGAATGAATGGGAGAATGTTATATAAACATGGTGTTTGAGGGCATGAATTCTGAGGTCAGCGTGTATGGGCTGATGGCCTGGCTCCGTCCCATAGCAGCGGGATACTTAAGCCTGCTGTGCTTTAGTGTCTTCATATGTAACATGGAGGTAATATTACTGTCACTTCATAGGCCACTTCCAAGAATCGAGATAAACATACGAGATCTTTCTTTAGTGCTGGCACATAGTAAGTACAATAAATATTAGAACTCCCCAACAGTACTTTATATAGCATCCATTTGTCAATTAATACTCTTTTCCTTGACCTCTTACACGGCCCAAGATGATGGACTGTTTCAAAAATCATATCATATTGCTGGGCCTGGTGACCTTATAAAAGAGAATGTCGAGAATTCAATATCTCCTTTTGTGGCATTCTAGGATATGAATGAGGAAAATACAAGCTGATGTCTAAGTAATAAGTCCAGATTGGATTTTGAAAAAGAAAGAGGTTCTATTATGTTAGTTCTTCTGAAAGTGTGAATCAAACTGGCATATGGTGAAATTTTGTAGGTAGGTTTTTGTAGGTGGTAGTGGATAAAATCATAAATGTGTTGGAGGAGAAGGGCTCTTAAAATTAATCCACACAGCATTTTTGGCACAGAGCTTCACGTTGGCCACCC
Organism: Ailurus styani; assembly: GCA_002007465.1. Taxonomy (NCBI): domain Eukaryota; kingdom Metazoa; phylum Chordata; class Mammalia; order Carnivora; family Ailuridae; genus Ailurus; species Ailurus styani. The sequence goes on along the minus strand of LNAC01000319.1, from coordinate 2,219,686 downwards.
CTGAGACAGTGCGAGCGTTTGAAGTGGATTTATGCCCAAATTCTTCATGGCATAATTTAAAAGAATTTCGGCAAAATATGCTGCCACAATGAACACACACTCTGTTTTATGAATGGTCTGTTTATTGCTGTGGCTCTGCACAACTAGAACAAACTGGTCTAAACCAGTCAAATTCATGCAGAGTCATGAGGCTGCACTTTAAATCTATTCCTTGCTCCTAAATTCACTTTCAACTACATTAATGAGTAGATATTGCAGTGAAATATACTGAGCTGTGCCCCTTTTGAATGGCTCAGTATATGGCACTATTTACCGTGCAGTGTGAAGCAATCGGTGTGTAGTCCCAGCCTGTGTGGGTCTGACTGCAGGAAATAGCAGCTCAATCTTTGAAGCCAAGACTTTTCCTCTGCCTCTCAGAGTAAATAGCCTGGGAGAGCTTCCTCACTCCAAGGAAGTCGAGATAAGTGTGTGATAGGAAGGGAGAGGGCTGTCTGTTGTGCTGTCAGAATGGCACCTGAAGGAAAGCAGCGGCTCCTGCTGAGTGATAAGGCTAAGGTTACTGAGGCAGAGATAAAAAGCTCCCTCTGCCCAAGTACATTAAAATCGAAAGAGCCCCAACAGGAGTTTTTAGCAATGTACCCCAAGCCTTTCTCTGAACAAAATGACAGTCTGTTCTGGTTATTTTTTTTTTAAGGGAATATAAGAAGTATACTTTGCTAAAAGGAATAAGTACAGAACACACACACGCACACACACTCCCCTGGAACTAGTTTCACTGGCTGTCGGTGGCCAACACCTTCCCCAGTGGGACACTTTAAGAAATCATTGCAAGGGACCAGAATAGACAGGAGAGAGGGTTTCACTGCTTGGGGTGGCACTTTTTATTGCTCCAGATGCAGGCGTTGGTGGTGGTGTTGGTGGTGGTGATGCTGGTGGTGGTGTTAAAAGCCGGTGAGGGAGCTCCAGGAATGAAACACTTAGGTGGATAGGGCCATGGAAAACCTCGCTAACTTGATACTGTAAGTGGGTGTCTAGCCAACATTTTAAACCTCCTGCCTGCTTTTGATAAACATTCACTTCTCAGGCACATCTTCCCCTTCATCGTTCTCTCCACTGTCTCAATGGTGCCTCCACAGTGAAGATTTTATGGGGCCTTATTTTCTATGGTTCCCATTCCTCCTGAAACTTAGGTTCCCCTACCCACACAATACAAAACTGTTATCACTATGACCTGACTCCTTTCTCACTATATGCAGAACACTCCCTTATACCATACTGGTGGGGTTACCTTCCTAACATCCTCACCTCCAAGTGTTGTCGCCAACTTTTTTTTCTTTTTAAAGACATACAGGCTTCCTGACACAATTTCCCAAGATCAAGCACTGGAATAACTAGCGAAATGGCAAGCCTTGTCTGAAAAAGATCTAAACAAAATTTGTGCCATAGTAAAGGCGTCTTAATGGGAGATACTTACTACTTCCACCTGTTAAAAAACACACAGACCTTCCCTCTCTTGCTAGTTTGACATGCCATTTCAACCTCTATGTTCTTTCCATGCCTCCCAGCAACAGCCCAATAGTGTAGCAAGACTTCCTGAACAAGAATTTAAATCTTGTTCCGTCCTTGCCAATCCAAATCTGTCTTAATGAACAAAGCCATAAGGGGGAGCCCTTTGAGTGAGCCTCTGTGGGGTTTAGGAGAAAGAAAGGGTAAGACATGCAGAGAAAGCAGCTTTGCGGAACTCATATTCCCTGCGTGCTGTCCACAAAGGCCACCTTCCCTCCAAACTTGCTGGGGAGGCACAGAGGTAGCCCAGGAGAAATAAGGAAATGGTCAAAGTTTAAAAAGGAATGAGCATGGGGCCATAGCTTGATGGCGGGATGGGGAGGTGATTTTTAAGTACAGCCTAGTGAGCACTCCGGTTAGCTACAGGCATCGTTTTTTAGAAATCTAGACCCGGAAACATGGCTGGAAGGGGACCCAGCACAAGACTGTAGCCTCAGGGTTGGGGTCAGCACCATGTGGTGGTCTACTGAGGAGAAACGGTAAGGGAGGTGACGCAGAAACAAAGGATACTTTTTGTTGGCGCCAGCACAGGATTTCTTGGGGGCAGAGTCCAGAAGGAGCTAACGTGGGAGACTGGCTTCTTAGCTTACAGACTGATGGAGGAAATGGCAGATGCCACAAGATGGAAGCAAAAAAGCATGTATGAACCTTCCCATAGACCACTTTGAGCCAGAAAGGAGAGACGTGCAGAGACCAGAGGTTCCAGAGATTTTGCTCATAACGGTCAAATTGACTGTTCTAAAGTTGTATTAAAACCCCGTCACCTAGGACGATTTGGGACAGAGTGTGTTAAATATTGTGTTTGCACACACATCAAATGGTCCTATACATCCTGTCACAAAGACAAGATATATAGAGCTCCAAATAGGTTAACTGCCCTTTTCCAGTAGGTCCAAATCACGAATTATTTTTGCCCACTTAAGCCACGTTTTCCTTGGTAAAACAAGAGTGAGAAAAAGCAAGGGAAAAATACAGGGTGTAGCTTTTTCTCTCTGATTCCCGAGAAAGAATTCTGTATAAATGTCGTATTTACCTACCTATAGTGTTCCACAAAGACAGGGTCGAGAGCAGCGTGAGGCTGAGCAGTAGCCTTCTGGGTGGCGGAGTGACCGGCAGGCCCGACGAGACGGCTCTGAGCTTGGCTTCTTCCGGGTCCGGCGCAGGCGCTGCGCACGTAGACGCAGGCTCCGCGGGAACGCTGGGCACGCTGGGCACGCTCGGCTCCTGCGCCCGAGCGAGATGCAGGAAAGGGGCTCTGCGTGCAACGGGCTTTTCCAGACCTGTGGCCTGGAGTCAAAGCTGCATGCCACCTTTCGTTTCTTCCTTTCTTTTTTCTTTTCATTGTTTCTTCGTCTTTGTTTCTTCTTCTTCTTTTTTTAACATGTCAAACATTCAAACTGTATGTTTGTACTTTGACACCCTCGTTGGAAACAGTAGGGAAGTTGGGGGATATTGATAACCTCTCTCAATATGTTTCCTAACTGAAAAAATGTAGTGAATTTTGGGACTTAGGATTTTAGATGAGTTAAACCTTTCAGGTATTACAGCCTGACCAGCTATTTCTGAATTTACAAATGAAAAATTCCAGGATCGAAAATGAGTCCAGAAGGAAGGAGAGGGGGAGAGAAGTGGACAAAGAAAGAGAGAAGAAACAGAGGTTACAATAAAATTTATGGAAATATTTAAAGGTCAGAAACCATTTCTTTAAGTTTATCTTTATCAATTCCCAGTGCATTCCATTGTAACTATAAAAAACGACGACCATGTATTTCTCTAAATGTAAATAACTTCTCCTATCCTTTTTCTGCAGAATATATAGTTGCTAGGAATCCTCATATATATTTTGAACTATTTAATCTTGTATATAGTTTCTAAATATAGAAGTACTGCCAATTTCATTTACAATTTTCAAATAAAAACCCAAAAATACATGATGTGTCATAATTCATTGTGCTTTAATTTAACAAAATCTGAATGCAAAGGCTTTATCTGTCTGCAAGTTACTCAGCCCCTTCTCTTTACTGATGGAGAAACTGATGTTCAGAGAGGTCTAATATACCTCTGTTTATGCATGCGGCTAAATGATACATGAATTACAAATGGAAGTGTCCCTTCGCCATTGGTCTTCATGCTTTAATTGCAGCCTTCTCCCAGTTCTTCAATTTGAAGTTAAAGCAGAAAAGCCACTGTCCGGGTGTCTCACAGAGAGCCCCTGCTGACCGAGTTACTGCCTAGAGCTGACGTGCTCCGGGGCCCTTGGATCTTGGGCAGGAAGGAGTGGTTGGAGGGAAGAGGGGCTCTTCTGCATTGGTGCAGGGTGTGCACAGCATTGTCTTCCTTTTGGTGGTGCAGAGGTCTGCAGTCAAGAGCAGAGGGTACCTGTGACCCATTGTCAGTCCAGAATTCTGGGCTTCTGCTGCCTCACAAAATGCTTACATCACATTTTCTTGGGGGTGTAGAATGGAGATGGCTGAGGCAGGGTTCAGAGGTTCTGACAATAGCACCATGTCTTCTTTAAGGAGATTCTTCATAGAGGCTGTATTTGTTCATTCATTCATCCATTCATTCATTCATCACTTATCTACAGAGAATATATATTTGTGTGGGACTGAGATTCAACAGTGCACAAAAGTCCTCATGGGACATTCCTCTAGGGAGGTGTCCCAGTCACCCAAAGATGAGTCCATGTCAAGTTGGCCAGAGGTCAGTGGCTTGAGAGCTCATGGTAAAGGGCAGTAACTTCTGATAGTATGAAGGAGCAGCAAGTGTCCCAATGGAGACAAGGCCACTGCCAAGGATGACAGCAGAGATGCCATCAGCAGGACAGGCTGATTCTATGTATCCCACCAGATGCCCAATAACATGGAGATGTGGGCATCCCTTATCCCATTAACTCACAACCTTCTATATTCTCTGAAGCTTAGGCTCAACCCCAGCTGAAGGACTGAAAATGGGAAATTATTGAATTTGAGAAGAAATTAGTAAATTCACAGAAAAACTTGGAAATCTCTGGTAACTCAGTTTTCTTGGAAATAACTAAATTACTTTTTTTTTTTTGGTATACCTAAGTTTGTGTCTATGAAAATTATGTCTGTCAGTGACAAAAACAAAAATCACAACATCGAAAAACTGAAACTTACTGAGCACCTATAATATAGATACAGATTTTCAGAGGAGAAACTCTGCAGAGGAGAAACCAAAAAGAGAAGATTTGGGATTTGAACTCAGGGCTGTCTGATTTCCAAACTTAAGACTTACTTTTTAGAGGCAGTAGAAACCTAGGTTCTTTAACTCATGATAGTAATTATTTGCAAACACAGGTGTCTTGGGTATATCAATCGAAAGAAGGTATATCCAGTAAATGGAAGAATTTGGCACTTGTCAACAGATGCAGATTCCTGTAAGATGTCTGGTGCCCTCCCTAGGGATAGATTGGGAACTCTAAGTTTGCTAATAGAATTGACAATTTAAAATACCAAACTTAGAATATGCTGATAATATTAAAGGTTATATATTTCTACACTTTAAATAATGTCAATGTTTGAGCCTGTGAATAACTAGCTCTGTCTTTGGAAATAAAATAGGTAGCAGGTAAGAATATGACTCTCAGATGGATTACTATTTTTATTAAAAGTTAACTCATAATACTGAAACCACTCCATTGGAATAAATCTGTTCTAATAAATGTTCTCTAAAGTAAATTTCAGCTGAGCCACAGTTATTGTTTCAGGGCTTGATTTTGTGATGGGGCCAATTACATTTTTATTTAGGCTGGGCTACATAAATTCTGAAAACACCAAAGGACATGCCAACAGAAAGAAATATGACTTGTATAGGGAAACCATTGCTTTTATTTTTGTGTGATTTTGAGGAGTAAATTTACTCAAGCCAGATGCTAACCGAAGAGACATGTGTTTTTAATATTTTAAGAATCCTTTTAGAATATAAATCAATGACTCTCATCCCCCATTAATTATGGAAGTGTTCTAATGAAAGTTTCAGTGGAATCACTTATTAACTCAAGTTTACAGAAACACACCCTGCCTTTCAATCCATGTTCTTTTTAGTGATATGCAATATAGACCATAAATTACAACACAAATGTACAAATTTTCAGTTTTATTCACATTACTGTATAAAATTTTATTAAAGTATTCCAATAAACATACTTTGAAGGAAGAATTAACTCAAATATTTTGCAGATAGTATGAAAAGGCAAACCTTGGCAGTTTCCTGTTTTACTATCTACAAACATTTTCTTCAGGAAGAGTCAGAAACAAGGTCCTATGCATTTATTCAAAGCTATCGATAAAGCAAAAGAGCTTTTTCTTTTTTTTTTTTAAAGATTTTATTTATTTATTTCACAGAGGGAGAGAGATCACAAGGAGGCAGAGAGGCAGGCAGAGAGAGAGAGGGGGAAGCAGGCTCCCCGCTGAGCAGGGAGCCCGATGCGGGCCTCAATCCCAGGACCCTGAGATCATGACCTGAGCCGAAAGCAGAGGCTTTAACCCACTGAGCCACCCAGGCGCCCAAAAGAGCTTTTTCATTTGGTGGGGGGCAATTTGCATCGGCTACTCATTCTGCCTTTGCTGCTCTGAATCCCACCATCATTAATAGCAAGGCCGCTGAATTCAGGTAGAATGTTGACATAGTTAGGTGGGTCCCCAAGTCTAGTAGCCATTTAATAGTAACTTACTGAATGAATAACAAAGACTGTAGAATTTTTGCTTTTCTTTTTCTGTCCAATATACGACTTTCCTGATACATCCTTACTGTAACTATTGTAGCCATTTTTAAAAGCAGGAATAAGGGGTGGAAGAAGACCTCCATACTCATGTTAAGGGCAACTTATGATAAGTGGAGGGAAGATGGAAGCAAAAGGTAGAATTGTTACTTTTACGCCCAGACTTTTACTAGGGTAGGAAATTTGCAGAATATGTTAAATGTATTGCAAAACTGTGAAATACTGATAATCTCCCATACTGGAAGATTGCCTTTCATAAAAATGGTAGACAGACACTGAAACAAATCAAGCCTTTGTCCCTAGCACATAAGCTGCTAATTATAATTAGCAAAAAAAGGCCTCGTCTGGGAAAATGATATGTACAAAGGCACTTCCTGTCCTCAGATCTTCCCCAAGATCTTAGCCTGCTAAATGCAAAAGAGGCTGAATTTCAACCTGAACTCATCTCCCTGGGCCTTTCATCACTGGGCGTGGCACAATCTGCTTAACAATGCACAGATGCCCTGGATGTAAATGTGATCCTTGATACTTCCACAGGTCCTTTTCACTTTACTTTTTCACTTTAGTAACATTTTAGTTTAGTAAAAGTTAAGTTTTACTTTTAGTAGACACTAAATAGATTTCCTAGAGGAAAGAGTGCCTTCTGCACAGGTTTCAAATCATTATTTACTGTGAAAGTGGTTTAAACAAAAAATACTAACAGATACATGATAATGTGGTTAAGGAGGAAATGGATATTGGCCCAAACCAAGACCAAGAAACAATTTAATGTGCAGACATACATTCGAGATAGTGTGGTACTCACATCAGACTACAGAATGAACATCCTCAAGCTTATGGGTGCTGCTATAAAATAAGCCTACTAAAGGATAAACCAGATAAGGATCGGAAATGATCTTATGCTACATTCCAAGTGCCTTACCCAGTTTGATGCCATAAGTTTTCAAAAGATCATTTAAAACATGAGTAGGTTTTAAGCATTTGGAGGTAAAAGGACAAGGATATTTTCTTTTTCTTGGAAAGAATGAGAACAGACTGATTGTTAAAATACCTTACCTACCCATTTTCTGACTTTAATGAAATACATAGATTCAGCTTCAGCCAGGATGTAATTCAAATATTAGAAGATTCATTGACCGTTTGAATTGTTAAAGACTTCCTCAGGTTATACTGTCCTTTCTTGAACATACTGAAGGCATTGAATGACTATAACCTAGAGAATTAAATGTTAAAACAAATGCAACCCAGACTTGGTGGTCCCTTAATTCCAGTTGTCTAAGATTGTCTCAGCTTATTCTGGTTCATTGATGAATGATGGACAGAGAATTGACTATTCAAATCAAGTTATAGAAATTTAATTTACTGATTACATGAGGTTACTCCAGGTTATTTGTCACTGATTAAGCTCCTAATTCTACTAATTGAAAAATCATCAGGGAATGAAAAAGATAATACCATCCATGTATTGCTAAAAGGTTGGTTCCTTAAACTGTGTTAGCACCCATGCTTTATTTTCTAAGATATTAGTCACCACTCAGCTTCTCTTATAATCAAGTGTATATTAAATTTTAAATATTAAAAACTAGAACTCAAGGACTGTAGTTCTGTGTTTTCATTGCATAATGTGAAATTATTTTTTTAAATTGGAACTATCTGTGGTTTCTCTTATCTATATAGCTCTGTTTTCAGATTTTTCTTAAATATAAGTATTTTTGATTATTACATTAAAGATCTCATGCTCTCCACATGGGGATGGCCATTTACTGTGTCTATGGATAGGTCATTTGATGTTTTGGGCTTATTACTCACCTTTGAAAAAAATTAATGCTCTCTGATTGATACCTTATAGTAGTCATTAGGTATTCAGTAACTTGTAGATCTTTCTTTATACATTCATGTGATGGCCAACACTTCACCCACCGATCAATTATTTCAAATACATGTTATTAGATAATACTGATGTATTAAACTACTTAGAACAATAGGAGAAACTGCAGAAAAAACAATGCATTCTGGGTTGGAGGCAAATCATTCCTGTTGTTAATGTACCACTGTATAACAAAACACATTTTCAGGATCTTTTGACATGAAAGAAGAAAAAGAGTATCCAAGTGGGTGGGAGACATCTAAGATCTAGGTATGTGCGAACGAGAGCTCTACAACCTGTACAAATCTGACCTCTTTTGGCTACTCCTTTTTTTTTTTTTTTTAAGAGAGGGAGGGGCAGGAGGGGCAGAGAGAATCCCAAGCAGGCTCCACACCCAGCAGGAAGCCCATGGCCGGGCTCAATCTCCAGACCCTGAGATCATGACCTGAACTGAAATCAAGAGTCAGACGCTTGAGCCCCACTTCTCTTTCTCCTCTTACAAAGAGGACATGATATTTCATTCTTCCTAGAGTTGTCATACTAGTAAATTGGATGTTTCAGTGTCGTGAATATTAAATTGGACAGTTTTGGTGTCATTTCAGATGTTGACTTCCTTAGAATGCCTTCCCTCGCTGACTTTTTACTGGTATAAGTTCTGTTTTATGTTCTCTTTGCACTTTGAACGTATTTCTGTTACACAACCCAATGTAATTGTTTCCTTTCTTGTTAACCTCCTACTGCCCTCCACACTGTGAATTCCTGAGAGTCAATCTTTTTATCTCTGTATTTCCAAAACCTTGCATTGTACTTAAATTTTGCTCAAAGAATGCTTTTAAAAAGAGGTTGCTTAATCTTCAAAGTTTAACTGAATAGTTAAACTTAATAGTTTAACTACTTAATAGTGGTTTCTACAGTATTATTTATAAAAGAATTTAGCTTTATTTATATCTTCAGTGAAAGTGAGAATGATTTACTATTTTATAGGACCTGAATTACAGCCTATCGCTACAATTCAGAGGCATAAGTGTTTGTGATGCTAGATTTAGGTAGGAACGCTCTCAAACCAGGAATTAGTAGTATGAGTTTCTGAAAACAGCCTGAGAAGGTTAGAATGAGGGACAGGGGAACCAGATTATGGATTTCTAAACCACAAGTGACTGTTGAAAAATCCGTTAGAAGAAACAAGCAACAAAGCTGATTCAATAAACAAACAAACAAAACCACACATGGACCTGCATTATATTTAACCCCAAGCGGCAGGACCCCACAGGTGGCCTCTGCTCACGCTGCAAACTCACCTTCAGGCCAAACTCAAAAGTTGGCCATACCTTCCCTAGCAGAATTATCCCCTGGCAGAATAAACAATGAAATAGAATAGGGAAAGACTTGTGTCAGAATGTTTTATGGGGAGAAGGGCAAAGGACTTTATCCACCACATAGAAAAAATACGCATGGTTCTCTGGATAGTATCTTTGTTTTCTTAAAAAGCCTATCAGCCTCTAGCACCACAGTCCTCTCTGTCCCCGCCAAGCCTATGAAAGCCTCTCGCTGCCAGGATCCATCCGATTCTGGCTCTAAACTCACACTGACCACCCAGCATACCAGGCAGCTAGCAGACACTATCCATTTAGAAAGCAGTTCATGACCATGTTGCCGTGGTTTTCAAATGTTTATGACTGCATCTCAGAGTAAGAAAGATCATTTATACTGTGGTCAAGAACACGTATATGCACAGGAATATAATTGAAATAAAAATGTCTTAGGAAAGAATTTTTATAGTGGACTCATTCCTCCCCTCCCCTCTGCCTTTCTCCACTCCTCTCCTAGTTTATTTAATTAAAAAAAAAATTACTGGTCCTAATCCACCAATTTCTCATCACTAGAAGTATGAAAAACACTCAGTATTGTTTAGACATGGGTCTCGGAGTCTCAGTACACAACCCAAACAGCTTATTCAGGTATTTATACCCCCTAAAAACAGGTTTCTTTTAGGTATGTGTCTCAGTTTATTCAGTCTGCTGTCACACAATATCACAGACTGGGGAACTTATAAAAAACAGAGAAGTATTGCTCATGCCCCTACTTCCGGAGGCTTTGGAGCCCAAGTTCAAGATACCAGCACAGTCAAGAAAGTGAGGGGCCTCCTTCCTGGTTCATAGCTAGTGACTTTCCATTGTCTCTTCACATCGTGGAAGGGGTGGAAGGGACTAGGGAGCTCTGTGGGTCTCTTTGATAAGACCACTTATCCCATTCATAGGGCTCCAGCCTCATGACCTAATCACCTCTCCCAAACCCCCCTCCTACACCACTACCTTTAGGGGTTAGGATTGCAACATACGAATTTGGGGGGTACACAAACATTCAAACAATAGCAGGATGCATCTGCTATTAATAATATAGCATTTTTCTGGGGCACCTGGGTGGCTTGGCCAGTTAAGCGTCTGCCTTCGACCCAGGTTGGGTTCCCATCCTCCTGGGATGGAGCCCTGCCTCAGGCTCCTTGCTCAATGGGGAGTCTGCTTCTCTCTCTCCTTCTACTCCTGCTCTGCCCAGCCCCGCTCAGGCTCTCTCTCAAATAAATAAATAAAATCTTTAAAAAAAATAGCATTTTTCCATATTATTACTAAGAAAGGCGAGAACTGAGGAAGTTAGACCGCTTGAGGTTAATTATGTAGTGTACTCTCTGTAATATGTCCTATTTCACCTCTCTGTTCAATTGCTCTTTCCTGAGTCCAGGTGGAAAATGCCACTGGGCTCAAGAAGCCCTGTACTAATCCTGTCTGCCAGAGCCACTGGCCTGCCACAGTTCCACTAAAAGGCTAGTCCTTTCTAAAATTGTTATTATTTTACAATTATTTTTAAAATAAAATAGAATTCTAACTGTATTTTATTATTTTGAAAGTACATATTTTAAAATATGTCTTTTTATATTTATAATTTTATATGATTAGCTCTATTAATCACTAAGAAGTGGAACAATTATAAAATATGTGCAAATCTGGGTTTAATCTGCCATTTAAGTCATTTATTATTGGACACATTCCTTCTCTGTCATAGGCATGCAGTCCACTCCCAGTTGCCTTCCCCTTAATTCTCTACAATGTCCGGGCCCTGCAGCTTGTGTAAGTCATTACAAAGCTGTTTCTGTATTGGCCACGGGGGACATACTGTTTGAACACAGCATCAGTCTCACTCCCACCACTTCTTTTCCAGGTAACAGCAAGTTGAGCTTATGTCAATTCATCATCATCATTAACATATTTATGGATGGGCACGTGAATGGCACTAGGGGGACTTTACATAAATACAGAAGAGTGTGGTTCATGCCTTTGAGGACATTAAAATAAAATTAAGTCAGAGGCAGTCACCATATGCAATATCATATGCCTAATCATGTGATATGGAGACCATTTGGTGATGCTACTATTCCATATTTCCACAGCATTAGTGTTTTCAAATGACTCAGTAAATTCCTGCCAAGATATGCAAAAACGACTAAATGAGGAGGCTTTTCCAAAAATGTTTTCCTGTTTCTATTACCAAATTCATCTAATAGAATCACTCTCTGAGTAAGTACCACTTGCCTACTGTGGAAAACACTTTATTTGGTAGCAATTTTGAAACATCCAATATGAATTATAGATACTTACTGCAGTAGGACCAAGGAATCCCATTTCCCTCTTCAAAATCAACAGAAAAATTGCTACACACACTAGGTATTCTTTCTTTGTAAAGACAGATTTAACATTGCATTCTGTTTCAGAGTAGTGCAGCTATTTTTCAGCTAGCAACGTGGTTTAATCCTCTGTTTTACCTGCTCAGGTAAAACATCTTGAAGCCTAGAGGCAATATTTGGCCAAATAAATAACACACTAATTCGATTGTTAATACTGTTTTAAATTAGCCTTAGGGAGGAGAGATAGAGAACGATGTGTTGCTGACAGTAAAAATTATTGTTTCTTTACCAAAATCTTTACTTAAAATCATATACTCACAGTTGAAGTGCTAGATATTTTAAACTTTCAGGTTCCACAGAGAGAATATCTTCCATTCATGATGTTATTCTTAATAGATTTTTTTAAAACAAATTTCAACATGGTCAGACTTTCCTCCTTAGAATTCTAAATGTTTTTATTGTTTCTATGTCTTGAATCAGTAATTTTAAAACTTCGTAACTGAAAATTTTTCTGTTGAGTAATTACTCTATGACAATGATTTTTTACCCTGTATAGATGTTGTCCTGATTCTTTATTGCCCTTCTTAACATATATTAAATATAATATAATATTATATATATAATATGGTATATTTTATATATGTACATATATATATATATATACATATATATATTTAACTCAGTAAAAGCATCTTTGTGTATGTTTGTGTATGTGAAAAGGTGAGGCAAGCCATGGAGGCCCACTGAAGCATTCACATTCAAATGCAGTTAAAGGGAACATGCATGACTACATAAACACACACAACAGTTTGATACCAGGAACTCTCGAGATTCACTGAAACTCAACTAAGGAATCAACATCTAATAGCTTACTTTTTTCCCTCTAGATTTTTGAATCTTAAGAAAATATCTAAGAAGTGGGAAGAACACAGACTTAATATTTTACGCATGACTTCCAGAGAGGCAGAAACAGGTCTAATGAAGAAGCCAAGTGTTCTGTCTTTAAGCAATAGCTGACATTACATGGGTAAATATATTATTAATGTTTGTGTTATTGCTTACTATTGACTGGATCTCTTCATTATGCTCCTGAGAATCACGTACTTAAGAAATACCAGAAGTGTTAGCAACAGCATGTGATTAACGATGGGCAGATCAATCCTGGAACATAAAAATTTAAATATGTATGAGGCAAAAAATGACTTTGGGTTACCAGAATTCCAATAAATTTTGCACAGCTAAAAGGAGTGGGAGAAATGCATAAAATGCACATTTTCATTATTTTGGAAAATCAAGGTTAGCTGATATCAATGGGTATTCGGAGGCTATTGTAATTTCTCTTTTTTTTATGTATTTGCTTAACTGTCTTGTACAAAGAAATAGTACATCAAGCATGTAGTTAAGAGTAGTGCCCATTCAGACAATTTGTGTATTCTTACAAATGTGTTTAATTACAACTGCTTCAAAGGTATCCCAGATTTTCAAAAGTTTTATTTTAAGTTTGAAGACTAGACAAGGTCATACTAATTTTACAACATCCTACATGATTTAAGTATATATACAAAGAAAAAAACCCAACATTGGAATATTACACAGCTTGAAAGTTTGCAAAGGTTATTTGTGTCTTAGTTACTTCTGTACTTACTGACACATCAGACGCCAGCAGCGAGTATTATGTTTCATAATTTGTTGACTAGCAAAGATACAATCGTTAGTACCCTAAGTCTTCAAAGTTCACACCAATCCTTTGAAGCCATTCAGAAAGAGAAAGTCAACCCTGAAATTAGAATTAGTGACTATGATAAGTGCTCTCAACAGGACATAGATAAAATGGAGATGTTTGAAATGTTAATTTCATAGATTATAAAATTAGCATATTATCGCTACTCCATATAGTGAAGACTAGGTGATTTTTCTGTGTGTTCTGCTTCTAAGATTTTACTTGGTTCAGTGTGAATTTAAGTACAATAAATTTGTTTCCCTTTGGTGTCATTGATACAAATGACACAAAAGCTACATACTACTTCATAGGAGTTGTTAACATCACCACGTGTGGGAATCCCTTTGTTGTCATCAATTTGAGGCATCATGGGACAAATAGATATCCTGTTGGTCTTGTCATGTTCATGAAGAGCACAGAGAGCAGAGAGAAAATGCACAAGCAAGAGAAAGCCATTTCAATGTATTTCTAGAGGGTATAAGTTTAACAAACTCCCTTTGAAAATATTTGTTTAAAAAACTATCAATAAAATAAAATTCAAAACATCACAAGATGCCAGGAATAATTTTGAGAAAGTAAATCATTACAAAAGGCATGACTAATAATTTCTAAAACATACTCTGTTTAGAATGAAGAATCGTGCATAGTCTGGAAAGGAAAATGGCTAGAAATTTGGTGGGATAGTAGATGTTTAAAGAAATAAAAGGCATTGGCTAGATAGTAAGTGTGTGTATTTTTGGACCTAAGTAATTCTTTGTAATATGACTTTAACATTGAGGAAATTTAAAAAGATTTAATTCCTAATTTTAAAGTTGTCTAAAAAAGGCAATATTGAGGACCTAACAAATTTGTGAAAGATGCCGAAAAATGACCACCATTTCAGATGCTTCAAATCAACAATTTCATGAGAACCTGAAGTAGAAAGCCTGTGGACTTAGGACAAATGTGTGGCCAGCCAGTCCTAATTCTGCTCTTATTAAAAACACCATTATGATTGACTTTCCCTTTAAATTCTTCACTATGCATGAAGACCCCTCCATATATACATCATTAAGAAATGCTGTTAACACATGGACAGACAAGACAGTAACAGTCTAGTGGCTTTTGTTATGCAGCACAAATAATAGAGGGGAAAAAAAAAAAGACTTCAGTGTTGCACAGGACCTTAACATTTCGTACACATACCATACTTTCTTTTCCGGGACCCTTAATTTAAAACTCCAATAATTCTGTGTCTAAGCCTTATAAAATAAATACTTGTAAAGCTTATAAATTAGATGTTGAGGATTATTATGAAGGCAGTGTGAGCTTTAATTTTTGAGAGACATGTCAATGAAACCTCCATTATCAATAACAAATTGTTATGACAATTGCTTATTTTTTCAGGACCTCCGAAGCAAAATAAATAGAAATCAATTTTCATCTTAAAATGATCTACTACATTGTCATTAGTAAATACTTTCCTCAAATAACTACACAATGTGCTTTCCCGGGAAATTGCCACCAGTTTCATTCAAGTCTCAGTCAAATTCTAGTTTCACAGGAAATGCAGAGATGAACAAAGAAATGGTGAATATGCTTGGCCAGGCTCTGCAGCACTGTGTTAATATTTGTTTGCTAAAACAATTTTTAATGGACAAAGAATTCATTATTCTATTATTTTAAAGTAAAGATAAGGCTATGTAAATACCATCAAAACAAAGTTTTAAATTCCAGTTTAAAGGGACATAATACTATTTTGCTGTTGTTTATCTTGCAAAATGGTAGTATTGGGTTTTTTATAAAGGAAGTATTTGGAAATTACATAGTTATAGCTTCCTTCAAAAATAGAATTGCAGATTCAATCTACTGATATTAAATATGATCGGTCTACTGATAGGCAATAATGTTCCATATATATGTATACATACACACACACAAACATGAAACTTTCAGGCAAATAGCAGGAAAAAACTCAATTAGAAAAAAATATGGACTTATTCAGTTAATATACAATATATAAAGAATATAGAACAGAACGAAAAGGAAAAAGATCACATAATATATTTGATTAGAAATAATGTAAGTAAAACGAGAATTATAATACCATTTAGTACTGCATGTAACAGATTCTTCAAAATTCTATTATAAAACACTGACAGTGTTTGGTAGGCACAGGGAAAACAATTAGGATCATGTAGAGTCATTACAGAAGAAAAAACCACCTTATTGCTAACATTGCCGTGTTCCTTTTATAAGAATTAGCTGAGTACTGACTATAAAAGCTCTATCAACTCTTGTTTTTATTTGATAACTACGGGATTTTTTTTACCCTTGCTATCAAAAGAGTGCTCCTTCTTTCCTTAATATATTCCAACCTTTGTGAATAATTCAGAAAACAATGGCAAAAGTAATTCACAAGTTAATGTGATGTTGCTTAAGCAATTTAAACAATAAAAATCAAATTAAACCATTGAAAAGGCAGGCTTAGACCTCCTTAAAAAGACAGTGGCCTACCAGAATTTGAGCACTTTTTCATGAAAAATCCCATTCAGTTTCCTACAGAGTTTGCACAGTTCATTCCATGGAGACATTTTCAGGGAGACAGAGAGGAGGGCTGTGGGGCGTGGAGGCTCCTCACTCTTCCTCTGTACAGCCCAGCAGCTCCGAGCGCAGTGTGATCCTCCCATACCAAGACCAAGGGAGGATTCGGATGTGCCGTGCATAGATGGGAGGGTCGAGGACGTTTTTCCTATGGGTATCATTGTCAAAATTGCCCTGGAACACCTAACAGAAAAGAGCAAAGAATATCAATCATTCAGCCTTCTTTTTCTTGGGAATTATTTTTATCACTTTCTTGTTTGGAACCTTCTTCCCAAACATGAGATTTTGATAACTAATCGTGTCTTTCAAAACAAATTATTGCAGCTTCTTTTTAATGACCATTTTAAAAATAAATCGTCCGAGTGCCTGGGTGGCTCAGTCGAGTAAAAGTCTGCCTTTGGCTCATGATCTCAGGGTCCTGGGATCCAGCCCCGCATTGGGCTCCCTGCTCAGCGGGACTCTGCTTCAATCTCTGCCTCTACCTACCCCCGTCCCCCACTGGCCCATGCTGTCTCTCTCTCTCCATGAAATAAAATCTTTAAAAAATAAATTGTCAAGTAATGTTTAATTTAAACAGTTAAATAAGATAAAATTGGGCATCTGAGGCATAGATCTATCAACTTCATCCGTCTACCAAGTTTCTTTTAATGTAACAGATATTTATTTCTTGCTTCTGTCACAGGCCGGTGTTGGTGACGCAGCTTGCTGAAGGTGCTCTCTTCTAAGGAGTGACTCAGAGAGCCAGGCTGTTTGCAAATTGCAGCCATCATCCAAAACTTGAGGCCTCCATATTGACAAAGGGCAAGGTGAGAGAGAGTTATTAGACTGGGCAGGATGTTTTAAAGAACATCGTATAGCAGCAGCTCACATCATTTCTGGATACATATCATTGACCTTAACTAATTATAAAACCCCGGCCCAGCTGCAAAGGGGGCAGGGAATGGAGAGGAGCACGTGGATATTTGGCGAGCACAACACTCTATCGCAGTGTCTTCTGCTCACTTCTCACAGACAACAAAATTAACCCATCCTCAAGAGAGATAATGCAACCAATGCTATTTTGAACTGTTTTTGTTGTTGTTGTTCTTTTTGGTTTTTATGTCTATTCATTCCTGGATCCCTGCAATACTGTTGTGATCACTGTGACTTGTCACATCTTGACGTGTTGGCAATGGATTCTTCTCCATCATTCTTTTGTTTCAAAGCTTTTGTTTGTTTGTTTGTTTTAAGGGCAGTTATGTCCATTTTTCTCTCCAAAGAGAACTTTATAATCACTTTGCAAAGTGCTTGCTTCAGAAAAAACAAAATCGGAACACTGAGATCCTAATAGGAATGACATTAAATTACACTTTACTTTGGGAGAAATTCATGCATTCATAATATTTAGTCTTACTTGAAGATTTCATCATTTTTCATCTATAGAGTCTGCACACTTATTATTTAAGTAATTTCTAACTTTTTTATATTCACATTTTCGTTTTAGCTCAAATAGGATAATGAAGAACCTCTTCAGACTTTCCCCTTTTAACATCATGAGGCATCTTATAATTGGAAGATGATTTCTTGCTTGCTTGAGATCAAAACATGACTATATCGCTAAAGGGAGACCTGAAACAAAAATTCCCCAAAGGAAAAAAAAAAAAAAGAAGCTCCATCACTACATGACAGAATATTTAACCCTGATCTTTGAACACTCTAAAATTAAAGGGAATGCTTTAAAAATGGCCTTCTAGAATAAGTTGGTTCAGTCTCACATGATCACAAAAGGTTTCCTGGGTAGGGAAAAATAAAGAAATTTTCTCAAAGGCATTAGACAATGGCACTGATTAATAGAAGCAACAGATAAGATGGGGTAATCTTTCTGTTGGTTCAACGGAAAGATTATGTGTCATTGAGGGCAAATGCGAAGTGCCATCCCCATCTGGTGGGGAACAATTCTTCAACCTGACATAAAATATATCTCAAAGGCAATTTTTGAATGAATATTTGCTGAAGAAGAGAACCGAACAGTGCCAAGTCTAGAATTCATCATCCTGGCATATCTGAATCCATTTTCATTTAATAGGAATTTTATCCTCAGCAATGGCTGAGGATTTGGCTTTGCATTGACCAACCAAGAACTAATTCTGGATTTAAATGTGTTACTAAATAACAGTGTCTCTGTTAGTAGAAGCTCACATGTATAGGACATACCACACAGATACTCACCAAAAATCCTTAGAGAGCTTGTCATTGCAAAAGCAGAAAATAAGAGAGTACCTTCTATGGTTTCCTGACATCCTCTCTGACATATGATGTTGGATTCAAATGCTTCACTGAGACTGTGGTGTGACAATTTAATATAGAATCTCAACTCCAATTTCATAGCCTTGCTAGAGAACTTAATGCGTTTCTTTGAAATAACAGAACTTAAATTCATTAACTTTCATCATAAGGTCTGTAACAGTCAAAAACATGCGGCCATATCACTTCTTGGGAAGGATACACAGTAAGAAATAATCTTTGAAGTCACTGGTCTTCAGCACAAGTTTCAGTAAGAAACTATCAACCCAGAAATAAATCGTTGAAATATTATACTTATCCTTTATAATGGAGAATACATTTAGAGAAACTGCATCAGCTCTGAAACTGCATTCAACTGTGACACTTCTGATTCAAGGTGTGAAAGTCATAGATATTTGAATGCTCATTAAAAAGATGAAATTTCATAGAACAGTATAACTTAAAAAACAAAATTTTTCACAGAAAAAGAGCCACAATCCACGTTAGACTCACCCAAGCCATGGCCTAGAAGTAGTGAAGATACACTTTTTTTTTGGAAGTCTCTCAGTTATGATCCAACAGAGATCACAAAGTACATACTTGCAAATTCGAGCATGACATCTTATACTTGCTGTGCAAACATGTGGCCCATGTACTATTTTCTTGTCTCCAGCATCAGGAAGATCTTGCTTAAGAATGCTAGTTCTATGTTTTATCCAGCAAAGGAATGCAAACTCAGTAGTTTTAGTTAATTTTAAAAAATGGGCAAAAATTCTAGAAACGGGCTTTTATGTACACACTTCAGAGAAATAAGCACCTCAACCGATATCAAAGTCTGAAAAGATTGATGGAAAACAGTATATCTCCACATAGAAGGGAAAAATTGGCTATGAGAAAGACAGTTTGAGAAGTTTTTAGAAAAAAGTATGCATATGCTTCAGTTTCAGGAGGAGGCTTAGCTAATCAGCTGATGACAAGTTCGTTGATGTACTCAGACACAATAACGCTTAGGGATATTTTAGGCTTTTCCCAACACACGGGTCCTCAAGAAAAAGGCACCAAAAGTACTTTGGAGAGTCTTCCAAATTACAACCTAGAGGATAATAGAGAGAACTGCCACTTCCTCCATGTGGCTGAGATCTTGGATTCAGCTTTTCAATGTCAACTCTCCTGTGATACTCGTTAAAATTCAAATCAGATTCTAATGAGGATTCAAATCTCAACACAGAGAGACTGTCAGATAAAACAATTAAATGTTGCTTCCCGCAAAGTTTTAATATTTTTTTCTAAGATGAGACTTGTCATTCTTCATTAGGGTCAATGGTCTATTCAGGCCAGAGTAGACATCATCAATGGGAGACTGCCAAGAAGGCAGGGTCTCCTCATGACACCGTCAGACAGCTGAGGCATACTACCCCTCTCTTAGTGGCCATGACCTCTAACTTCCTTTCACAAACGTTGAGGAATTCTTGCGGGGATTTCTTGCACATACTATTTATTTAGAATGTCATCTAGTCTGTGAAGATATACTTCTTTTTATTAGTCCTAAATAATGCATTAAGAGACTTAGGGAGAGGAGCACCTGGGTGGACTCAATCAGTTAAGCGTGAGACTCCTGGTTTCTGCTCAGGTCACTATCTTGGGGTCCTGGGATCGAGCCACCCCACTGGGCTCCACACTCAGCAGGCGGTCTGCTTGAGATTCTCTTTCCTTCTTCATCTCCCTCTGCCCCTCCCCCTGCTCGAGAGTTCTCTCCCTGCCTCCCTCTCTGTCTCTCTTTAAAATAAATAAATAAATCTTTTAAAGACAAATGTTTTAAAGAAACTCCCATTGTTCTAACCTTTTGGAATTTGTGTTCATGTCATCCAAATAATCAGCAATTTTAAGGATTTTTAGATAGCCTCCCTGAGCTCGTCAAGGCAAATGAATCAGTATTTTAGCAAGGTCTTAGGGAACTATCAGTTCATCCCTATGGCCTTTTGGTCTCCCCTTTCTAGATTTCATTATTTCTCTTTTGATATGTGGAGACCAGAACTATAACTGGGATTCCAGATACTGTGAAAATACAAGGGTCAAATAAGCTATTGTCTGCATTTGCCTTGGCAATGGTGTCAAACATACCACTGGCTTCACTGCCTATGTCTGTGCACTGATCTGATATGCTTAAAGGATTAAAGACAAAGATAAAAATCCATTACCCCAAGCAGCATTTGTGCGGGGGTGGGGGGGGGGTTGAAGAGGAGAAGCGGAAAAGAGAAAAAAAATTTATTCAGCATATATTATTTCAATGATTTATTCTTTCATCCAGAATACTTATGAAGGAATTAGAAAAGAACAGTCTTTTCCAACTCTCATCCCTGAGAAACACTGTTTTTATGTAATTCCACCCATAGGATGGAAGACTCTGAGACTTGGAAAATAAGGCATAGATCTCCCAGCACCAACTTTCCTGTAACGTTTCTGACATGGGACTTCCAGCAATGGCAACGCAATCCTCAATATAATAGGGTAAGTATGTATTTAGATACTTTGAAAGTCTATCCGTTCATTAGGCTGACACATGCCTCTTTCTAACTTCCATCCATTGATCCTAGTGCTTTATTCTTAACAAGCATAGATGATATCTAACTATCAAAAGGAAAACATTTTTAGATCTGCTTAACAATAATTAACATAAATCTCTCAAAAACTCAAAATTAGTGGTGCTTTAGGCTAAACATTCGTGGTTGCTTAAAAAATTCCTCACGTAAGATGATTTTTAAACTTATCATTTTGATTGCATTCCATTGGATACCCTGTGGTTTAGATTTGACTTGATTAAAGGGTGGTATTTATTTGGACATAGTATGTAGTAATGACCTGAGTGCCTCAAACTATAGAGTGTACCTTTGTTATGGATTCAATACTCTTATCAATGCAGTCTAAAATTTAAAACTATTATATTACATTTTTGGTCATGGTTGATGAATGGTCAAAATAAACTTTGAACTTTTTCATAGAAATTCTCTTAAGTCAGGATTTTCCCAATGTTTTACTTGTAAAATAGATTTATAGTGGATGTAGACATTTATATTTATTCGTTTCATTTCATTTTATTGAATCATGACATTTTAAAGATAGCAATTCATAGTTAAAATTATGATCTATATAAAAATAGTGAAAATTTAGTGGACATAGGATTTAAGTATCTATTTTATAAAGTAACCATTTATATATTATGTGAGTATAAAATCTGACTTTTGTGGGTGACATAAAGGACTTACACTTATTAGTTTATGGTCAGCATCATAAAAATCATTTTTATATACTATTATTAACATTACTTGAATTTCTGTTAAAAATTTCAGAGTTACAACTTGAATCAATGCTTTAATGACTTAAACCCTAACGCACAAATGCCATATTTATCTATCTGAATAGTGTTTATAAGAGAAACTTCAGTAGTTTCTCATTCTATGACTTTTATGCTAATTTACAATTTATGTTCTACTTTGCCCTATATTAAAGCACTCCAAAAATATCAAAACTTTTCATTAAAAAGTAAAACAAAAATTATTGTGTTAGAATGTATAGAAAATTGTTAGTGGTACGAATGTACCATCACATTAAAAAAAACCTTATTGAAAGTTTTACATGCATGAAACTTCTGTTAGTGATTGGATATAAAAAGTCTAAAACCAAAGTTTGATTATTTTAGCTTACATAGACTCTAGCTATTATTCAGTGAATTCAATTTTCTAGGAAAATTTATCAGCATCCTGAAACCATTTCATGATTGAATGGTTGGTATATCATTCTTGATTCTCCAATCAATTCCACTAAACCAATGAAAATCTGTAACAAAATTAGTCTAAATATAAGTACACTCTTTCAGATGTAATAAGGAAACAAGAAATCAGTTTCTAGGTAAATTCCAATATTCTAGGAAATGTTCCTTGGAAAATAGTGCATATTGAGAATCACATTTTAAGAAATTCACACACACATAAAGGATTTTGTTGGAGAAAGGAGATTGTGTTAACAAGTCTATATTGATCACCAGTCTGCAGCAGAATGAGTTGGGGGATGAGACCTCACTATATGACATCCCAACAATGATACAGCAAAAATCCTTATCCGAGGAGAGGAACAGGGAGCTGCTTCTCCTTGAATAGAAACCCAAAGCGACCTTGAATAGGACTACTGCCCTCCAAAGGTGCAGATGAAGAAAGGCCATAGTCAACTGAAACAATTTATCAGCAGGTGAATGCACCTGCAAAGTTCAAGATGTGTCCAATCTAGAACCGCCATAATGATGCAGACATGTGTCACTCCAGTGAGGAGAGTACAGATCATACAAGTTTGTGTAATATGAGTGTGCAGTAAAATCTTAACCTTGCCCAAAAGGAGGTCTGACCTTTGCTTTCAGTTCCTGGGAGACAATCTCTAAACCCTAGGAAAGTCCTAAGAGATAAGACTGTCTTTGCTTATATGGGAGCCTTGGGCCACACCAGATAGTCTATGCTAATGATGTGATTTATGGTGGGTACTTTGGACGAACTTGACCACCGAAGGGGCTGGAGACTCAAGTTAGCCTTGCAGGTGGTAAACCATGTTTACATGACTGAGCTTCAATGAAAACTTTGAACGTCAAGGCTGAGGTAATACTTAGTGCATATTGTATGTCACACATCATTGCTGAGAGAGGTTAACACTGTTTAAGACTTCCAGAAAGAACAACTGAAAGCTCATGCCTAAAATTCTTCTGGATTCTGTTCCACATGGCTGATTTTTATTTGCAGTCAAATGCTCTACCACTGAGCTATACCCCCGCACATGGCTGATTTTTATTTGAATCCTTTCACTATTATAAACTGTAACTGTTGAGTGCTGTGAATTGTGTAAGACTGATGATTCACATACCTGTACCCCTGAAACAAATAATGCATATGTTAATAAAAATATAAATAAAAATACAAAAATAAAAAACCTGTAACTGTAGGTATAATAGTTTTAAATGAATTCTGTGAGTCCTTCTAGTGAATTATCGAACCTGAAGTCGTCTTTCGGAACTTTGAACTTGTAGCTGATGTCAGAAGTGAGAGTGGATTTGGGAACTCACAAACTCTGCAACGCATAACTGATGTTGAGGGGTTATAGGTTTCACAAAGGACTTTTTGATATTTGTTAACATTAACTAGTCTGAGAAGGGATCTCAATTGTCTGAAAGAATTGTGCCCAAAACTTTCTCAACATTATGTTCTAGGCCTGTCAGCGATATTCAGGCTTCAAAATTAATTGTGAACTTTTTCTTTTCTGATTCTTTGAATAAATCCTAACATGACAACCTATTGAAATTTATTTATTGTGGCCCTTGAGCACACTTTCTAAATCTTTTATTCTTAGGTTCTACTCCATCTATTTTACTTGTTCCTTTTATTTTTATTTTCTGGGTGATATTTATGCTCATGAACATAAACCTAATAAATATATCAAACAATTAGTGTTACTTGTTCTTTTTTATATTTCAGTAACAACTCAACATCTTTATTCTTCTGTATTTCTTTAATATCATTTCTGCAAGAGCTTATACATTCCTTGGGGAATATTACTTTGGCCATCTACTAGGGCTTAATTTGAAATCCCCTGGGAAACTGGCAGGTTTTCTGAAAGCTATAGAACATGATGACATATATAAATCATTCTGCACCATATTTCATATTGGACACCAATTTTTATCTGTGTTCCTTTCAAATGTTATTTTGTTCCTCAAGCCCTTTAAAAAATCTGGACCCTGGTTCCTTCAGAGATTTCTTTGCTTCCCAAGCTCCCTCAATGAAATTATACGAGACTTTCAAACTGCCTATCCAAAGACTTAACTTCAAAGGTCCAATTATAGAACATCTTTGTTTGATGGGGGAAGGAAAAAGAAAAACATGGGGACAAGTTCCATGTCTTTCTTCCACCAGTGCATGAATCATTTTAAACCATTAAAATGAATATATGGATTCTCTGAGAAAATGAATTCCACTCCCATTGGTGCCCTCGGGAGATTTCTTGTGGCTCTGAAGTTTGCTCTCTTTTGTAATTATGTAAAAAAGTAGGTCTCTGGCTTCAGGGAATGCTACATTTCACTGAACTGATCTGGCTTTGCTTCAACTTCCTAGTGTATATAAATCTCTGATTATAACCCAAGAAATTTTTACTAAGCCACAAATTTGACATTCACTTAGAGTTCTTGCAGTGTTATCTGTACTCTATTGTTTTTTCTGTTCCACATTTTTTTTTCTTCAAAATGCACCAGTGGGAGGCTAATAATAACTGACCAAAAAAATGCAAATATGTTGTCTTTTGTTTTCTACTCTGACAATAAAGGGTCATTCATTGCTTTTCAAATTGTCACACACTCTCATTTTCCTGTAATTGATGTGAAAGCTGGTTGGCTGGTATTTAATTCTTGACCGGAAAAGAAGGCTGTGATATCTTTCTAAAATTCATTCCTCCTTAGATACTCTTGGGGTCGGGAGTTTTGGGAAAGAGGAGGAAGTGGCACATCTTTGGGAGTATTCTTGAGAACTTTTCATTTCTGGGCTCTCATAGAAGGTCAGCTATCCCATAGAGATCTAAAATGAAAAGCTCCACTGTAATATCAACCTCTCTATTACCAGTAAGCTGGCATAGATTGTACCTGTGATTCCCTAGTGCTAGTGTCACTGGGAGAGTGACACGTGGAGCTAAGAAACTGCTGAGATCCAACCTAGCCAGATGAGAAGGGGAAGGGACTGGGGACAGGGTAGCCACTTCCATTCCTTCTGGCTTTTCTTGCATAGCCTTAAATCCAAGAAACTGGGGACCTGGACACTTCTTACAAAGAGCATTCCTGAGAAATTCATAAGAATTCTGTTAAGTCTGCACCCTGGAAACAGACAGCGAGAAAAATCAAACAAAACTTTCTAACTCTGTTGACTATTGCCTTCTTACTCCCACATCCACTGGCATTTGGAATGCTCAGCCTAAAAGTCATTCAGTAGATAGGACACACTGCCATATTTAACCTCTTTTATGATGAAAGTCTCCTTAGGAAACAAGAATATTCTAGCAAATATATCGCATAGGATGATGCCTATAAAGATTTACGAAACATAAAATACGTCATTCTAAACTGTAGCTATAGATTAAACTATCTGCTTTCTAGCACTCAGATTTTGACTGCCATAAGAAATATTCCTACAGAAAAAAATAGAACCGGAAAATCATCTGCTTTTCAAAGGTATCTATCTATAGGAGATATTACCAAGAGTATTCGGATAGCAAGACCATCTAATTTTTTTCTTTTTTAGTCTAACATCAGAAATGTAGAAATGCCTTTCCTCTTTCCCAGAAAAGTACAAAACAGTCTGCTTCTCTAATGAAGCCCAACATTCATCTCAAAATCTCCTAAATCACATGGGGTATTTTGCATTGTACCCGAACAATCTGTAGTCTGACTCAACCCCTTCACAGAAGATATTTCAGTGATGTGGCAGTAGAAAAATAGGTGTCTGACAACTCCCACCCCACATTAGGAACCTTTCCCTCACTCCACGTCTCATCCTATTTTGGTCAGACATGACTTAGTACAGAGCTATAAGTATGAGCACAGTAGTGATTTAAGCATTCAGCCATGTGTTTTCTGAGGCAGACTGGTGCTGAGGAAGGAAGAGTGTCAGGGAGCTGTAGAAGATAATTCTGGAGACAGATGATGAGGTGGCAAAGTAGAATTGCAGACACGAAGCAGGTTGTGAGAGTGTGTGCATATGTGTGTGTATTTCCCTAGGCATGGAAGAAAGGCATTCTCACTCTATCCTCTCTCCCCTAGGTGTTTTCTCAGGAGAACAGCTGTTCCAACTGGAAGATCTAGGAGATCTTTAATGGAGAGAGAGTTGCAAGATATCAGATTCGGTATATACTTATATTAAAAGAATTATTCATTGCTTATCTGAAATTCAAATTTAACAGGGTGTGCTGCATTTTTGTTTGCTAAATCTGGCACCCATAAATGAAAAGTGTAGAGAACCCTGGTCCTGAGCTGAGCAGGTGCAAACTCTACTTTGGTCAGGGGAAGCCTGGGTCTTTTTTTCTCAATGTGTTGAGGGTACACTGTTCATTAAATTATATTTGACATCAGGAGGAAAAAATCACCTTTGCTAATACTTACAGATACTGATAAAGCACCAAAAAGAAAAAAAGAAGTAATAGCATTTTTGCTATGTAAAATAACACTTTTTCACTCACTTATGAAGAATACCTTCCTTTAATTTTTATTAACTATTTAACATTTATCTGTACAAAATTAATTTTATTTCTAGCTTTAGTGGAAAGCAGGAAATTAATTCCTGTGTTTGGTCTTCTGGGTGTTTTTCTATAGAAAAACTGGAAAAAATACTCTTTTCATGCAGGTACAATTGCCGGGTTCATCTGCTATTTTTAAAAATTATCTTTTAATCAGCTTTGTGTCTCATATTACACCAGAAGCTTTATAATGATGAGAAATGCATTGCCTCTATAATAAGGGCCCAAAGAGGCTTAGTACAGATGTGTGACTTGAGAGCCCACTGTACATATAAATACACTTTTTCTTTGAGGTCCAACAAAAGGAATTATGTGGGAATACTGTCCTAACGGGTCATTTTATAGGGTGTGGCAGATCCAGAAATCCTTTCATAGTTTTTCATAAACATGGAACTATGACAGGTATCTTTTATCCTTTTTCAGATTTAAACTGTGCAAAAGCAGAACAAGACTAGAATACTAATGCATTTTGTCATTTAGAGACTTTTAATCACTCCACACATTACAGCTGATGGTATGATGGTGGAAAGGCATGCGTGCCATGTAGAACTGATGTCCTTGAAGATTTTTTCACTTTCAAAATATATTAAGCAGTCAAAATATTAGTTGTCTGGTAATTATTTAGACATGAAATGGGTTCGTATTTTTTGCTGTGTTCTAGCTGATGGTAAACGCATAGTTTCAGCAATCAGAATAATGACGTGCTCATTTTTGGTGTGGGAAACAGAGGCAGAAGAGAAATTATTAGATTTCTTTACTACCTACAGCCCACTGACAAGGCCTTGAAACAGACAGAGTGACGTTCCTCTAGGGACGCAACTGCCTTGATGTTGACACTTTGCTAAGGGCAAAAGGCAATCATAGTCCGAACTGCCTCTTCTGACCCCCATCCTGTAACATATAAAAATTCCTTTAGAAATTTCCTTTATCTCTAAACTCTCCAAAATTTGTGTTGGCAATCATCCCCCATGCATATGACCCACCCACATACATCGGAAGGGTCTCATGACTCAGGTTTTATTAGACGGTAATAAATGACCCTTTCTCAACAACAGCTAGCCCCCTCAAGGTCCTGGAAACCTTGCTTGCAAATTCCTTGGAGACTTAGGCTCACCCTAACCCCCTCCCAACTTGAAAGTATGTAATGAGCCATTCCTCATGACCCTAGTGCTGCTCTTTCTGCCCATGGATCCTGTCGCCATGCTTTAATAAAATCACATTTTTGCACCAAAGACATCTCAGGAATTCTTTCTTGGCCATCGGGTTTGAACCCTAATGTCTTTCCTACATCAATTTTCATAGCGGGAATGATAACTATCAGATTCACATTAAATAGGACTGTATTTCTTCTAATAAAAATAATCAAAATTCTTCTCAGCTAAGCTCTCCTTTTTCAATCAGGTTCATCACTACCTTTTAATGAATAATAACATTCCTGAATTTTAAACAATTTATTAAAATTTTTTAGCCTTGACCATTCTATTGGGGACCTGTCGCTAATCAGTATTTTTAGTGTGTTAACCTTTCTAATCGATGCCTAGGGTCAAAGTTGGGGTAACATTTGATGGTTCCTCACAGTCAAAATACAAGCATGATCTAAATGAGAGAACGACTAATTCTTTTCCTTTAAAGAATACTGTCATTATACAATTGTGTCTAATAATATGCAAGTCAAACATAAACATAAACATGAGATGTTTGGAATTTTCACTGGGGATATTTTTATTAATTTCTGAAGAGTGATGGTGGATTAGGATGACAAAAATTAAGACATTAAAGTTTTTGGTCCTTTGAGCATTGGGAAAAATAAGGCCATAAATGTAATAATAATATGTAGTAACCAAACATTATTTTTAATGACATTTTACTTTAATAGCATGTTCTATAACATATTTCTTGTGTTTTTCACACGTTTTTTAATTCATGCAGAAACATCTGTTAACTGGAAAAACTATATGGTTTCAAATTTTAAGGTAGCTTATCCAATTTTCTGGAAACAAAGACGTTCTTGAGTTTTTAGGATGTAAGATAATTAACACAAAGAAAAAAATATATATTTATTCCTCACTGCATCTCTCTGCACTGTTTGCTTCTGTCTGCCTTGTTAAAAATAAAACCACAGGCCCGAAATAACATCAGTCAGACCAAGTCCACGCTGGGGGTTCCTAGTTAATCTCGTGCAGTTTCAACCTCCCCCCAGAAATGCAGTCTTCACTGGTCAGTCAGGAATTTTCTGATGGGCGCCAATGTGTCTGCCACTGGGCTCTCTCCACGACCCCCCCCCACCCCCCAGAGGAAGATGAAGTAATCCTGCATGATAAGACAGACCCCTTGCTTTGGCTCCAAAGGGGAAGCAGCCTTGCCTGCAACAATCCTCTCATGCTACGCATGTTCTTGCCCCACCCTCCCTCTATAAAAACCTTCCATTTTGCACGACTCCTCTGAGCTCCCTCTACTTGCTAGAATGGGTGTCGCCTATTCATGAGGCATTTAATGGAGCCGATTAGATCTTCACATTTACTTGGTTGATTTTTTTGTTATTTAACACCTTAACTTCTTTCTGTCTTACTGAGAATGATGTTTCATAGCATCTGCCCTGGGATATTATCTGTCAGTAAATAGGAGTCATAGCAGCATGAATGCTTTTCTTCCTCCTTGCTCCCAACCCACCCCCAAATTGGTGAATTTTATGGATTTTGTGTCTAATGTTTACTTGTTTTTTCCTACTACCTTACAATATATGCCCTTAGACCAGCATTCTGCTTTTGTTTTTTGTTTTAAATGAAGAAGATAAAAAAAATCTAAATGCCATCTAAGAAATGTAAAGGCTTCAATGGTCAAAATGAACCATCTATTTTCATTGTTTGTCTTTGATATCGTAGAATGTGAAATGACATATATATGTATGTATTTTTGCAACTTCAAAATTGATCCTTGAAGAAAGACAACCAGCTTTCTATCGCTGCCTCCAAATAAACTGAATGACTTCTTAATGAGCTCCTTAAGATCAATAGCTTCTGAACGTTCCTGTGGCAAGTCTATCATTCCAGTTTGTCTTTTATCTCCAACATTTAGCTGGTTACTGGATTCTACAATTGTAATTATTGAAGTTACTAAGCCTCTTCCTGTTCACATCCATCCCATAAGCCCCATTTCCTGGTCCTCCCTTCCTTTCCTCGTCGTAAACCATTTACCCTCTAGTCAGGAACAAACAACTTTGGGTAGGCAGGACACTTGGAGTTCATGTTAAACATGGGAATGGAAATACAGTCCTCCTTGTAGCTGACCTCTGCCCTTGTCTATTTGCATCTGGACCTGCGTCCAGTCTCCTGCCTTGTTCCTGACCCCCAGGCCCCATCTCACAACTGATTCTGATTGCTGAGTCCACATTGTGCTGTTCTCTGTGCACCTTAACAATGGCTACCACACCTCCCACTGGTGAAATAGGTTGTTTTCTGAATTTAAATGTGTTCAGTGGGGTTATTCTTTCCCATTCCAGCAGGCAGATCTAAGATTGCAAATGACTTTCACTTTGATAAAACAATTCTTCTATACTGGGTTAGTTCTTTAAGATATGGCCTTCTTGGTCAGAGGCATTAGTAAAATTTACAGGGACTCCATTCCATTTTTGTCAGAAGCATGAATTATAAAAGGTACATAAGGAATTACAGGAATTCCTTGAACTTTTTAGTTGGTCTATATAGATTATGGCAATAACTGAATGTTTTATTTACACGTTTTTTCTAAATAACCTTTCATCAGCATGTTATCAACTTTCATTCGGTCTTCAGCACATCAGACCCTAAGACCCTAATTTCTTAGTTCTGTGCATTTCTTTCTTTTTGTTTTTCATTAAAAGTGGAATCATGACATTAACTATTCTATCAACTCCTGGGCAGGACTTTTTAATATAATTTAAAATTAGAAATGGTGGGCTCATCATTGAACTTTCCATTCCACCAAAACAGACACATTCTCTCAGGTGGTGTCCTGAGTTTGAAAATCTAATAACATCCACATTTACGTGAGTACAGGTGATTGTGTATTCTTCATACTAACACATATCCCAGCCAGGTCCCATAATATTGAATTATGACAAGGAAGAAAGCAGATAAAATTCTACATAACAGTTGATACCAGATGGTGTGTATTTAAATAACACTGTCCTTATTTTTAGACAACCCTGAACCCGTAGAATTGTTTCCTTAACTTAGTTCCAATTAAGTAACTCACCAAATACCTAAGTAAGTACACTACAGTGACTACATATAAATCTCTGTCACGTAGGGGCACGACTCATTTGCTATTTTTGAATCAGAACGCTTCGTGTAGAGTCCATTATTTGTTGGAAACCACTTTCAGAAAAGCAGCATCTTTTCTTTCCCTTTCGCCTTATTTGAAAATAGTAACAAGACTCTGAGTGGATGAGACTAATGGTCTCCGTGCAAGATTGGGAGACTGTCCTTGATTCTGCAGCTCAGAAACCTGGGGCTTCTCCACCTTGAAAGACTCATTCATCCCCTTTCACTTCCTCCTGCTAGAATCCTTCTCACCGAATGCCCCTGGGGATTCCATTATTTTACCTTCCAGGGGTTTCGGCAGGTTCCGAATTTCTCACCCAGGTCCAATTTCAAAAGAGCAGCATGGCTCTGATCACTGAGTCTGACCTCTGCCTCACAGAAGAGCTGGACTTCTGAGGCTTTAAATATTCAAATTTAATTTCAGCTACTGAGAGTGCCAGCTTCAGCGGGAATGAAAGGATACCCTGCAGCATCTGTAATTACTGATTAATTTGAATATATCCTCCAATGCAGATTATGAAGGCTTTGCTAATAAGGACTGGTGACATTGCTGCCTTTGTTTTTTCACATTGACGTTGAGAAAAGAAAGGAAGGAGAAGAACCAGGAACTCTTTTTTTTTTTTCCCTACTGCGGAGTCATAGACTTTTATGAAATGAGCATAATTTATTATTATTGTTCTCAGATAACTCTAAGCATGTGCTACTTATTTCCTAGAGTTATTTTATCAAATAATATACCTCGTAGGTTGTACTTTGAATCTTCAAAATGAGCTAACTGAATCAAAGGTTTTCTGCCATTCTCAAGTTCCTTATTAATAGGCTGGGATTTCTTTGACCTGCTGTCATATTTGGGTTTCCCCCCAGTACAGCCAGCACAGTACACAATAATTGCCTCCAGAATAATACGTAATTGAATGAATATAAATGTCGCATCCTTCTAGATGCTTTCCCAATCTAATCTGTGTTCCTAACTGCTTAAATTTATTATTTAAATTTAAAATTTGTTTAAAGCTAATACATGTTTACTTGTTGGTGTTCACGAGACAACTGGCAAATATGAAAATCTAAACCTACATTGGAGACATAGATTCATACTGACTTGCACCACTGACAAATTATAGAGGCCAACCGGTCCTAAAGAATTATCATACAATACGTTCTGATCTGACTATAAAAACACAAAACTACGCTCAGTTTCAAAAACTTAAATTTGGTGCCGATTAGAGTCATCTTTCCCACATGTGCTCATTATTCAAATTAGCTGGGGCTTCTGTGAACATTTATTCAAATTAGCTGGAGCCTCTGTAAACATTTAGATTCCCAGCTCATCCCTCTGAGAGTCAGAGGCAGGGCCCAGAAATGTGTATTTTTTTTAACAAGCTCCCCCACGAGTGTCAGGATCAGGCAATTTTGGTAACTGCTGAATTAGAGAGCTCACCAAGATGGCGCAGGAGTGTTCTTGGTGACTATGTGGCATCTTTAGGGGCCAATAAAACCTTCCGGAAACAGTTTTAGATTTTCTTTTACAGAAAATCCAGGGTGAAGCTGCAAATTTTTGATTTATGCTTTTAAAAAACCTGGACAGTTTCAGGGAGGGAAGCAGAATATTACCAACTTCTTTTTTTCCCAAAGAAGAAAGCCCCTATGGTGTGAATTCAGGTTTATTTAAACACCATGACATTATGACTAATATATTGGATGAGAAAATCCATTTTCATTTCTAATTTTTCCATATAAGAACCCTTCCTGAAATTTATTATTGTTTTACTTTGGCTTATACCCTTAAAAATTAAATACTGGAAGTGTCTGTCAAATTTTGCAATTTTCCTGCTAACTGCAGTAAAAAACAGCTCCAAGAATATAAAACAAATGTCACTTTCATGAGAGCAGAGGAACATCTGACTTACAAATAAAAAATGTATCTGAATCTGTGGTGTAGAAAAATATAAAAGTCAGTTAAATGTTAGAAAATATTGTAGACAAGAAAGAAAAAAAAGAAGAATGTAGAGATTATGATGAGACAGTATCATCAGGTGCTCCAACATGAAAGATATAATGTAGAATTTTGTCAAAAAATAAAATGCTACAGTAAATTGCAATTCTTAGAAAGGCTCTGGGAAGATAGTGAGAAACTGACATTTCAATGAAGAGAACAGGAATGTATTTTTCTTTAATTGACTTTTGGTACAAGCACACACACACACACATATACATACACACATATACACTGACACATACATTTAGACACTCCTATGTACATATATACTTTTTCCTTGGTGTTGCTTTCCTGAGGCTTAGTCAGTTATGACTAATGAGAAACAAAAAGGGCATTCATACATTTTTTTAAAAATTCAGCATTCATACATTTTTAGTATTTAATTTACACCACTTGTGGTAAACCTAAAAAATTGCTATTATTTTGAAATGGTTTTTCTGAAGTAATCTTGTTTCTGGATCTATATCAGACTTCTATACCTACACTCCTAAAATCTATTAGAGCAAGCAGTCAACAAAAATGGAAAGATACAAAAAAGGAATCAGAAAATTTTGTTTGTAAAAATTTCCTTTTGAAATGTACATACAGAAAACATTTCACAAGCACACGCTTTGCGCCGAAACATTCAGTGCATTTATAATATTTATGTGGCTGAAAGTTTGTAGTTGAATTTGCATTTGTAGAGACTGAAGGGTTTTCCCCTTATGGAAAGTAACCATGAGAAACAAGACACAAATAATATTAGGAATCAATAGGAAACAGTGTATTCAGAAAAACTTATTGCTAAGTTGTGGAGGGCTTCTGTAAAGAAGAGCACACCTACAAAGAACATATAAAATTAGAGATAAAATACCTAGTAAAAATAGTACTAATAACAAAGCACAACAATTATTTGGATATATATATACATGTATATTGTGATTGGTATATGTATACTTTGGAACATATATATATACCTACAGATATGTCTGTGTATTTTCATATATATATATAAATATATATATATAATGCCTATATTTCCAAGTGTTTAAAGAACTTTTTTGCTCTTCCTTATTATACATAAAGTATTTCTTTATTGTAATAGTAATTGCTGTATTCTTATGTACAGTTTTTTTGGAGTTTGTTGTTTTCTTCAGTAATAAATAGTAAACTTATCTAAGGCTTTTCTTCATCATACGGAATTAGTTATAATACCATAAACTAACTGGCTAAATTTAATTTTAAAACTACCAGTTATATGGTCTGGGTTTAGCTGACTGTCATATTTATAACATTAAAATGGTCTAGTTCTTCAGAAAATTTTATATTGGATAGATGACACTGATTTATTGTCTCACGTAAGAATTCCAGCCTACATCCTTTTCACTGGGTATCAATTTACTCTCAGAGTTGACCAACTTGCCTAGTGGGAGCCTATTTCTTTCTTTATGGTAAGACTTATTTGGGGAATGTCAAAATCAAGTGTTATAATAAATGTGGTTCCTAAGTACATGGATTTATAGCTAAGATCTATTTTGTGCTTCTAAAGGTAGATTTCTGGGGCTATGCACTAATTTGAAGGTAGACAAGTAAGATTAAAACGTATGCTACAAATCCTATAAAATCACTGCAATAATAAAAAATAAAGTTATAACAAACAGGTCAACAACAAAAAAAAAACCAAAAATCTTTAAAAATTCTATAATTCCAAAAGAAGACAGAAAAATAGAAAAAAATGGAAAAGATGCAATAAGTAGGAAAATAAACAGAAAGATGACAGATTTAAACCTAATTATATCAATATTCACACCAAATATAAATGATTTAAATGCTCTGATTAAAGAGCAAAGAGCAGGACTGGAAAAAAGAGAAACCCAACTATATGCTGCCTAGAAAAAATGCATTTCAAATGTAAGGTACAAACAGGGTAAAAGTAAAAGAATGAAAAAAAGACACATCAATGTGGCAGTAATCAAAAGAAAGCTGAAGTACTTCTATGAATACCAGCAAAGCAGATTCCAGATAAAAAAATATTTCCAGGGATAAAGATGGTCATTTTCTAATCATAAATGAACTATTTGATCAAGGGGACGTTACAGTCCTAATTGATCATGCATCATTTAAAAGAGCTTCAAAACACATCCAGCAAATACTGATATAACTGCAAGAAGAAATCGGTAACACCACAATTATAGTTGGAGATTTCCACATTGCTTTCTCCATAATTGATAATATAAGCAGATAGAAAATCAGTAAGAACATAGAAAATCTTGGTCAACTTGACAAAAATTTTACATGCATTTCAAACAAAGATAATGAAATAAAATGCACTAATGTGCAAATGCCTCATCCATAATTAAGGGGAAAATTTAAAAATTATTGCCATATAATCATAAAATCACATGTTTAATATAATGGAGACAAAAAAGTATTTCATCAGTACAATAATTTAATCATATTTTTCTTTATACTTCTTCCCTAAATCAATCTATATAAAGAGTTTGCTACTACAGATTTTTTTTTAGGATTTATTTATTTATTTTGGGGGGGATGAGGGGCAGAGGGAGAGGGAGAGAGTTTCAAGCAAACTCCCCACTGAGTAAGGAGCCCCTTGTAGGGCTCAGTTCCACGACCCTGAGATCATGACCTGAGCTGAAACTAAGAGCTGGATGCTCAGCTGACTGAGCCACCCAGATGCCCCTAGAGGTGTGTTTTTTAGTGAGTATTATACATGGAAAACGGATGAGAATATTTATCTATCTTAAAATTAATTTCCAGGAGCTATATAATTTATGGAGTTTAGAAAGCTTCACTTTATGGAATATATTTTCATTCCCTAGGCATCAGAATGCCTACTGTAACGAAGTGAAAGGTAGGAGCTGAAACAATTATTTGCCATAAATCACAGCAGATATTTGTCTACAGCTCACAAATATATTTGACGACAGTTTTATAAAAAAAAACAACCCTATATTCATTCAGTCTAAGATGCTATTGATTAGAAAACATGCCATTATTTTAGGTTCTTCTAGAAAATAATAAATGTTCCCAATTTAATTGTGACATTGTAAGATACAACAATTTCTGAGATGTTAAAATATAGAGTGTGTGTGTGTTCTAAGGTGTTAAATGAATGTACCCTGAGATGCAAAATGGGTGTGTTCTGAGATGTTAAAAGGTAAACAGGTATAGATTTTATAATCTAAACCTAAAAACATGTCTCCCTTAAAGTGAATTTTATGTGAACTGAATTCAGACTGTGTCGACTCACTGGAATAGCCATTTCAGTCTTAGTACTGCTGGGAAAATGTATCAATTCTCTGTCTTGAATATTTGAAAAAGAAAGATATTCCTACGGTGCTTGGGTGGCTCAGTCAGTTAAGTGTCTATCTTCGGCTCAGGTCATGCATGATCTCAGGGTCCTGGGATTGAGTCCCATGTTGGGGAGGGTCCCTGCTCAGTGGGGAGTCTGCTTCTCCCTCTGCCTCTCTCCTGCTCAAGCTCTCTTTCTCTCTCTCAAATAAATAAGAAATAAAATCTTAAAAAAATAAAATAAAAAATGAAATATATTCTTAACTTTCTACTGGTTAATAATATGAGAAGAGTAAGGGAATGAAAGGGCTACATACAATGGAAAAAGTCATTATTAACTCAGAAATACTTAACATATCGTACTTTCCCCCCAAATCCTTGAACTAAGATGTTTGTTTCTGCTACATCTTTAGAAAGTTAGAGTTCTTTGCACAAACACTCTAAGCAGTGAATGATTTTCAATTTCATTGGTCCAACTTAGGCTACATTTCTTTTTCTTTTTATTTATTTATTTTTGTTCTGAGGCTATATTTTAACATCTGAATGATTTAGTTATTGATATGGAGCCTGAGCACTTCCATTTTCCAGGACCCTACAGAAATTCAGACCAGGAGAGACTATGGAAAGATGTTTAAAATGGTAAGAACTTTTAGAAAAACAATTAGACATAACATAGTGTCTATAGAATTGCATGGTACAATAATATATATCTATTACTATAATATTAAAATAGTTACACAGGTCAAAAATGAATTAAAACAGAATCAAGGAAAGTGAGCAGAGAAACAGCTTATGTTTTAATTTTGATAAACCAGTATAATAGTTAAAATTTGTCCATTTCTAGAATTCCTAATTGACAAAATAACCAAGGAAATATATAATTAAAACATCTTTTAGTTAATTTTTGAAATATTTTTTTGCCAAGGAACATTTTTTTCTGATACCAGTAATGTTTTTTAAAAGTAAAATTAGGGGCGCCTTGGTAACTCAGCTGGTTGAGTGTCCAGCTCGGCTCAGGTCATGATATCAGGGTCATGAGATCAAGTCCCGTGTTGGGCTCCATGGTCATCGAAGAGTCAGCTTGAGATTGTCTCCCTCTCTCTCCCCCTCTGCCCCTTACCCAACTCTCTTTAGAAAGAGAGAGCATGTGTGCTCTCTCTTTCTAAAATTAAATAAATACATAAGATCTTTTAGAAAAGTAAAATTAATAGTGGCAAGTATTCAAACAGTAACTATTTACATGTGCTTTATGATAAATTATTCAAGCTTCTATTAGGTTTATAAAATATAAGCAAATTTTACTTAGCTGAATCTTAGATAATTGATAAAATGGAAAATGTTAAAACTTTTATTTAACATACATTTTTCAGTTGTACATAGCCATTATGTTTAATACTTATGTGTAAGTGTTGATTCAATCAGACTTGGATTCAATTTGGTTCTTCATTTTTGCCTGTTCTAAACCACTCGGATCACTTACCTTATCTTTTCTTTGCTTTTCATCCTGGTATACAGTCCAGTGTTCTCCATCATTGCTGTAAGCTAGTTTGTAGGAGCCTACGAACTGTACATGACCGAAATCTTTAGCTCCTTGTGTGATGATGCCGGTTACTTTGGTAGGGACCAGAAGGTCCACCTAAAAAAAAAGGAAAAGATATTATTTGTTTATTTATTTAAAAATATTTATTTATTTATTTATTTGACAGAGAGAGAGAGAGAGAGAGAGAGATCACAAGTAGGCAGAGAGAGAAGGAAGCAGGCTCCCTGCTGAGCAGAGAGCCTGATGCGGGGCTTGATCCCAGGATCCTGAGATCAGGACCTGAGCCGAAGGCAGAGGCTCAACCCACTGAGCCACCCAGGCGCTCCTGGAAAAGATATAATTTAAATGTCAAGATCGAGTCCATTAAAAATTTGCAAGTCTCTTGAATTCAGGAGATTAAGTAATATACATGCTAAAGCCAAAAAATACACTGATTATTTGAATATTGAAACTGATGACTAAGTCTATTACTGTCCTATTACCTTGATTTTGCCGCTGGATAAGTTTAGTTGAAAAGGTGAATAACTATTTTGACTATTTTAAAATAAAGTGATGGTCATTTCAGTCTACCAATCAATTTTATAACAAACGGACACATCTAGCTGTGCAGTTTTGTGCAACTAAGATAGCACAGAGCTAGCAAGGCCGACCTTCTTGAAACGATTATTATCTTTCAGAGCTAGTGCTTATAATTCAATCTGCTGACTTTGCTGGTCAATTCAATAATAATAAAAATAAAACTATAGTTGTGTACACATTAGGAATAAAAATGATATTATATGTATCACAGTTTAACATTAAATAAAAAGGCAACATTATTGCCATGAATTTTAATCAGCTCAGAATATGTAATTGAGTAATAGTAATCGCTATCCAACGAAAATCTCCTTCAGAAAATTAAAATCCTAAAAATGTTGAGGAGGAAGTCAGGCATTCTTCAAAAATGAAGAAGGGTTAAAGTATGCATCCAAGATTTGTGGGGTCTGTGCTCATGATGTGTTTGTTCCTATGAAATATGTACTTATAAAACCTTAAGGCCCATGGTGATCTGGTAAGCATTAAATTAATCAAGATGTAATTGAAATGCAAAACATAGGATTGATATTTATGAAAAAAGAGTACATAACACTGAATAATTTAGTATAATTCTTCTTTGTTCTCTAATTCATGAAGCTTTTCTTATGATGAGAATTTTTAAAAATTATAGGAATCTTTGTTTTCCCTGTGGACAATTCTTATAAGATCTTTACCTTGAGGTTTATTGATGTTCCTTGATCTACAGCTTCCTCTCTCCTTCCACAATAGCCACCTACTTCCTCCTACTTCCTATGACTAATTGCCTTGCTTACATCCTTGATCTTATCATCTTTCGCTGTCATGATCCCATATGTGACCCTGGTGGCTTTCAACCACTATGTCCCTTTGTTTCTATTTCAGGTTCTCCATCCTGTGCAATGTATGTAGCCACAAATAGACAGTCATGGGTCAGATACAGTACATGAATGAAAAGAGAGCTAGGGAGAATGCATTGAATAGACCATATTTAATGACTGTCTTTAGATGCTCTTCAGTAAAGATATGAAAAAAATTCCCAGTGTTTCACAGCCTAGGGATATTTATTTAAAAAGTCATAAGAGCCTTTCAACACTTTTTGGGACATTCTTTAGTTAAAGAGTTTAGACTCAAACTGGATATGGATTAAAACAGAAAACTACCTTTAATGTGTTATTAAAACATTTTAGAAAGTTTCTCAAAAACTATAAATACTTCTGATTTTGCTATTTCCCAAACATGTATTGTACCATCTAAAATATCTGTCTCACGGCGATGCAAGATGGCAGAATTATGATACTTGGGAAGGAAACCGTTGCTACCTTATGTGAACTATACTGAGTGCTTTCTTATGTCTTCACTGAATGCTCTCCACAGTCCTGTACAGCCTTTGAGATGAGGAAACAGATGCCTAACATAGTATGATGTGTGATACAAAGATAAATAGTGAGTAAAGGGAGGATCCTAGATTCAAATCCATCTTTCTGATTCAAAGTTGCACTATACATATAAATTCTCACTCAGTGATTTCTTTCCATTCTTTGTGACTATTTCAGAAATTTCTGAAAAATCTCAAAGCTTCCTCACCATACTCACCAAACTTATAGCAACTCTAAGACACAGTCTAATCCAATCTTGGCTTTACAATGCTAGAAGAGCCCTGTGTTTTAACATGGATTTCATCTCTGCTCTTCCCTTCCCAGAGTTAAAAATATGGATTGCTTTTGTTGTCCTAAATCCAAGTATAATTGCGCAGACACCTAGGCATAGCCACTGCTCTTCAAAATGCTCTTAATGTTGCTGACACTCAAGTAACGGGCAAAAAACCTTACAGTATTCTGAGTCACTGCATTACCATCCATGCTATAAACACACAGAAACTCGAACTGTCACCAAGAATATGAGCACTTCTAAGGTTGAATTCTTCATAGTCCCTAAATGTCTATGAGTCTTTAGTAAAGATGACGCAATAAAGAGTCTTATAGCATATCTCTTTTTCTGTGCTATTTCTTAAAGTCAGCTGGGTTTCCTGCTGGGTGGAGATGTTTTCTCCTTAAGTTGTGTGTCTTGGCTCTTTCTAACAGATATGTTTTTCTCCCACTCTAACTGCTCCCCTTCTCCAGCTTTTTTTTTTTTAAGTAGAAATGTTTTTCTTTTTTGTTCCAGTTAAGTCAACTTCTCTACTTAAATAGTCAGCAATCTGTTTCAAGCTGGATTTTGTCCTAAAATTTGCTACATTAAACTTAGAATACCAGGCCTAAGCAAACCTCTTTTAGTGTAAAAATAATCAGCATCCCACACTTAACACGAAAGTTCTGGAACAGGACACGTACAGATCTCAGTCTGGGACACACTCACAGACTTGTCACTCTCATGCTCAGGATGATTCCAGGAAAGCTCATTCTTCTGGATCTATGCTTACCATTGGCCCATAAGTACTTTGCCTTCTTATAGATCTTCTGTGTTAAAGTTGTACTGAAAACAAGCTGGACAAAATGGCTTCAGCTGTTGTAGATAGACCCTCACCCCCCAAGGTTTGGCTTGAATACAGCAAGTCATTTAGGGTACTGAGCTGGTATATGGGTAGATATTTGGCTTAGTGCACTGCACTTCATGCCTGGATCTGTATTAAATGTGTCTTACATAAAATAGCCCCTCAATAACGGTTTTGCTGGACTGAGCTAAAACTACTTCCT
Organism: Ailurus styani; assembly: GCA_002007465.1. Lineage (NCBI taxonomy): Eukaryota > Metazoa > Chordata > Mammalia > Carnivora > Ailuridae > Ailurus > Ailurus styani. Next base: position 2,178,582 of record LNAC01000319.1, on the reverse strand, counting down.
AAGTATATTCCATGGCTAAAGATGCCACAAGTTACCACAGCAGAAAATGCCGGCTGTCTTTCTCTTAGTTTTTCTACATTGTGTAACATCACTGGTTGAGGAAACACAGTGTCACAGTGGTGCCTGATGGTTTTTACCGGGAAAGGCAGCTAGTTAAAAATCATCTCTAGGGCGCCTGGGTGGCTCAGTGGGTTAAAGCCTCTGCCTTCAGCTCAGGTCATGATCTCAGGGTCCTGGGATCGAGGCCCGCATCGGGCTCTCTGCTCAGCAGGGAGCCTGCTTCCTCCTCTCTCTGCCTGCCTGTCTGCCTACTTGTAATCTCTCTCTCTCTGTCAAAAAAAAAAAAAAAATCATCTCTAATCTTCTGGTCCTGAGAGGCAGTCTACTGTAGAAGAGCTTGATGGTCTGGGTTCCCCAAATGGCTCTGCCCTTAATGGCTATATGCCCTCGGGCAGGCTACTTGACTTCTTCACATCTAAATTTCCTCCTCTGAAAAATGAAGATAACAATCCTCATAGGATTTTATGAGGATTAGATGAATTAATATTTACTAAGTGTGTGAAACAACATATAGACCACAGACCATAGTAAGGGCTTCATAAGAATTTCATAAGAATAAAAGAATAAATAAATCTGGGGGAATAATCTGTTATTAGTCTCGGCATGTTATTAGAAACATAAATACAGGATCAGGGAAATGGGGTGGCCAGATTGTCCTAGAAGCAACTTCTGGATCATAGTATATTTTGGTCAACTTCTCAGGCTGTATACAAAGATAGTCATTTCATCCTTACTTAAAATAGAGAGAATTTGAAGCACTGAAATTCCCATTTATGGGTGAAATGGCTTACTAAAAATAATATAATTTTATGGAATTTTGTACATCCCCATTTGAATATCGAGATTATATTACAATAGGGAAATGGTTCCAAAATAATACTGAAATAAGGAATTAGATTCCAAATTATGCTGGGTGACTTATTTTCTTTTAAGTATATGAGTAAAAAAAGAGGGATGCGTATACAGAGAGGCTCAAATGATATGTGAGTAAAGAAAAAAATATTGCAAGAGGGATATGTAGGAATGTAACTTTTTGTTGTAAAATGTCCTATAATGTTTTAGTGAAGCATAATTATTTTTAGAGTGTCTAACTTAGGAAAACTGTAGAACAACTAAGACCATCTGTTTGAGAAGGGTCAAGATAAATGACATTTCAGATGTCTGCATCACACTCTAACAGATGGCTCCCTGGAAGGGCAGACTAGGAAAGTCAGCTGATTTTCACAGAGATGTTCTTAAAAGGGTGAAGAAAATGAAGAGTGATACAGATAAACAAGTGTGCAAGAAAAGTGAAAAGACAAAAAAAAAAAAGACCAAAGTGATTTATCACAGAATTTTTTTTGCCATAACGTAACATAATACAACTGTATGTAATTCTAGGTCCATTGAAGACACATCATTCACTGTTCTTGGTATTTGAACAATATTTTTGGTTATCAGATGTTGGCAACATTTTTAGTGCATATTTGTAGGCCAACTATTTAATATGATCAACTTAATATGAAATATTATCCAGCTCCTATATCTAGTAGCTCTAAGGTTACAGGTTCAGTATTCATATAATACTATATTCTATATATTCACCTCACCACTCATTATTGCTCTCCTCCTCCCTTTACTTGAAAAAGTTTTTCTAATAATATTTTTAAATATTGGGCGCCTGGGTGGCTCAGTGGGTTAAAGCCTCTGCTTTCGGCTCAGGTCATGATCTCAGGGTCCTGGGATCGAGGCCCGCATTGGGCTCCCTGCTCAGCGGGGAGCCTGCTTCCCCCTCTCTCTCTCTGCCTGTCTCTCTGCCTCCTTGTGATCTCTCTCCCTCTGTGAAATAAATAAATAAAATCTTAAAAAAAAATAAATAAATAAAAATATTTTTAAATATTTAATACAGCAATTACTTTTTCCATATTGAACTTTACAGCTATGAGAACTAACACAAAAAATGATACCATAAAATAACCTTTCAAAGGACAGAGGGACTTTGCTGTTTTATACTATGCCTTTTACATGTAAAACCACATATAACACATGCCTGGTGCCACAAACAGGCTTTTATAAGCTTAGGTGATCATTTAGGGGTATGTTTTGTAGGACACCTGGCAATAGAGTAGACATTCCAAATACCTAGGCATCATCTGCCCTGGATTCAAAATGGAGAAAATTCTGACTTGATAATTACCCGCAATTATAAAAAGAACGAAGCTCCAGGTCAACGTGATCTACACGCCGTGATTGCTGTCAACTCATGACTGCTAACTTTTTAAAAGAGATTATTTAGAATCATGCAATTAGTTCAACTGCATTTTAACTGAGGATGGGAGGCAACATGGTAGCTATGCACAATTTATATTTAAAAATTTTATTTTAATCATTTTGCTCATGAAAGTAATACATGCTATGAAGAAATATTGAGGCATACAGAAAGAGGAGAAAACAACCCTGTCTCACTATCAGATACAATCAATGCTTTTTATCCACGCTAAACATGGGATTTTTAGATAAATTTGTTGTACTTGGCATTTGATTGGCTACCAGGTCTTGGTTGCACTTTTAGTCTACATTTGCAGGTCAATCAGTTCATTCTTTTTTCCATTTAGTATTTCATCAGTAATTCTTTATGAAAATAAACAATTTTTAAGACTTTTTTTTTTGCCATAACACACCATGTTAAAGATTTGCTGCAATTATTTACTATAAAACATTTACTCCTCCCTATAACCTCTTTTTTTTTCTCTTAAAATTAATCCTCTCAAAAAATCCTAGTCCCTTCATTTGGTCCATATCTTATTTACATAGGATAAATTCATAGAATTAAGGTTATTTAGTGAAGGGATGTGAAAAATAGATTCATTTCCTAAAAATGTATTTATTACATTGTATTAAATACATTGTATTTCCTAAAGATGTATTTATTAACACTCATTGTGAAAATTTCAGGTGGTGAAAGACATAGAAGGAATTCAGATAACATCATCTATAATTTTATTATCAAGAATTAATTCTGGTTGACCTCTTGATATACAGATTTGCAGATAGTTTGTATTCCCATATATCTTCATAAAAATAATCTTGCAGTACACATGTTGCTTTATAATTTGCAATTTTCATTTACTATGGATATTTTTACACATAAATAATAATAATGTGTAATGACTGTATCACATTCTTTATATACGGATACATGAATGCATATGAAAATTATTTAACCAGCCCCCTATTGACATTCCTTTAATTTGTTTCCAATTCTTTTTCTTCAGTAAAAACCTAGAATGAACTCCTGTGTTCATATCTTTGCTTGTTGGTGCAACTACTGCTTTATTAGCTTAAAAGAACTGCCATTTGAAATGTGCTATACATTGTTTCCTTTGTCTCCAGAAAGATTATACACTTGCATCTACTGCATATGATAATTTTTTCTCTACATACTCATTAATTCCCTGTTTTATAAAATTTTACATTTTGTTAATTTAAAAAAGTGGCATTTTTACATTTTATGTACATAAACTGTGATAAGTGGGATTTAATTTACAGTCTCCTAATTGTTTAGTCTCACTAATAATATATACATATAGTCTCTTTAATGTTCTTTATTACCTATTGGATTAGAGATTTCCATGTCATTTAATTTTATATTTGACACAAAAGTTTTACATTTTCCTATACTCGAATCTATTAATCATTCCCTTAAAAAAACTGTCTACTTAATTAAATCAGTTAAATATGATCTACCTGTTTTCCTATAGTTTCCTATGGGTTTTCCATCTCTGTTTTCTTTTCTTTTCTTTTCTTTTTTTTCCTGGTAGTTCTATTTTAACCATTTTTAAAAATTTTATTTTTTTAATTTAATTTTATTTTATTCAGTGATCCAAGATTCATTGTTTATGCACCACACCCAGTGCTCCATGCAATATGTACCCTCCTTAATACCCACCACCAGGCTCACCCATCCGTTCCCCCCTCCCCTCCATAACGCTCAGTTTGTTTCTCAGAGTCCACAGTCTCTCATGGTTCATCTCCCCTTCCTATTTGCCCCAATTCAATTTTCCTTCCCTTCCCCTAAAGTCCTCCATTTTATTCCTTTTGTTCCACAAGTAAGTGAAACCATATGATAATTGACTTTCTCTGCAAAAATGAACTTTTGGGACTTCATCAAGATAAAAAGCTTCTGCACAGCAAAGGAAACAGTCAACAAAACAAAGAGGCAACCCATGGAATGGGAGAAGATATTTGCAAATGACACTACAGACAAAGGGCTGATATCCAAGATCTATAAAGAACTTCTCAAGCTCAACTCCCAAAAACCAGATAATCATGTCAAAAAATGGGCAGAAGACATGAACAGACACTTCTCCAAAGAAGACATACAAATGGCCAACAGACACATGAAAAAATGTTCATCATCACTAGCCATCAGGGAAACTCAAATCAAAACCACATTGAGATACCATCTTACACCGGTTAGAATGGCCAAAATCAACAAGACAGGAAACAACAAGTGTTGGAGATTTGATGTGGAGAGAGGGGAATCCTCTTTCACTGTTGGTGGGAATGCAAGTTGGTGTAGCTACTTTGGAAAACAGAGTGGTGATTCTTCAAAAAATTAAAAATAGAGCTACCCTATGACCCTGCAATTGCACTACTGGGTATTTACCCCAAAGATACAGATGTAGGGGAAAGAAGGGCCATATGTACCCCAATGTTCATAACAGCAATGTCCACAAATGCCAAACTGTGGAAAGAGCTCAGATGCCCTTCAACAGATAAATGGATAAAGAAGATGTGGTCCATATATACAATGGAATATTACTCAGCCATCAGAAAGGATGATTACCCAACTTTTGTATCCACATGGATGGGTCTGGAGGAGATTATGCTGAGTGAGATAGGCCATCTCTGTTTTCTTTCGACAGCTAAACTATCTTGGCTTTATGGCTGTGTATGATGTCACAAAAACTTCATACCTAACTTTTCATACAAATGTAATTTTCTCAACACTTCTTCTCAAATAATCCCATTCTATTTTGTTTGTTTGTTTTTTCTCTCTACCTGGCTGATAATTACAAGGTTTGCTCTTTGTTCTTGAAATTAACACTACTAATGACAGTTGTCATCATCATACACCAAGATGCATCTTGGCGAGAGTCTCTTTTGTTGCTTTTGGGTGGAATCAAGTGGGTCTAGGTCCATGTAAGCTCTAGACTAGTTTCTGGGGGAGGGAGGTGTGGTCAAAAGTTTTCCTCGTTTTACTGTTTTTTTTTTTTTTAAAGATTTTATTTATTTATTTCACAGAGGGAGAGAGATCACAAGAAGGCAGAGAGGCAGGCAGAGAGAGAGGGGGGAAGCAGGCTCCCTGCCAAGCAGAGAGCCCGATGCGGGCCTCGATCCCAGGACCCTGAGATCATGACTTGAGCCGAAAGCAGAGGCTTTAACCCACTGAGCCACCCAGGCGCCCTCGTTTTACTGTTTAAAATGTTGCTTCTGCTTCTTTTAGTTTCTCCCAATAGAAGGTCAGTTATCTAAAGATGGGCTCTTTCTCTGCTTCTGATTTTTCTTATTTATATTATTTTCTTGCTCACGATTTTCATTTTTTAATTATTCTCCTTTGCATTCTCAGAATTTCTCCATTTTGCCCTCGGTATTAAGAATTTTATTTTTGATAACACAGATTCTATTAAATTTTTAAATTTCCTTGAAATACATTAAGATACCTCCTTCATCTCAGCATTCATCTCATCCTCTCTATTATTCGCAGAGAAAATTCCTTTAGATATATTCTAGTAATCCATTGTTTTGGTAGAAAATTTTCTACTTTTATAGTTTCTCTTCATACCTTTAGAATAATTTCTGCCCTTTTAGAATAAATTTTGTCCTTTTGTCCTTTAGAATAATTTCTGTCCTTACATATTAAAAAATAAGCCCTATATCATCTTGTTTTATTTTCCTTTACTTGAACAGAGAGAGGACAGTCCTGATGTCTGCCCAGCACACTGATCACAAGGGTTCCCCTTCACCTCTCACTGTCTATTAGGCAGTTGTGGGAATTCTCTTGCTGACCTTCAGATACCAACACTACCCTGTCCTTGTTACCAAAGCCCAGCAGACATTCAGGCTGAAGACCTTAGTTAGTCTGAAGGGACAAGGCTCTCCTACTCTTGCTGGTTTTCCTCTGAATATAGGAAGGATAATTTTTCTTGATAACACAAAATCCAATGTATTCTCTTGTCAAATATAAAATTACAGGGGCAGGCAACTTATTTCTGTTGTCCACCACGTACCTGGCATATATAAGGTGTTTCAATAAATATATAGTGAACGAATGGTTTCTTTTTTAGGATTCAGTGAGCTAACATGTAGTCAACATGAATTCCACTCCACTTTGTCAGGTCTGTATTCCAGGGCAAATGGGTGTGATGGGACATTGGGAGGTAGAGCAATGGCCACGACATACAGTTTCTGGTTGTAATACAGTGACCGTTAGGCCCTCCAGACCTCAGGGCAGGTTCTGGGTCTTGACTGTCACTGGTCTGATTTAATATCGGAATCCACACACTGTAGTTACAGGGACTCTGCCCAGGGCCTGGGAAATCATCGATTGGCACACATTTGTATGCGCACTTTGTGGATGAGGGAAGGGAATCAAAGGTTGCATAGGAAGTTGAATGAGTTAAAATGATGGGAGTGATTTCCTCATAAGTTCAACGCAGGAACCCTCAAAATCAGGCTTGCTTCTCTCAGCTCCAGAGGAAACCTCCAAATGTAGTTCTCAGGAAAATGTTGGAGAAAATTCAACCAGGCTTCACTAAAGCTCTGTGTGTAAATGAAAGTCCACCTATCAAGATTTTCTCATTAAATCTCAAGCAAGTTTAAAAGAAAAAAGTTCCAAAATTAAAAATACGTTAGGATGAATAAAATATAAAGACTGACTCTAATGCCCTGTATTGATTTACTTAAATCATGACATATAAAGGGAAAATAAGGTGACTGTCTCTCTTTTTTTAATGAGTAGACCTCTATAATAGTCTATATAAATTTTATTTTTTTAATTGTTTTGCAAATAATATCCTCAAACAATTAGAGTTAGAAGTAATTAAAATTAAAAAAAAAGAAATAACTAAAACTGACATCAACTTAACAGGTAAGCTCTTACCCGTTTCTCCAAATCCTATGATAGAAAGAAAAAAAAAAGAAGTTTGAAGAGAATTATAAAACTTAGAAAATTCCTAGGGAAAAGAATCATACTTCTCTCATTGGGTTATTGAAAGTGATTTTCTGCTGAGTTCACCAAAAATAAGATCACCCTGAGAGACTAGAATTAACATATCTTTATGTACCTTTCAAGCCTGATTTTGATTAGGCTGGGAACTTTGGCTTATTCCATGAATAAAAATTCAGGGCAATGGCTAATTGAATTAGTCTGCAATTGATAGGGTCATTATTAATTGGTAAATGGAGACTTAATACAAGACTTTGATCAAAGAGCATAATGATATCCAATAAATATTGTTCAGATATTTTCATTAGAGCAGTGCCAAGGCCCAAATGAAGTAGAAAATAAACTACTGGCAAATGATTTGCATGTAGTTGAAAGTACAAGAACGTAACTTTTAAATGGGAATTGAAGTAGTTTATTATTTAGTGCTTTCTGATAGCACAGTGAGAGGAGAACCTAGGGGAAAATTGTGCCAGCCTCTTTTATAGAGCTAAAGATTCTCTGAACTGGCAATCAAACTTGCAGGCACTTCAGTAGCCAGTATTTGGTTGGCTGTTCACCTGAAAAATCTCTTTCAATATATTTCTTTGGCAACCACTTTACTAAATATTACCAAAGGCACTTATATTTCATATAATCATTATATATTCCAGAGACTGCCATTTACAAATACAAAACATCTATACACAAATACGTGTTGATATGTAAATTTACATAAATCTTCTTGTTTTGTGACAAATAAATAAAAATCGTGAGAACTTGGAAAATAAACCCCCCACAAATTAAAGTATAGTGCAACAGCAACTCACACTGCATATCTTAAACCTTACGAGGCATTCGAAAGGTAGGAAACTTGACAGGACATACAACCTATTTTTATGTACCACGCTTGCTGGAGGAGCTATGCATTTTAGGCTGATAGAAAACCCTGCCATTCCCACAATTTATAAATCATCCATAGAGACTTGTGCATGAGTTCGTTAAATCAGACCAGGTGAATCTTAGTACATTTTTTTCAATCTTCACATATGCACATTATATGGTGACTAATTTCTAGGCTTAAACAACATCAATGCCAAAAGAACTAGATGGAACTTTTCCCCCTTGTCCTTAGAAATGAAAAGGGGCATGGCCTTTCAGGAATCAGGCATGAAGTAAATGCTTCAGATTGCTTTGGGGAAAATGTGCCATCAGTGTCAACACCGGGAAAATAGCCCCGGTCAGCGCGTTGCTCTGAAGTGATTGGAGGGGAAAAGGGGGGCTACGGCTCAGCAGGAAGAGCTGCCTGAGGATTACGGGGTGAAGAGCCACTGACACAGAAAGTGAACTGCCCTAAAGGGTGGCTTTAAAAAAAAAAATCTTTTGTCTGAAGGGCAGAATATACACATAGCGTGGGTAAAAAGGATACAAACTATTTCCATTCAAATGCATGGTCAGTTACACTGTCAGCATTTTATTTGTGTAAAAAGGACAAGCCCGGCTGGGTGGATCTGGCAGGGCGGTCTAGTTCTTCAGTACACCAGGGCCCACACACTAATTATAGTTTCAAAGAGCCCCATTGAAAGCCCTGGTTATAGATTTCCTCATTGAATACCCATAAAACCAACGTGTTTTATTTATCTGCAGGAAAAATATCTTCTCTACATTCTTTCACTGTTATTGATGTTAATTTCCACTTGTTTTGTTCCCCAGTAGAAATAAGGAGCATGAATTCTTGAAACTCCAATTTCATCAAGTTTCTCTTTTAGGTCCTAACATTAATTTCCCATTTATTCTCTTTAATATAGGGTCCAAGGTCTTTTGAGCTTATTAAGTGGTAAAATAGAAAACTGGGTGCTGGATGCTGATAAAATCTAAGCACTACCTGATGAACATATTTTAATTAGCTTCCACCGTGTAATGTGGCCTGGATATATTTATAATGAAGCCCCAAATAGGTATATGCCTAACAGTTATAATGTCATGGCTTGATTATCGGGTATATAGCTTTTATAAAATATGTCCTTCATGATTGCCTGTGAACAATAAGATGCTAATACTTCCCTTCTTTCAAGAAGTAGCACTATATTTAAGGGACTCTCGTATATATGCTTGTCTCAGAACAAGAGCTCATTTCTTTGTGCAATCAGCTCCAAACAATCTCATATTTTTAAAATCACATTCTTTAACTCTAAAACTATTCATGCACTATATTTTTCTATTACTGCAAAATAGCTCATAAACCACAGTTTTAAATTAGGTATGGAATTAATAAATCACTTGGAACAAACTCATTATATTAAGTTTATTTAATTTTTTTGCATTTGTATTCAAGAGTTTAAAACTCTCCAAGTTATAGCTCACTTCACTAAAGGATCACTTATAGATTTAAATGAAAATTTCATGAGACAACCCCCGCCTTGTGGTTGAACATCTTTGCAATAACTGTCTTTGATATCCCGTCTGAGACTTCAGTCACCAAACTGCTGACATTTTTAATATAATTTGCAAAAAAAAAAAAAAATCAGAAGTGAAATAAACAGAAAGTAGAGGCACAATTCCCTCTTATTTGGTATTGTAATTGCTTAAGGATCCTAAAATCCAAAAGATATTTTAGTGACATTCAAAGACTGATTTAAAGAAAAGAGGAATCATGTAGAAATTATGGGATAGAATGACAGTAAAAGCATAATTTTAGAAAATTATTTACAATGGAATCAATCATTAAGTAATCAAAACAGAAACAAAAATAAAAAAACCCGTTCATCTTCATAAATAACTCACAAGATTTGTCTCTTGATCTTGTGGCTTGTCATACCCAAAGAGGTATTTTTTTTTAAAGATTTTATTTATTTATTTGACAGAGAGAGAGAGAGAGATCAAAAGGAGGCAGAGAGGCAGGTAGAGGGAGATGGGGAAGCAGGCTCCCTGCTGAGCAGAGAGCCAGATGCGGGGCTCCATCCCAGGACCCAGAGATCATGACCTGAGCTGAAGGCAGAGGCTTAACCCATTGAGCCACCCAGGCGCCACCCAAAGAGGTATTTTGACATGTCTTTCTCATTACAGAGAAATCTGGTATATTTTAAGAAATGCTGAAATATCTGTTTGTTTAGGAATCAGAATATATACTTTGACACATCTATATTTTAGACAGAATCACTATAGGTCCAATGCAAATAACTTTTTAAAGTCTTCCCTTTCAAGACACCTTGGACAGAGGTCACACATACAGTTTGCTACCTTTTTAATACCCTAAAAAATTAATATTGTCTAAAAAGTCATGACCGTGTAATGCATTGTCTCCAGCTCTTTTGTAATATTTTCTTTAAAAAGTAACAGCAAGTGATATAAAGAGTCATGTAGACATTATGCTTTAGGAACAAGAAATGTCACCATTGTTGGAGAGATTAAAAGGTTGTGAAGAGTAATTCTGAAATAATGTATTCTTTTGAAAACCTTCAGGTCAAACAACAAATATGGTTATATTTTCAAGATGGAAACAATAATTTAATCCAACAGTAGGGGCGCCAAACCAACACCCAGACAACACTGGAACTTTAACAGTGACAATACCTACGGGCATACTTTCCACTGTCTTCCGGCGGCTCTTAACCATGGTTTACATAATCCTACCTGTTTTGTTACATCCTCGCTTTCTGAAACAGTTTTATTGGACATGAGTGGACCCATAAATAATAATGTTTTAAGTTGTTTTTAAAATTTATTGGGAAAGTATCATATAGCAATCTTCTGGGACTTGCTTTTTTTATTTAATATTATAGTACTAAGATTCATCTACATGTTTGTTTATAGTTATGTATTTATTTTTAGTGCTGTGTAATATCCCATGTGTACATATAAGGCAATAAGACCCATTCTATGTCACAAGTGTATGATTATTGTCAATTTTAGCTTTAAAAAAAAAGCTTAAAAAAACAATTTAGCTTTTAAAAATATCTCCCGGTATACACATTCAAAAAATTTTTTGTGATTATGTACATAGGAGTATAATTTTTCAGTTGTAGAGTATATGTATGTGCAATTGTATAAGATAAGGTCAAAAAATTTCCAGAATGACTTTATCAATTTACACTCCTACCAGCAAGATATATATATATTCTTTACCTTTGTTTCCTATCTTGGTGATTAACATCAGTAGATTTTCTAAAATGTTTTTGTAAAGTTTGACCATTTTATGCATTTCTGGGATAAATTCTTCTTTAGTAAATCTATTTAAACTTCTATTTAGTCACATTCTATTTGACACCCTTGCATCTCTGTTTACAAGTGAGATTCTAAATCATTTTCTTTTCTTGTACTTATGCCCAGTTTTGTTTGGTACCAGAAAACCATGGTTTCATAAAAGAATTTGGGAAGCCTTTCTTTCTTTGTTTCCTATAAAATAGTTTGTGTAACTCAGAGGGTAGATGTATTTTGAAAACTGCAAAGTCTGGCTTGAAGTCTTTAATGATGGTAGAGCTATTCAGGGTTTCTTTTTTTTCTATCTCTTTCTCTCATACGTGATCTTTCTTGACCATACAGGTTTCTACACTTTTTTGAGTAAATACGTTGCTAATGTTTCTTTTACTATAATCATATACATATATGTAAATACATATGTAAACATACATATGTAGCATATATGGCAAAATGTTAACTTTTATTAAATTTGGGTATTGTTCTCTGCACATGATGAAAATATTTCATAATTTTAAAAAACATAGTTTATTGTGAACCTCTAGTGAAGGACTTAAGTAGTCTTTGTATTTGTTTTTCTTTCCTCAGAAGTATGTGGAGGGGAGGGAGGGGGTAGAATTGTTTAAGATATGGTCTAACTTTCTCCAGTAATACTGACACTATGTATTTAGTTTGGCAATATAACCTCAGGGCACATTAATCCTTAGAATGAAAAGTAACATAACTAGAAAACTTCTTATTTTTTTTTTTAATTCTACTTGCCCTGAATATTGTTAACTCTACATGTAACAAAAGCCAGTATACCTCAGTGTTTAAAATACAGGCTCTTTATTTTTTGGCATATCACTTGTCTTCTTTTTAGTACTGTAGCCACACCACTGTCACTGAGCCATTCATTTCAAAGAAAGACTTTGCTCTATTAGCTTGAATTTATTTTGTGTAACATATTTTTATATTGCTGCATTTTTGCTGCCTTTGGAATAAAATTACTATGGCAAAATCATACAAACATGAAATAACAATGAAATCTGCAATATTTCCTAAATTATATTACCAAAATTAGGTTTTCTTACAGTGAAAGAGAGAGAGGTAGGGACACTAAATATAATTCAGTTATCTTCCATAAATTTTACCATTTTCTTATAAGTTTTATGAAAGATGAAATCTAACCCACGTACCTTAAAGTCATTTTTAAAAACCATGCGTAACAGTAACAGAATTTAATGAGAGTAATTTAAAAAATATTTATTGCCTTCCTAATATGTTCTGCCACTGCACCCACCTCAGTTTTTCTTTTCTTTTTTTTTTTCTTTTTTTTTAAAGATTTTATTTATTTATTTCACAGAGGGAGAGAGATCACAAGGAGGCAGAGAGGCAGGCAGAGAGAGAGGGGGGAAGCAGGCTCCCCGCTGAGCAGGGAGCCCGATGCGGGCCTCGATCCCAGGACCCTGAGATCATGACCTGAGCCGAAAGCAGAGGCTTCAACCCACTGAGCCACCCAGGCGCCCTCAGTTTTTCTTTTATTGCATGATGCCTAATACAGAGCTAGACCTTGACAAATGTTTTGATTTTTTCATTATTCAATAGGACCAAAATTCATATGCCAATTAATATATGAAAATTAATTAAATCCATATTTGATATTCATCTGACACTCAAATGTAAAGGGCTTTAATCCCTCTTTTCAAATGATCATGTTTAGAATATTCCTCCATTATAGGATGTATCACATGGAGTTTGCAATAATCTGTTTATGAATGTCTTTCCTCTACAAGATTGTGAGCTCTTTGAATGCTCTAATCACATTCTAGTCATCTCTGTGTCTTCCAGGTTTCATTTAAGGTATGCGTGTGTTAGGCATCCAGGAGTACCTTTACTAGATAGGCAGATAGATGAGATGGAAAGAGATTGGCTCCGAAATACAGGTTGGGATTTGTTTTCAAAGTATAGCAGGGCCAACTTTTTTTCACAGATAAGCAGTGAGGAAAAATGATGTGTAAATATCTAAAGAAATGTTTGAGTGAAGAAAAAGATTTTCCTGAGAGACAAGTTTTAAGGTAGAGTATTAACAATTTTATGTTTATACTCCATGGTACCATGAATTTGGCAGTATTGTGCTGTATAGTATACACTTTGGCAAAAAAAGATCAAAGTTCATGAGAATGACCTCAGTGCTTTGTCAGTAATGCAGAATGAGGTAAAGATCCCTAGATTCTAAGTGCAGTAATAAGAACAGAAAACCCAGGGACAATGTGATAGATGAAAAGACAGGACTTTTTTTTTTTTTTGGTACAGTTCACTCAATTTAATCAGAGATTAAATCAAGATAAAGAGTGTCAAACTGACAGCCAATGACAGCCCTCAGGAGTAAGGGCAGGTTAACACATCTAGGTCAATAAAAGAGCTGGGACAAGAGGAAGAAGTTGGTAGTATACCAAGTCTAATATCATTTTGCCAAGTAAGTTTCAGAACCAGGAGGCTAAGGGAAACAGTATGGTTTGCATTCTCTTGCTAGGGCTAGAAAGGTAGATGCAAATCCAAATTCAGCATTGACTGAAGAGGCCAGACCAGAGGAATGGCATACACGGGAACAAGGAAAAGAAGCTAAGTCAGGCCAGTAGGTCTAGAGTATCTTGGGAGACAGGATGTTACAGTTGGCTGATGGAATTTCAGGAACCCAAGGGTGACCAAACGCAGAAGAGCTGCCGCAGAAGTTTGCAGATCTGAAAAGCCCAACAAGACGTACTGTATAGGAAGTGGAGTAAAAGAGGTGTGTCGAATGGAGACTACACGGGGTTTTGGAGATGTCTGGCAGAAGACAACAGGTAAAGTTCTAAGCACACAGATACTCTGTGTATGTGGGAGCAGAGACACAGGCATAACACTATGTCCCCTCAGTGGCTGGATTCCCTTTTCAGGAAATATTGATAAGACTTAATTTGGGACAAGATGGAATATCATGCAGATAATCAACCAGGAGACCAAACAGGGTTGTGATCCAAAGCTGCCTAGGACAAAAAAGAGGAACAACAGCAATTCTAATAATGCCTGACTCAGACTTCATACGACAGGGCTTTACATGTGCCCTGTCTTGGAATAAGACTGACTCCAAAATTTGGGACTACTGAGGATGAATCTGCACGTATGGATGAGCTACCTTTACTTGTGGGGGCTGGAAGTCTGCAGAGAGTTCATTATACTGATCAGTTCCATCCAGATCATTGAAGAGCTGAGGCTCCTGAAAAGCGCTGCATCAGAGGTCATCTGCTCCTCCACTGGTCCCCAGCGCAAAATGCAACCCAGTTACACCCAGACAGCTTCTGCCTATGACAGACTAGATATGACACTGAAAGGAAAGGGTGAAGTAGGGTTTACCTGCATAGGTAATATATCACAGCACTGAACAAAGATCACACACACACACTCATGTACACACCACGCTGAATAAGCACAACATGGTTCCTACAATTTTGGAATCCCCTTGCTTTGCTCCTCAAACATTCCCTTGATTCTCCATCCTTCCATCCCAGATTAAGTAAAAAGAAGAATGCAGAGGAATGGAGAAGGCTCTTTCTGCTCAGTGTCTGTACCTCACTTTTTGTGCTAATTGTATAGTATATTCCTTTGTATGCTGATTACTCCAGAGAAAAATAATCAGAAATAGTATTATTAAAATCTCTCATGATCAGCATAGGGCATCATGCTAGTTCTCTCTTCTGGCATAATGATTTCTATAGTTTAACAAGTCTTGGTATGGCATATCTCCCAGGAAAAATGTAAGATCTTTTGGTTGGACAAAATATTCTTTCAAGACTCTTATTTTTCTCTTGCTGTTGGTTGTGAATATGAAGTGTGTGTTTTTAGTGACAGAATTTAATTGTGGTCGCTGTATTTTGGTGCTGAGCCCAGAAAGCTTCAGGAAATGGATGGTTTTTGTATACCGAAGTAATAAATAAGTGCTATACGCCCTCTGCTCTAAAATTTCTTGCTTATTCTTGTTGCTGAAATCAATTTGTGGTTAAAAAAAACCCTACCTTTTTAAAATAAGTAAATTCGTCCTGATTTTATGTCTGCCTGAACTCTCTTGCTGATTGTTTAATGTATTTTACCTGCCGAGTGCTAGGTCAAATTATTTTTAAATTCGTTACTTTAAAATTCAGTAAATTAATTCATACAATTTGAAATCTGCTTTTCAGAACTGTATGAATAGGTTTGTATTATTATTTTAAGTACTAAGATCTGACTTGTTTTCCATCACCATGATGTTAGAACTGATGCATGTATAATTTTTAGGGTCATCCGAGGTTTACAATGAAACATAAAATTTCATATTAAGAAGTATAGAATTGTAATGCAGAGCATGAAAATAAGACCTGGAAACAAGATTAATGCTTACTGAGAAAAATGAAGGAGAAGCTAAGTGCCCTGATTTAAAAATAAGCATGTAAAATGTTCACTACCACTTCCTTTGATCTAAAAAATAAAAAGGATATAATTAGCAAACCAGTCCAACAATAAAAAATAAAACAATGGCTTGTATAAAAGAGCTGAGTCATCAAGTATTCCTCAATACTAGAAAAATTTTTAAATATTTTTATATACTAGTAAAATTCTAAATAACCAAGATGTAGTTTATATAACAAAGTTTCTTTCATCAGATGCTTTATGATGTAGAACTACAACTGTATGAGCCGGATTTAAATCTTACATCTGGGGGCACCTCGCTGGCTTAGTCGGTAGAGCACGTGGCTCTTCATCTCAGGGTTATGAGTTGGAACGTGTAAAGATTACTTAAAATAAAATCTTTAAAAAAAATCTTGAGGGGCACCTAGGTGCCTCAGATGGTTACGCATCTGCTTTCAGCTCAGGTCATGATCTCTGGGTCTTGGGATGGAGTCCACAGGTTGGGCTCTGGGCTCAGCAGGGAGTCTGCTTCTCCCTCTCCCTCTGCCTCTCACCCTACTCATGCTCTCTCTTTCCCTCTCTCTCTTTCTTTCTCTGTATTTCTCTGCCTCAAATGAATAAATAAAATCTTAAAAAAAATAAAAAATCTTGAATCTGTTGTACATTAGTTTGATAACCTAAAGTAAGTTGTTCTCTGAACCTCACTTGTAAAATGAGAGGAATAGTTCAGAAGATTTTTGAGGTGCCTTTCCATTTGGAAATCTCTGTAATTCCCTATGCTAATGCTAATCAATAATAACCACCTCTGTTGAATTTCCTTTTATTCTCTGTTTATCCAAACATCAATACAGTATTTTTGAGTGTCTGCTTTATACTAGGGTCGGTCCCAGGTTACTAAAATCCTCTTGAGCTCTGGTATCAGGGGAGAAGGAGACTCCTGTAAGCACAGATTAAAACACAGAGCGTGGACCACCTNCCTCTTGAGCTCTGGTATCAGGGGAGAAGGAGACTCCTGTAAGCACAGATTAAAACACAGAGAGTGGACCACCTGAGTGGACNTGAGGCATAGGAACAAAGTACCTGCAGGATGTGGAGAGCCACCAGAGCCTAGGTGATCCTGATGTTAAAGCATTAGTAGGAGCTGGGGGTGAGGTGGGGGAGGGAGGGCATTCTAGGCCAGGACCGGAGAAGTGCACTTGCAAATGTACAGTATCTTGAAAGAGCTTTCTGTGTTTGGAGAAGGATAATCTCCTTCTGGCTGGAACACAGGGCAGAAAAACTGTAGGGGAAGGGGGCTGGAATGGAAGATCTGAACCAACTTCTGAAGGGGTTTTCTTACTCACTTGCCATAGTAAGTAAAAGAAGAAATTTAAAGCATAAGGCATTTAGATTTTAACTTAAATGTGCTCTTTTAAAAGTAAAGGTAATTAGGTTGTCATCATGTATTCTACTTGAACAAATCCTTCAACCTCTCTGGATTTCAGGTTCTTTATAAAAGGCCCAGGCCTACTGCTCAACACCATGTTTCTGTTTTGTCAATCTTCTTGTTCATTTATAAATTTGGGCAGTCCCTTGCTATCAATTTTTATATAAATCACTCCATCTGCAAATGGCTTGATTTCTTTTTATTTAAATCTCCAATAACACAAAAGTGTATTAGCAATAGATATAATTTGTGAGTCCAGTGAACACTTTGGTAGCAAATGGCACCTTTTAAAAAAGTAGCATGTATTCGTATAGTATGATGTAGATTCAAAACTTTTTGACTTGGCCAGACTACCAAACAGTATTCCAACCTTAATTTCTGGTAACATTAGCATGCTAACTTTCTAAAGTTTACGACTTGTCAAAATACATAGCCATTTTTTTTTAATCTAGGGAGAAATTTCCTGTATCACTTTGTAGGTGTGCTAGAAAAAAGCAGCTGCTAAAAATCAATTTCCCATTTCTGAAAAGTGCAGATACTTTGTGTATCTGCAGCTTTTATTTCAAAGTGTTTGCTTCTTACAGCTTAATCTTTTAAATGGTCACTGCAGCTTTGTCTCATTATCCATATCTATGTTCAGTATATGCAGACTCATCACTTATATCCAAACCTTGGCAGTTTTGTTATAATCTCTGAGGAGGAATGATTACATATACAACTAAGAGTCTGAAAGGGATAATGTCACAAATTCTTTTTCATATTGCTTTGGGTTAAAAAATTTGTTTTACAGATCATATCAGGAAATACATATCCAGATATCACTACAGATGTCACAGATGGTTTATTACACATAATAATTAACCACATGTCATATATATAGCTTATTAAGAAAAATCTCAAATAATGTTTGTTATAATATGGCCAGTGTATACTAGAAAGCGAAATGGAACCTGGGCTGGTGCACCAAACTGGAATAGCGTGACTGTCTCCAGAACTCTCTCAGACACGGTAAGGTCTTAGGATGACACGGGATGCTCTTGCCTACAACTTGCTTTTTCCCACTGAAAATGACCCTCCATTGTTAGAGATTAACATTGAAAATCCACACTAAAATTGATCAGAATGGCATCTGTATAAATTCTTTCTCATATTTGAGGAGAAAAGTAATGACAGCATTAAGGCAGCCAAAATCAACACATTAGTGTGTCAACATTTCAAGTGATTTATGTGCTTACGAGATGAGTCAATAAAATAATGCATAATTACCAAATCTACTGACACATACAAGAACTAATCTTCTTTTTCTGACTCAGGCAACTTCTTTTTTAAAGGTGAATAAAATTCAGTGAGTGTTATATATTAAATTTAAACATCCTTTCCTTTGAAATAAAAAAAAAAGATTAAAACTATGCTCCCATAAGAGGAAGAGGAAGACAGTTCTTCTTTAATGCTTCTGTCTAGATTTCGTGTCTATCCCTTTTTGCACTTATGCATTCTAGCCAGGAAGTATGTGGAAAAGCTCTCTCGGTACAGCTGGTAGCCTAGACTCAGTAGGACTTCAGTCCTTTCCACCCAAGTACCCCTAGACAATCGTGTATCTTTTCTGAGACTCTTTCCTTTCCTCTAAAGTGGGGTTCATAGCAACTTTCCTGACCTCCTTATGTAATTGTTGTCAAGGGCCAATGAGATATGAAAATATTTTTGTAAGGGTAAAATGCTATATCAAAATGTATCTTAAAAATAATTTCTCTTTATATTTAGTTAAAAACCTGTTTGTTCTTGGGGCACCTGGGTGGCTCAGTTGTTAAGCATCTGCCTTCGGCTCGTGTCATGATCCCGGAGTCGTGGGATCGAGCCCTGCATCAGGCTCCCTGCTTGGGAGGAGGCCTGCTTCTCCCTCTCCCACTCCCCTTGCTTGTGTGCCCTCTCATGCTGTGTCTCTCTCTGTCAAATAAATAAATAAAATCTTAAAAAAATAGTTTATTGGGGTGCCTGGGTGGCTCAGTGGGTAAAAGCCTCTGCCTTCGGCTCAGGTCATGATCTCAGGGTCCTGGGATTGAGGCCCGCATGGGGCTCCCTGCTCAGCGGGAAGCCTGCTTCGTCCTCTCTCTCTGCCTGCCTCTCTGCCTACTTGTGACCTCTCTCTGTCCAATAAGTAAATAAATAAATCTTAAAAAAAAAAGTTTGTTCCTAAAAAGCAATTTAAGCTGAGTTTCCTAGAAATAAATGATCCCAATTTAAAATCCAACCTCAAGGTACAATAAAGAGCAGAAGCAACTATACAATGACCACCAAGAATGACATTGCTTAATCTTAGGCCAAAACCAAGTATCAGTACTCGGAGAAGTGGTCAGCTTTTCGGGTTGAGAATACTCCCTTTGAAAGGGAGTATTTTTAAGTCATTAGAAATGCTTTTAAGAAAAACAAAATCAAATATGTGGGCTTTTGTTCACCAATTGACTTGGGGTTACAAAGTCAACTTCAGATTGCTTACTTTACCTTCCATGTGGTTCAGAATAATTGAATAAATCCCTGGCAGTAGAGTAATGGCTCTTCCTTAGGTACTTAAACTCTAGGAACTGAGCTTGTAGGAGAATATAATTCCTCTTCTATTTTAACAAATGTTAAGCAGAGAGAAGCAGCAGCTCCTCCCCATCTGCTCTTCCAGATACAAGGAAAGATTAGCTCCATTAGATAAAGATCTGGAACCTCACTGACTTCCTTTTTGCTTTCCACCCTCCAGCCCCCACTGCCATGTGCTAGGGTTGCCTCTGTTCCCACTGTCCAAATGTGAGGCTTTGCTAACAGCTCTACAGAATAGAGATGACTCCTAGATGGAGGAGGTATATTAGCCAGAAGAATGTTCTAAATTTTTTCCTTGCTGATGCTGTCTTGAAACGTGTATTGCTCCTTAACTGTTGTGAAGTGGTGATGGAGTGTCCCTGCAGGCTCTTCTCAGTCTTTATCGAATGTGCTTTAGGATCAGTCCTCTGAGTGAAAGGGGGAAAAAGGACGCAGGAAGATAGAGGATGGCTAAAAAGATAAATGATCTTGTAAGAGGTATTTGACTAAAGTATGTACTTTAAATGTGGCAGGTGGACTCTTGAGTGACCACAGTAATTTCAAATTTCTTGCTGTCCACACTGTTGTATATTTCCCTCCATTGTTTACAGGAAGGATCTATAGTTTGCTTCTAACCAACAGAATATGGCAAAGATAATGGGATTTCAGTCCTTTGATCACATTACAATATATAAGACTCTGTCTTAGCAGACTACAGCTAGAGTTTCTTCTGGCTGGCTTGATGAATTCAGAGACCATGTTGAGAAATCCACACAGCAGGAAACTGTGGGTTGCCTCTAGGAGACAGTGACCTCCAGCTACTGAAGGTATCCTGTAGGACATGAGGGCAGTGGCCCTCATACAGCAACAGGGCAGTGAATTCTGAAAATAATCTGAATTGTCTTGGGAGCAGATTTTTCCTCAGTTAAGCTTACAGATGTGAACACAGCCCATCTGACACTCTGACTGCATCCTCCTGAGACCTTGAGCACAGGACTCAGCTAAGCCATGCATGGACTCCTGACCCATAATCAGTATGCACTTCCTTAGTTTCTAGTAATTTGCTATGCAGCAATAGAAAACTAATATACCAGGATAACAGGAAGAAGTAAAAAAGAGGACTTGGTGAAATGATTAAAATGCAAGGACTAGGGCGCCTGGGTGGCTCAGTGGGTTAAAGCCGCTGCCTTCGGCTCAGGTCATGATCTCAGGGTCCTGGGATCGAGGCCCGCATCGGGCTCTCTGCTCAGCAGGGAGCCTGCTTCCTCCTCTCTCCTCTCTCTCTGCCTGCCTCTCTGCCTACTTATAATCTCTCTCTGTGTGTCAAATGAATAAATAAAATCTTAAAAAAAAAAATGCAAGGACTAGAGAAAAGGAGGAAGGACAAAGGCAAAGTGAAGGCCCCAGCCCAGGGTAGCATGGGGAATGGATTCCACAAGGGAGTTCTATACTATTGACAAAGAGTAAAGACTTGTACTTGTGAATGGAATGTGAAACCCTGCTGTACAGCATACCTTTAGAATGCATTCATTTCCACTTATCCTGTACTTTTTCAGATCCTGAGGCTTTTCTTTGCATCAAGCATTTATGTTGCTTGCTTCTTAAGTGTGATCCCGGTGTTGCATATTCCATCTTCATAGCATTGTTTAGAATCTCTATAGCAACTGGCCTATTCTCCCTCCCTTGCCTTACCTAGGTGAACTGCAAGACACAGTATTTTGTAATAACATAAGCAGTGAGATTTGACATTGTAGAAGTCTTTTTATTATTATTATTATTATTATTATTATTATTATTATTAAGGGTAAGAGTATAATGAAGCAGTTAAATCTTTTTTTTTTTTTTTAACTAGAAACAGCTAGATGTACTTTCTGGTAACCAATCACTCTATCTTACTGTATCTGCCTCATCGATTCACCATCTGCTTCCAAACTTCATCCAAAACATGTTTTTCTTTGATCACACCTCTTATTTTCTCACTTTTATTTAAATTCACATGAACCTTATGAAAGTTAACACGTTCATGCCCTCAATACCTCATGCACAATCAGTCTCTAGGCCATTCACTACCAGTTAACGAGGGCCATGAGGTAAGCAGCTCAGGGAAAGCCGTATCTGAACAACTTGACATTAACGGCATTGGGAGCTGAGGGAAAACGGTTGTGTGGACTTGCAGCCATAGCTACAAATAGCATCTCTTAAGTTTTGGCAGGATCCTGACATATACTATATACTTGGACTATCTGCCACCCTTCTCAAAGTCAGAACGTGGGTTTTCCCCACTGCTCTCTTTCCCCCTGCTGTCTTGGTGAGAAATGCCTTTCTCCCCAAAGTTCCCCATATCAGAATGTGAGTGTCCTCACACAGCCCCTGCTTTAGCAAAACTATCTGTCATCCACATTTGGCAAATTTGTGGATTCAGATAATTTCCATTTATGCTCTGCAATGTATTAGTTTGCCTTTGAGGTTTCATAAAGCTTAAGCAGCTGCAACACATAGGGACTCAACAATGCATGAATGATGGTAGATAATACGTGCTATTGTCACTGTGCTACATTTCTAGGCAACAGTTGCCGGCAAGGACCTAGACAAGTACCTACAGGCAGGCTTTGTGTATAAGTCCAAGCCAGTTCATAACAGCAAAGAACTGAAAGGGTATGATGGAAGTCTGCTTTATGAATTCTTCAGATTAAAAATCTACATTTATTCCATAGACATCAGTAAAGCAAAATACTGATTTGGCCATTATCAAATTGATTTAGACAACATGCTCCCCAAACCCTCATGATTAAGACTAAATGCATTCCTAATTTTCAAAAGTACCTTTCCTGACACATGCTCTTGTAAGGATCATTTCAATGAAAGATTCAAAACATTGCCATCTAGACACTGGTTAACAAAGCAGCAAGAAGATGGAGACAAGTAAATAAATATCTCAAAAGAAAATTTTTACAAGCACCTACAACAAACAGGCTTATATTCAAATCATTAAGTTCAGTTTCTAGCCAGTGCCAGTTTTAAGTTACTTTATCAATAGAGACCATGACATCTGCATATATTTCTCTTTTTTCACTATCAAATTATTTTAAACAAACTATTAAATTTTTAATGTTATAGAAGTATTCTTTTTACCTACTATATTAGTTTCATATACAATATTCTGGAAGTTACAGACTTTTAAAAATGAGGACTTTTAATTAATTAGTGATTATTTATTTTGGTTTTCTCTTTCGGATTAGTAATGTACGAATATAAAATTTTAAGATTTTGGCTCAGATTAAGTGCCTACCCAACTCAATACCGTGAAGTATCTGTGGAATCTTCTGCAAGATTCAATTTACCTAAATAAGACTCTTAAAATAGTCAGTAATATGAAACATTAGAATAAATAATTACAGGGAGGAAGAAATAAAAGAGCTGTAGTGTTAACAGACGTCACTTGAGCAAAACCTTAACTGTTGTAAGGTGATTTTTCTTGACTTTATAAAAATGCATGGCTCCCTTTGTTGAACATAAAGATTTTAAGCTCTTCTTAATATCATTTGAAATTTGAAGTAAATTCCATGACTAAAACAAAATCAAAGTACTGTGACAAGATGATGTTTTATATATAAACCATGCATGTTCTCTTTTGCCCTCCATTAAATTAAGAAACCCTAAAACTGCACTACTTTCTCCTATCTGAATGTTTACCCTTTTGCTCTGTGTTTACCCTTTAAGCACATTAGGGAAAGACTGGAGAGAATCCTCAGAGAACAGCTATTGAACCTACTCGTCTACCTCCCATATGACCTTCTTCTTATATTCTGAACCAGTGATAATTAAGCATGTCAAGTTTTAAGTAAGTCCAATGGGAAACCAGTTTCCTTGAAAAACAAATTGAGGAATGATTTTGCTGAACATGATCTAGGCTACACCCTGCTTTTGCAAACTGAATCTTCCATGGAACACAGGTGTGCAAAATAGTGCAAACTGGACTACTCAGACTGGCTGGGGAAGGGGCAAGGTGGCCTCAGACTCCTCTGTGGCCTTTTCCCCTCTGCCCTCCAGCACCACAGTGTATCCAACACCTCTGAGGTGATCCTGGGGTTCTGAGGAACACAATGAGAAAACTACCAATTTAAAACATTTTGACCTATTCTGTTACTGCTTATATTGTACCTGTTCCTCTTCTGATTCAGTGCGTAGCCACTCTACTCCCTAAATCTATCCATAAATATGTAAAGTTCTCTTA
Organism: Ailurus styani; assembly: GCA_002007465.1. Taxonomy (NCBI): domain Eukaryota; kingdom Metazoa; phylum Chordata; class Mammalia; order Carnivora; family Ailuridae; genus Ailurus; species Ailurus styani. Next base: position 2,154,513 of record LNAC01000319.1, on the reverse strand, counting down.
AGGGTTGTGTAGTAATAGCATATTATAACAGAGCTACTTTGAATTAGGACATAGTTGGGAACCTTGCAAATTATGTCTCCATCATTTTTGGATTAAAGTATCTTATATGTCCTTTATGGGGCAAACAGTTCTTAGGTCATCCCGCAGAGCTGTAAGTATTAAACTTATTCCATATTTTCAGAGAACCATATTCTTTTTTAGTAACTATACACCTACTACATTTCTATCATCAGTAGACTAAGTTAAATATCAAAGATTTTGATTAGTTTATCAAGTTACGTTTTTGGAAGAGTATTTGAAACTGAACTTAGAGAAATCCACTGGGAACAATTTCATATGACTTCTTTTCCATTTCAAGCTATTGTGTAAAGGTTTTTATTTAGCAAAAAATAGCTTGTTTTAAAAGTNAAGCTATTGTGTAAAGGTTTTTATTTAGCAAAAAATAGCTTGTTTTATTTTTTATTTATTTTTTTTTAAAGATTTTATTTATTTATTTGACACAGAGAGAGAGAGAGATTACAAGTAGGCAGAGAGGCAGGCAGAGAGAGAGAGGAGGAAGCAGGCTCCCCGCTGAGCAGGGAGCCCAATGTGGGCCTCGATCCCAGGACGCTGAGATCATGACCTGAGCCGAAAGCAGAGGCTTTAACCCGCTGAGCCACCCAGGCGCCCAAAAAATAGCTTGTTTTAAAAGGTTTTTTCCCTCTGTACTCAGGCAATAAAAGTAAGTTACATCAAAAACACCCATTTAGTAACTTTTTTTTCTATACTGGCTGATAGTAAGAAAGATCTGAAAAAAAGTCTTAAATCTGGAGTTTGGTAATTGTTATAAATTCTCTTTTTGGCTGGCATTTTATGAGAAACACTGTTTACCAACACCATTTGCTTAGTTCTTTCCAAATTACTTTTTGCCTGGAGAGAAAACCTGGATCTACTGGAAGTATTTCCACCTAAATTATGTGCAGAGAAAAACATTTCTCATTTTGTTTTTCAAGGGAACTTGTTTCCCATTGGAATTGCTTAAAATTTGGTGAAATTAGAAAATATAATTCTGTGCAAAACTCTGTATTCCACAGTTCCTAACTCCATACTTATTTTTCTTTCTTTATTTCTTCATATCTTACATGAATTCCTCTAGACTGTTGGTAGGTGAAAGATGATGTCTCTTTCACTGCAGGACCAAGTAGGATTAAACACACACACACACACACACACACACACACACACATTGGGTTGTCTTTTTCCTTTCTATATATAAATAGTTTTACTTATAATACCTATTTATTCATAAAAGACATGGCAACTTTAAATTTCAAAAGTATTTCAAAATTCTGTGACACTTTTAAATTTATTTTAAGCTAATTCTTAACAGCAGTACCTACACACATTTTTTTTTTAAATACTGGAGACAACCCCCAATATGTGCTGAATCTACAGTACCTTAGCAAACCCTCCAGGCCTCCTGCCTGCAGCCCAGCTCCCTAATACCAGGGTGAGGAGGTGAGAAGTGTTGGGGAAGGGTTTGTAGGGCTCTGGTCTGGAATCACTACATTTGTATATGAACACATGTTTCAGGGGAGAAGGGTGGGGTACTAGAGAAGGCACTTGTTCCATGAGTGTTACTTTCTATATATAATATCCCCACACCAGTATCTGGCATACAACTGATGAACCATTTGCAAAGTTATTTCTACATCGGTCGGAAGAGTAGAATTATCTGGCAATAATCATTAAAACTGCTGAGCTGTTACATGCTAAAAATGAATGTCAAATCTAGGAAGTTGAAACTTTAATCCACTTTCATATACTCTTAAAATTTTTAATAAAATCCAAACTCTGTAGACTTATCATATAATCACTTTGGGGATTAAAAATATCACAATCTTGCCTGACGAGTCGTCTTAATGGTCAGTGAAATTTGTATGCTATCTGTGATCTGAGTTAGTGGATATGTCTCAATTTCTGCTTTATTACATTCCATTACCATGTTTTATTCATCTGCCTATTCCTCTCCTGCTCAAAATTTCCAACTGAGAACAGAAAATGCTGTAACTTTTATGAAGGCTCATTCTCCCTCCTACCCAGTAAGCAAGGCTACAATTCTGATTATGTTCTCGACAGACATATTTTTATCCATAATGAGCTAAGACAATGTATACCCTAAATTTACCTCAGCTCCTGTAATTGATCAATTAGGAAGCATAAAGTATAGCCACTATGTTCATATTTTCCTCTGACCTGTTTATGAGTAATCTTAAGCTTCTTTCATTTAAGCAGTCAAATTTAATGATCCCTGGTAAATCTGAAGATATTTTGAGATGAATAATCTAGATGAAAAGAGAGCAAGGTATTTCTGATTAAATTTAGTTGTTCCTACAAGCATATCAGCCAACATATTATGTAAGTGCTGTTGGACAAGTGCAAACCTTTCTAATAATATTGGACACAGAATGATTAAATAGTAAAATCTCACACTACAGTATTGAACAAGAATTTTCATGATGCCTATATTTCTGGATAATTATAGCTATGTTTTCCACTTTGGTATTCAAGTGGAAAGAATCTACTCTAAAAGAAAATTCAAGTATCCCTCCTCTCATCCCAGTGTGCGGAAGAGTACAGTACAACAGAGAGGACACGTCTGCCAAGCAGCAGAAGACAGTAACGGTGCCAGAAGATGCTTTCTTCATAAAAAAACATGCATATTCTCCAACTGAGAGCCTGCATTACCCAGGTGATGAAGGCTTATTTGTTCTTTGAGCAAGAAGTAGACATGGCATCAGTGCATGGCAAGGACAAATACCAGTATGTGACACGTTGCAGAGGACCCAGAGTGTTCTAGGTATATACTGTGATGGATCATGATGCTGTCAGTCCAATAGACTGTGGAAACATAACAATAAACAGGCGGTAACAATGCAGGATCACGGGTGCTATGGTATGGGGGAATGTTCCACGGGTTACCGAAAAACCAACTTTCTGATCCCGAGAGGTCAGCCAAGCCTTTCCAGAATGAGTGGTATCTGAAGTGAGTTCTAGAACCCTCCTAGTCAAAGTATAATTCACTAGAGCATTGTCATTGCCTAGAAGCAGTTGTTAGAAATACACTCGTGTGCCCCAGCCTGAACCCACTGAAACAAATCTGTATTTTAACCAGATATTCAGGTGAGCTTTATGCACATTAAAGCTTGAAAAGTACTGTTCTGGAGGATGACTTGTAAGTAGCCTAAGGAAACAGGAAGGAAGACAGCCTTCTAGGCAGAGGGAGCAGCATGGGCCACAGGGCTTGAGGTAGAAAAAGCTTGCCTTGTTCTGAGAATTGAAGGCACATACTGTGTGGCCACAGGCAGTATAATGGGAGAAGGTGCTGGAAATGAGGCGAGAGAAGTGGGCAGAGGTTGGAGAATGATAGATAGTCTATATAATAAAGGAGGGACCATCTACAAGATAATGATCAAGAGGATCATTTTTATATTTCAGTAAGACCCTTTAACTTCTCTATGGAGAAATTTTTGGTGGAGAGCAAGTAGGGAAGCAGAAGACCGTGAGGAGCCTACTGTGGTAGTTAAAGGGGAAAAGGATTGGTTACTTAAACTAGACAGTGGCAATGGACTAGAAAGAAGTTTAACTTACCTAAGGAATAGTAATGTGAAACTGTTGGACAGACTCAGTGATTAACTGAATACAGGAGATGGAGAGGCTGTGGGTAAGGCAGAAGGAGAAATCTCCAAGGCACGGGGAGTCTCCCAGGGCATGGGAGTCTGGCTGGGGCATCTGGGTAGCTGGTGAAACCAATCCCTGGAAATAAGGATTGAATTTGGATGGAAAAGGTAGGCAACTAGTTCAACAGACTGAGTTTGCAATAATCTGTAGGGCATAGGAGTGGTGATGTCTAGTGGTCCTCGGATATACATACAGGCCTAGAGCTATAAATTTGGAGGTTGTCAACAGAGTTGTTATGAAAGGATTAAGAGTGGATTATATCACCCAGGGAGACCATATAATTTGAAAGGAAAAGAAGGCACAAGAAAGAGTGCTAGAGAACAAGAACAGCCCTAAAAACATACCAAAAGTGATCAGGTTAGAATAAAAAAAGAAAAAAATAGCCTATTATTATTTCCACAACAAGATGGTACTTTCTAACTATGTCTAACTATGCCAAATGGAAAATCTTATTGCTGATATGACCTTGCTGAAAGCAGTTTCAAAAGAAATGATGGGGGTAGGGGGTGGTGCCTGGATGGCTCAGTCGGTTGAGTGACTGACTCTTAGTTTCAGCTCATGTCATGATCTCTGGGTCCTGAGATCGAGCTCTGCATCAGGCTCTCCACTCAGCAAGGATTCTGCTTGAGATTCTATCTCCCTCTGACCCTTCCACCACTATGTCTCTCTCTCAAATAAATAATTTTTTTTAAAGAAGTGATGGGGCAAAAGAGAGAGTAGGAGGTGAGACGGATGTGAAGAAGTAAAGGTAATGAATAGTTAGTTGACTATTAATGGAAAGAGAGAGGAGGGATATCTTAATGGAATGCTACTTTAAACGCTGCATCGGGGATTGTTAAATACAGACATTTGAATTTGATGGACCCACCCAGGTTGTTTTCTTTCATTTAACACTTTTTTTCCAAAATGGGAAAAATAAAGACAGCCACTTTTTAAATTATTATAAAATTCTGCTTAATGAGGCTTATTTTTATTTGAGTTTGTTCACATTATGCAAACATAATAACTGGCAAATTATGGAAGTGATAATCATTAACCTGAAGACACTGTGCTATATAGGGCCAAGAACAGATGAAACCAATGGGATCTCCCAACTTTCTTCCCAAACTTGGACCAGACTGAGATGTGATGACACAGCATTTTCACCCCCTGAATGCTATTAAGCCTTTGTTTTGAATAACAAATATCTTTAACACATTGAAGTCGCTGTCATTCAGAGATATGATTATCTACAGAAATAAGCTGAGTGTGTTAACATTATTATTGTCAGGCAATTAAGCAAAATTCCAGGTAGATTAATGTTTAATTTAATGAGGCTAACATTTGAATTAAGAATTTGCGAGATTAATGACATTGAGAAATGTCAAGAGTAAAGAACTGTCGGGAAGAGTCTGCGGCACAAACAAAAACGTCAGCTGTAATCAAAGTGCAAGGCTTCATGAAGGGGAGTTAGATGGCTGGACCTTGGACAGTCTCTAGGAATTGCTGAAGACCGTGACTGTAAACAGACACATGAAGCATTATAGGTGGTAGGAGGGAAGAACCTTCCACGGACCAGGCAGGATGGTCATCAGCTACCATATTCCTTTCCTTTTACCCCATTGTCCCTGCCCGTGGCCTGGATGGCACACCACCACCAATTCAGGCCCAGGGTCATGTTCTTTGCTAAGTTCTTTATTTCAGGAGCAACAGTTTATTAGGGCAGGCATCATTATTTCTGTCCAACAAAGTCAGAAACAGAGCTTAGCGAGGTGAAGCAACTCATCTAAGTCACATAGCTAGCAGGTGGCCTTGCTGGGACTCAGAGTTGAGTCTGGCAGATGCTGGGCCTCATGCTTAGAACAGCAAGGCCCCCGCCTCCCAGGAACTCATTAAGTGCTTACTTTTCAGGATTCTGGCTGGGGCTGTATTTGAAATATAATGTTTAATATCCAAACTTCCCGTTTCTTCCTCTTTCTGAGTACTAAAGTATGTCTTTCTGAGTAATGTTTGTATCAAGATAACTTCTTCTTACAATTATCTCATACATGATTCTTAATCAGCAGTCTGGGGACATCTTACCAATCATTTTTCTATTCATGTAATCTCACACTTTGTAACATTTTACTTGTACCTTCTACTCATATTATGTCACTTTGCCTATTTTCCCCAGGTTTTTCTTTGCTGTACTCTAGACTCTTTTCCTCCAAAATTATTATTAATTTTTCCAGATTACCTCTCCGTACAGGTTCTGCTTCCCCCAAATGTGTAATGTTTAGTCGTAGTTGGTTTTACGAATATAAGGTACAGTTTCTTTTATAGTCTTCTCTAGTTTCACAGGTGTTATTTAATGGTAATAATACTGTGTACATACCATTTGGTGCTTCTAAGTTTACAAAGCACAGATATTATATCAATTAATTTTTTTCATCTATATAGTATCTCTCATTGTATCACCAATTGTATCATGTTCTTCATGAACTGAATACATCTGGCATCTGTTAGCATTGGGGGTCTTCTAGATGGTTGTCTAATAGGCAGTTCATACTCATGTTCAGTCACACGGGAGAGAATTTCAGACAAGTGTGAAGCCTGGGGAAGCTGAGGGAAGCTTTTGGGAAGTAGACCTGGACTTCGTTCAGTCAAAAATAAACTCACCCCAGTGAGCAGACAGCATATGGCAAGTGTCCAAATAGGGTAGGAGATCATATGTGTGATGAATACAGCAAGTCTCCAGAAAAATGGGTCCACTTCATATCCATATAGGAGGTGTCATCTACACCCTAGTGAGAACCTTGGAGCCCTGAAAAGACTAAAACCTCTGACTGTGGCATGCCGTGTTACCTACTGCTTTATATAACATTCCCTTTGGTTTCCACACCCTTTGGCATTAATGACATTTCATATCATCTGTGTCTTTACACTTCTTCAGCCGATTGCATCACTGCTGCCCTGCAAACCCACAGACTCCTCAACCTGCTCCTCCCCTCTTCTCTATCTCAGTTTTCAGCCAAAAACCTGGAGATCACCCTTGATTTCTCTTTGCTCTCAAACTCTACATTCATTCTATCAAATTATATAAGTTCACCTTCAAAATTTAAATGGGCTCAGTCCACTTCTCTTATGTCCATTGTTCTCACCCAAGTTCAAAATCGTTTCTAATTTCTCACCTGAATATTGAACTCCTCTCTTAGATGTTCTTCACTGGTCTCACTGCTTCTACTCCTGCCCTTCTACAGTCAGTTCTCTTCATACTTGCCAAAGCAATCTTTTAAAAACAAGATGGTCAGATTACTTCTTCCTTGTTTAAAATCTCCGGTGACTTCTCGTCACGCAGAAAGCAAAGGAGGTGGTCTGGTATGTCCCGGGCCCTGCCCATCTCTCCACCCACAACCAGAGTGTGTCCCTGACTTTCTCCTCTGGCCAGTATTTGTCTGCCTTTTTCTGTAATATATAAAGTTTATTCCTGCTTCAGAACCTCCGTTTTGCCTTTCTCCATAGGAACTTACTTGGCATAACTGCATCCTCACCTTATTCAAGTATTTACTGAACCCTCAAGTCTTTAGAGAGTGGGCCCTACGACTGCCCCCACATAAAACAGCAACCCCACTTCCATTCACACACACTCACATAATTTTATCAGTTTTTCCCCATTTGGGGTTTACTTCATGGCACTCTCACTACCTGGCATTATTACCCACCTAAATTCTCTGTTGACTGGCATCTTTTTCACCAGATAGATGCTCCATAAGGGTGGGGGTCTGGTCTACCTTAGTCTTCCCTCTATTTCCAGTGTTTAGCATGATGGAATGTGCTCAGTAAATTTTGATTGCATAAACTGTTTCCATACATATCCATCTTTTCAAGAAGGATCTGAACAAGAGAAGATCTGACAGGGAGGACTCCTCTAAGAGTCAGCGTAGATAGTTGTAGAAACAGGATGTGATTTGGAGGTGCACTTGGACCTGGCCTGGCTTGAATAGCAAGTCCGTCCTCAGCTACTAAACGGGTCATCTTGGGCACATTTCTTCCCTCTCTAAACTTGTGTTGTTGTTGTTTTTCTCTTATGAATTATAAGTAGCAATGATGATATCTCTTTTTCAGTTTCTGTAAAGACCAAACATAGCTTCTATGGAAACCCTCTCATTCTGCCTACCACTGCAATTGGTTCATCCCTCTAGGACTGTCACCACCAGTCAGGGTAGAGTCCTAGGCTCAGGACACTGACCTCATTATGAGTTCAAGGACAAGTATTAATTCAAAAAAACAAAGTGCGCTTAAGCAAATGTTCATGCTTATGTTAGGAATACAGTACAGTGGTATTGGGAATAATGCCAGCTTAATATTGACTGTGCCAAGGGTTTGTTAAACCACACATTTTAGAAAATCACACAGATTTTGAGCAGTGTGGACTAGTTTCCCATTGGATCAAAAACATTCCATTGGCAACCGTAAATAGTCTCTCAGCTTTCTATTCTCCATGGTTTAAGGCATATTTGAAAATTGTAATTACTCTATCCTAAACTATTAAAAGGGCTGATAAACTAATCAAAGAAATTCCAAATCCTTCCAGATATGATTTAATCTCATTTTTTTCTGACTGAAGAAGGCAAACTTATTACCCTATAAATAGATTTCATTTTACACGACTCTTAACTGAATATATAAAATCTATCAAGTACATTTCCATTTATATGAAGATTTTACTGTGTTCAGTAAAATGTGCACTTCTAATCTTACAAGAGTCTCCTCCTAATTAAAGAACATATGGCTGGCAGATTTAAAGAACTAAAAAATGTTTTAAATTGTTTTAAAAATATAATTTTTAAATAATAAAACCTTTCCATGCTTTCAGGGAAGAATTTGTAACCTATTATACTTATTTTATTTCTAGGAACAGAAACTAAAAAAGCATACCTTCCATTTCTAAATAATCTCACACACACATAATATCCATTAAGGAACTCAAAATTAAATTTCAGATCTTTATTCCAAAAACAATAATGGGTACTGTTCATTACAAAAGTGAATTCTGTTAGGAGATCTCAGTTGAAGTCATGAGCCTGGTCTGTGACTTAGAGCTGGAGTGATTAAGAGCTGGCATGGGCGACAGTTTTTTATTTGTGTTTTGTTCTTTCAAAGAACTCTTTAATCATGAGGACTGAAACCATTTGAAATTTATCAAAAGGTTTCAGGAATATTATACTGCCAACCACAAAGATTCTTTGTGTATGGGAAGTGATTGTTAATACATTAAATGAAGAGAAATTGAGGAATATGAGATAAACGCCTCATTCACTTATTCATTCTTTCAATCATTTAATAAATTTACTGTGTGCCAACCATGTGGTCATCATGGTTCTGAAGGCTGGGATAGAGCAGTAAAGAAGGAAGAATGTGGTTTGTGTAAGTAGATGTTCCTATTCAGGCTTAATGTACCTATTCAACCCAAGTTGAACAGTGTAAGATATACAAATATATCTCTCAGAACACAAAGCATTTTGTATATCTAACCTGTTTTAAGGGGAATAGCTCAAGTGGAATTAACAAAAAGCCAAGCTACTCAGCCAACCAATTCGTTGAAAAATGGCCAATCCAGTTATATTACGTCACATCAATTAAATTATAGGTAAACTGAAAGCTATTTTTTGTTGTTGTTGTTTCTCTCTTTTGTTTGTAATGGGCCCTAGAGTACCTCAGAATTAGCCACACCTGATTATATTGTGTTTAACTTTCCAAGCTTCAATTTCTAGAGCCCTAATAATTGGAGCAGCTCTATTAACCTATGATAATTGATAATATTTTATGTGGTTCAAAAAATCTTGACTCCATTATGCTTAACAGAATTTTTCAATGTGTTACTTTCAGTGTTCTCCCAAGAGCATGAAACTGCCATAGCAATTGTCTAGAACTGTTAAATCACTTTGAGAGTCTTTGATCACATTTGTGGCTAAAAATTACAGACTCTCTGATGAAGTAAAATGTGAAACGAAATGCCACTTTAACAAGGAATCCGGGAAAAAAAGAAAGTGAAAGGAAAACTAACTAAGTAACCAAGGAAATTACTTTTCTGTCTGTGGGTCACTTGGCTGCGGGTCCTAGCTAACTGAAGAACAGATAAGGAACTCTGGATATCCAAATAATACTAGAGACTGAGGTCTCCTGCATTTTGGTTATAAATTTGCAGGTAAACACAGAAGGAGGTTGGAAAGAATACACAGTGTTCTCTGTACCACGAAGCAGTTTTGTAGACTGGCTGCTCCTGGTGATTACAAAATAAACTGTTCTTCTTTTATAGATGAATGAACCAGACACTTGGATGAGCTGACAGTGATTTTTAGAATGTGGTACACTTGGGATATAACAGGGTATAGCTAGTGAGCATGGCTGTCTGTGAAGTGGAAAACAGTATTTGTGAGTGAAGCAATATGGGCTCAGAAGGACAATACTGAAGCTGAAGAAAAAAAGCATGAGAGACTCCTAATCTCACAAAACAAACTGAGGGTTACTGGGGGGTGGGAGGGTAGGGATAGGGTGGATGGGTTATGGACGTTGGGGAGGCTTTGTGCTTTGGTGAGTGCTGTGAAAGGTGTAAGCCTGATGATTCACAGACCTGTACCCCTGGGGCAAATAATAATAATAATAAATAATAAAATAATAAAAATAAATAAAAATTTAAAAAGCAGCTCTATCATAATACAGTGGAATATTAGAGATGGATAAATGACACAAGTCATCTAGTCAAAGGGGGAATGAGAAGGATTTATTATGTAATAGGTGGCACAGCTTGGATAGAAAAGCTAGACTCTGGTTCTTAGGCCAATATTTTTGGCACTGACCTGTAACTTCATTCTAGAATTTATTCATAAGTTTCTTTTCTTGGTATAGCTCTACCATTTTTTTTCAAAGAATACACTTAAGAACTTAGTACCAATGAAAAAAAAATATTTGACTTCTAAAATGGAAATTAAGAAAAAATAATAAGACAGTTGTTATGCAAAACATGCATATTTCCCCCAACAAAACTCTTAGCATTGTAGGAAGAAAGCCACTTGGCTGGGATGAAGCAAGTAAGAATGTATACTATCAATTTATAGTGAGAAATATCACAAGAACACATGCATAGGAACATGGCTGTTTTTACTACAATAGGGTGAGAAAAACAAGGTTTTCCACAGCACTAAAAACTCATGGAACTTTTCTCAAAAAATGAACCAGGCTGAGAAGTCTCTAAGAAGCAAAAAGATTTGTATGAATAACAGAAGTGCTCCTAAGAAGTAAATGTTAAAACTGTGGCAATAGACCTGAGAGTTTTCATTTAGAACTACAGAATAGAGATAGCAATGTTGCTATATTCTAGAGAATAGCAATTTTTCTATACCTTTGTCATCTCATAAATCTGCTTATTACCATGTGTGTTACAGTTCATAGAGCAAATTTGCTCTAAATGGTGTGTGATGAGATTTCTAGCCAAAGGAGAATGTTTAAGCCAAAGTTCAGAATGAGTCTGGTTTATCTGTATGCATACCAAAACCCTGGTTAGCTCCAATAATTATAGCCCATCCTGCTTCTTTCTCTTCTTCCTGTAAAGCTTTATTCTGATCCCAGTGCTGTGAAATGTGTGGAAGTTAATGTTCTGAGTTTATATTCTGTATTGATTTCATATTGATGGGGGCTGTAATTCATCTAGTTCAAAAAGCATTAACTGAATGTAAAGCCTTTGTATTAAGAGAAATAAGAGATTATAGATGATTTAAAAATCAGATGATTATTAGAGTTGGGGAGGTCTTAGATAATTTGTCCAAACTTCTTATTTAAAAGATAAAGATAGGGCGCCTGGGTGGCTCAGTGGGTTAATGCCTCTGCTTTCGGCTCAGGTCATGATCTCAGGGTCCTGGGATCGAGGCCCGCATCGGGCTCCCTGCTCAGCGGGGAGCCTGCTTCCCCCCTCTCTCTCTGCCTGCCTCTCTGCCTCCTTGTGATCTCTCTCCCTCTGTGAAATAAATAAATAAAATCTTTAAAAAACAAAAAACAAAAAACAAAATAAATAAATAAATAAATAAAAGATAAAGATAAAGGAAATAATCTGCCTAAGATTTTTATACTTGTTGGTGAAACTAAGATGGAAATTGAAGTCCCTTAAATTCTCAACTACTTTGTTTTATATTAAACCTCACTGGGCCAGAATCCCTGAACTTCGAAGCTTGCTATTTTGTGAAGAGGATAAATAGAAATTATTATACTTGGCTAAAAAAAAGGCAGAAAAATGCTATGTAGGCTCCATGCTCAGTGTAGAGTCCAACATGTGGCTTAAACTCATGACCCTGAGACCAAGACTTGAGTTGAGATCAAGAGTCCCACACCTAACCAACCAAGCCACCCACTCACCCCAAGATTGCTATTCTTCTCACTGGAGACTACTCAGTTGGTATAGAAGCCAAAGAGTGAACCAAGACAGGTGATGTTTGCAAAGGGAATCAACAACAGGAGGCGTGATATCAGGTTAAACCTTTTCCTATATCCAAAGTCAAATTTAATCCTCGCGAGGATCCCGTGAAGTAGCTAATGGATGTTTTCTTTAAAAAATTAAAAATAAACAGATGAGGAAATGCTACCACAGTGAGACTAATTTGGCTATCTAGGGTCAAAACTTGTGCGGAAGAATGTGAACTCACACCCTGACCTTACTGTTGAAAAGTCTATGCCCTTTCTCAAAACCAAGGGGGAAAAACATCTATGCCCTCTCCACAATGTCATCTTGTCATCCAAGCCTACTTAAAATTATTCAAAAACTTTCTTCACATGGAAACAACCTATGCGTGAGCCCTGCAGAAATTCAGCTTCCAGAGAGGCTGGTTACCTGCAGGCATTGTGGGAGGGACACTGGATATGAGCGTTGGAAGTTGCAGGCTGAATCTTTCCTTTGTTTCTAAGTAGCCTGTAACCTTGGACTTGCTCCTTAACTATCATGAGTCTCAGTTCCTTCGTGTACAAAATGGTGAGTGTGAGTGTGATATCTGCCCAACATTTTCCACAGAGTTTTTAAGAGGATCAGTGCAGAAAGTGCTCAATAAATCTTTTCTCCACGGATGTTCTTACTCTCACATTTGCCCTTACACTCCATCTAGATGTACTGTCAAGATTTATAGTATTCTTCTTATAAATCTAAATTGCTGTACAAATATAAAGTATTATATTATGTGCCAAGCTGTTATACAGGACTTTGCTACTGATAAAACTATCCTTCCATTTATTTCAGTATGGTCCATAGGAAGGTTCATTGAGAATAATCACTATTTTTATTCACTGTAAAGACAGTTTCACTTTACAAATGTATAAACAATACTGTGACTTTCTGAGGATTACATTATTCTGAGTTATTTTTATGAATTTGGAGGTATTTTTCACAGACAGCTATATTTATTCTTTTTTTTTAAGGTAATCGTACATCCAATGTAGGGCTTGAACTCATGACCCCAAGATCAAGATTTAAATGCTCTACCAACTGAGCCAGCCAGGTGCCCCTATATTTATTCTTGTGAAACTGTATGAGGATCAGAATAATTTTAAAATTCATGGTTTATCTTGAAAGTTTAGGAAGAGAAACACATTGTGGCATGCCAGTGCACATTTAAAATTTTTTTAAATTATGCTTTTTAAAAAAACTTATTTATTTCTTTGAGAGAGAGAGAGAGAGTGAGCAAGAGAAAGAGAGAGAGCTCACAAGCTGGGGGGAGGGGCAGAGGGAGAGAGAATAGCAGACTGCCCCTCTGAGCAGGGAGCCCAAACACAGGGCTTCATCCCAGGATCTCTGGATCATGCTCTGAGCAGAAGGCAGATGCTTAACCGACTGAGCCACCTAGGTGCCCCTTAAATTATGATTTTAAAATAAATGTTTAACACATGTGGGGACTGCATTCATTGGACAGGAAATATATAATGAAGCCTGACTTGGAAAAAATGAGAGCATGCACTCATTGGGTAACATGACATGAATTACAAATAGTTCAAAGTGAATTCATTCTGTTGTTTTTCTTTTCAATGGTTACTTATTCTGTCATCTGTTAGTATTGATCATAAATTGTGCCACTTCCAAGAAAGGTTCTATATAAATCCAGAGGAACAAATAACACATTCCCAAAGAAGGTCTGTTTTACTCCAGTTTGAGTCATCACAGATGTCACTTTTCTTTGACCATAATATGAAAAGTTGTCCATGGGAGAAAAATATCATTGACTTATTTGTGCATATATTGGCTCAACAGTGGATATATTGGCCCTACTCTTCTCTGTCTAACTATATCCCTCTTCCTGTCCGAAGCCTTGGTTACCCCAAGTCCATAGTCATCTCTTTTTGGGGGGAACTCTTTAGGTCTGTTTGTCTAAAGTAGGCAGTAGGCAATCAGCATACAGTAACTTGCACTCTTTTGCATCTTTCTAAGTATAAATTATGAATCTACATCTGGATGTGAGACTCTTACATCTGATGTTTCTCTGCAACACTTGCCTCAACATGATGTCTGCTTTATTAGACAGCCATACAAATCCTTGATAAGAGTCATGAAGAACTGATGTTTAAGAAGCCTTTCTGGTACTTCAACTCCTATTTCCCCAAGCAGACTAATTCCCTTAATGACAGGAGGGATGTTTGGTTTCTCTAATCTCTTTGGGTTTAGTACAATGATAGGCCAAAGGGGCATGAACAAAATCCTCAGTAAATGTCTCCACAGTTGTCCTGACTCACATTTAGCCTCACACTCAATCTTACTCTACTCTCAAGAAACATAAAATGCCATCAGCACCTGGCTCCCCTCACTCCTTGTGATGTGCTGTGTCTTAGTTGGAGTAACTAGGGAAGCTTATAAATCACCCTATTCAAAGAATTGGTAAGGTCTTCTGAGGCTCGCCTCTCTCCAGTGGTGTTACAGAGTCATCAACTCTGGAATTACAAAACCTCACATCCCCAAAAGGCAGAGGAAAACTCTGACCCTGGGGCTGGTTCTAATATGCATTGCAAAAACTCTCACTTCTCTCTTGAAATGTGAGAGAGGAAAAATAACACTGGGAGCCTAACGCACTTTTCTTGGTCTTTTAAGTAATTGTATGTGAAAGGCTGGATATGCAAGACCTATTTTCATCCTATTTCCTAGCAACATAAATTTGAACAAGAAGCCCAAAGTGGGCTAATCATGCTGGTTCTAGCTGAACCCTTGGTTCTTTTCCTGAGTCTCTGAAACTGAGTCATTGTGTTCTAATTTAGCTCTAGCTTCCTGATATGACTGTCCTGGGAGGTCATGGGGCTGCCCCAAAGAGCACTGGTCTTCCGAGAGTGCCTTGCAACCAAAATGCTCCTTGGCCAATTTAGTATGGGGGAACCCTGCAATTAATGACCCTTCCTGAAAATTTGTAATGAGTATTAGTGCATAAACATGCAGACTTAACTTTGTGCAAAAAGAAAATGCTCTTTTTATAATCTCATGTATTTCTTCTAGTATTAGCCTTCTAAAGATAAAATTTTATAAAATGCTGTTTTAATACATATAATATACCTTTTAATGTGATACATATAGAGGCATTTCTTAGATGTTTAAAAACAGATTTTACTCTCATCTGAGCCTTATATTCAGCTACTAATTGCTTTAATAATTTAGGAGACTTGGACGGATCGGGAATGACTCAAATTTATATTCACCCAAAGGAAATATGGATTAAGAAGATTGCTTTCTTATGGGCCATTTCTCCAGAGATAGTTGCCTGAATTAAGGAATAAAATGTCAGGTCAAACTAATTTCTTATTACAATCTAGCAATCTAAATGGCAGCCATTGAGGTAAGTCCGGAGGGAGTTACATTTACAAGGGAACAGGTTTATTGATTACCTAAAATCAATCCTTCCTTGCATCTCTTCAACTTTTAGAGAATAATTTTACCAGATTAAAGAGGTCATTCTCCTTTAACAAAATTCTGACCCTTGATATGGCGAGCTTTGCAATGGGATATAAACGTTAGTCTCTCTCTCTCTTTCACCCCCCCCACACATACACACACACACACACACACAGTGCAATGATATCTGTGCCAGTGATTGATTCATCTAGGCAACTACCTGATTCTCTCAGCAAAACGGTCATATTTGCTAAGAAACATCTAAATATATACATAAATCAGTTCCCCCTTCAGAACATAGCTATAATAGAGAAATACTTTTCTAATTCTCCTTTACATTTCCTCACTAAAAGAAAAGGCTACATAAGTATGCCACTAAACAATCTCAAATATACAGACACATACATGCCACTAATTTCTACTTTAAGGTAGAAAAAACACATTACTTGAATTTTTGAAAATAATGAAAAGTAAGTTGAAGAGAAAAAATGTCAAGTAGAAAAGAAATGCATTATAACTAAGCATAAAAATAAAATTGGGAAATAAAATAAATTGATTTTTAAAATGTGCTTAATAAATGACTGGCACATTCTCTATATTCTAAGGTCTAGTCAAGTGTGGAAATTATCTATGCTTTTTTGTCACATTGCAACGTAAAAAGTAGAACATTAAGTACCTTCTGCAAATATTTAAGCTTATTTTAGACTTATACAGATTTAAGAACAAATAGATATTGGGCACTATGAATTTAGTCTAGACACTGGTATTGTATCTTAAAATCTTGTCCTTCAGAATAGTAAAACTATTAAGCAATATTTTGACATAAATAATTCTACCAATTTAACAATTTTTAAATTGCACAAAAAGTTTAAGTATAGATTATTTCCCTGTTCGTTGCTCCACATACCCTATAACAACATGTTTAACGTAAATGCAAAAAATTATTTATCTACTTAGATTGTATTCAAATTTGAAGCTGAAGAGATGTGTTCTTTATTTAAAAAAAAGTTGGGTGTCAAGTTTCCTATTAACCTGTCTCATTAGGTCTTTCTTCTTTATTGTATACTGAGGACCCAATTACTAACAGACATATAGCAAAATGACAAATCATCCCATTATCAACCAAAAACAAAAAAACCTGAACAATTATTTTAATATCTAAATCACTTGCAAGATTACAGTTCAGATGACATAATAGCACTGCTCAATTTAAACTACATCTTTCTGTAAAGCTGAAAAGCAGATTAAATTTGAATAATTAATTTTAATGTTTTCATTTATATGGGGTACATTAAAATTTTACTTGCTCTGAGCCATTAATGATGGACTATAACCCAATTTCCAGGATTTAGAGATTATTTTTGCGCAGATTAGCCCTGGTGTTTATACCAGGCAAACCTTCTCAGAGGCAATGCAAAATCTGTAACTATACTTCACTTCTAATTGGTCTGACTCAGGCATGCTATAACTAAGCAGACCCTTCCTGGAATATTATTCTGAAAGATATTTTAGCTATTTTCTGGGAAATATCTTTTGTTAATTAATTTTCAATCACTTTTAAAGTACAGTACAGTCCTTTGACATTACTCCTAATAGCCCACTTAAAATTAAATATTATTTAGCATAGCCAAGAAAATTGTTTTAATAAACTCTCAACATTAGTGTTTCACACGCTTTTTCCTTCTGTCCTGTAATGCCACTAGTTTTCAATCATTTACTCATTTATAAAGTGCTGTGTGTGTGTGTGTGTGTGTGGCCCTGGGCCAGGCACTCTTAGGATATTCATGTTTAAGTTCAGAACCTGGTCCCGTTGAAAGTTTACTTTACTGCAATGGTGACATGATATAAGGCAGCGGGGTAAAACCTAGAGGAAGAAGAAAGGAGATTGAACAAGGAGTCAAAATCTTTAGGTTTTGATCCCTGATCTACTACTTTCTAGCTGTGAGATGTTTTGAGCCCCAAGTTATAGGAAAACTCAGTCAATAATGGATTAAATATTTATGAAATTTATTATTTCACACAATATGAAGTCTTAAAATAGGGTAGCTTCAGGGTTGGTTTATTAGGGTGCTCATTAGTATCCCCAAAGACACAAGTTCTTCCCAATTTTTTCACTCCACCATCTTCAGAATATTGATTTTGTCCCTCCAACTAGCTTCCTTCAGTATCCCAAGATGTCTGTCACAATTACCTGCCATATCATATGCCAACACAACATTCAACATTATTCAGAAAAACCAAATTTAACTAAAGAAGTGTTGTCCTCTCCCTAGTAACTATAGATAAAGACTGGACTGTTGCCAGCATGAGTTTACAAGTTTCCCTTGCACCCTTTGCCACTTCACTAAAACCGGATTAATCAAATTTTCTCAAAGGAATTCTAATTGAGCAATGGCTTGTTAATTTGAACTAGTTCCTTGATAAAGATGACATAAATTTCGTTCCATGAGAAATCCTTGCTACTCAAAGTATGGACCCTAGATCAGTAACATTGACATCACCTGAGAATTGACTCAGAGTCTGCATGTTAACAAGATGCCCAGGTGATTCATATGCACACTGAATTTTTCAACACATATTTTTATAGACTCCACAGATGTTTGAATCCAAATATTTCATCAGAATTATGCTAACACTGATGTTTTCATAAGAAAGCATTTCCTGAAGCAAATTGTACTGAGCCAATTTAATTGTTTAATCAATTTTCTTTTCAGAGAAAATCTGTTTCTCTCATTTTTTAAAATTTTCTTCAAATTATTTTATTTGATCAATTCTCTAAGTAAATTTATAAAACAGATTCAATTCACTTATCATCTTTTATTTTTTATATAAAATTATAGTATTTAACCTGCTGCAACTCTGACTTTTTTTGTGTGTGGGGGAAGGGACAATTCTAAGTTCAATTTTCCTGGCTTAAATTTACCATCTCTAACTTTTGTCAAAAATATTTTATTTCCAGGGCGCCTGGGTGGCTCAGTGGGTTAAAGCCTCTGCTTTCGGCTCAGGTCATGATCTCAGCGTCCTGGGATCGAGGCCCGCATCGGGCTCTCTGCTCAGCAGGGAGCCTGCTTCCTCCTCTCTCTGCCTCTCTGCCTACTTGTAATCTCTCTCTCTGTCAAATAAATAAATAAAATCTTTAAAAAATATATTTTATTTCCACTAATATTTAGTCAATTTAAATTTTATTATCTTTGGGGCACCTGTGTGGCTCAGTGGGTTAAGTCTCTGCCTTAGGCTCAGGTCATGATCTCAGGGTCCTGCTCAGGAGGGAGCCTGCTTCCTCCTCTCCCTCTGCCTGCCTCTCTGCCTACTTGTGATCTCTCTCACTCTGTCAAATAAATAAATAAAATCTTTAAAAAAATTTTACTATCTTTGATTCTAGCCACAGCCAATGTTATTTTTATTTGATTATTTTAAATTAATAATAATTATATTTTCATTTAATAATGAAAATAATTTTCATTATTAGAAGAGACAGTTCCAAATATTTATCTTCAAACCAATTAAATAGCCATAGCTAACCCGATATGTTGTCTACTGAGGTCTTAAATAAATTAAAAAAAAAAGATCTTAACATTCAGGCTCAAAATGGCTCATGCAAGAATATCTTGCTTAGCTATAGTATTCTTCGAATCCAAGCTAGGTTACATTAGTTTTTGTTTGTATAATGTAAAGACATTATCAGAAGGAATAGTACATGTTGGTTACTATAAGAATATCCACAGATAAAAATTCTACTGGAATATAATCTCCTAAAGGTAAGATATATGTCTCATTCATGTTTATTCCCCTGCAAGAATCAAAAGTGGTCAAAACATTTGTTGAATTAGAGAAGAGAAATAATAAACATACCAGTTCTCAAACAGATGCTATAAGAATTCAGAGAAGGAAAACTTGGTCCTATCTGGGTTACAAGTTTTCATGCAGTAGTTGGTATTCCTTCCGGAGGGTATAGCATAATCCAAATATGGAGATGAAAATGCCCAGAGCTTTTTCTGGGACACTGTCCATTTTGATTAAGTATAAAATGCTCATAGGTAGCACCGGAATATAAATTTGGAAAGGTAGGAAGTCAGCATTCCCATCACTGAGATAATTAATCTGGTAGTCAGTGTGTATTAGACAGGCATAGAGGGTGGGGAGTGGAAAGAAGGGAGGGAGGAGGTAAGAAACTGCCAATAGTGAAATCAGTGCATAGGATATTGCAGAGGTAATAAGAGCTTGTGCCTGGAAAATAGGAACTGGAGTGGAATAAAAGAAACAGATGCTGAAGATGCTTCATGGCAAAGATGTCTTCTACTCTTGACCCTCTTCTCTTTTCATGCTGTTTTTTCTCCTCAAGGACAGGAGTTATTTGCTAACTTTAAAATTCTAGTTTGCTTTCTCCTATATTGCCGACAACATTTTAATCACTTTAGACTAACCCCAGGGCATTTCTTCTACCATGTTTTATATGAAACAGTGTCTCAAAAGAATCCTCCATGTTCTTTCCCAAACTAAGATTCCCTTTCTTAATGATGACATTGTGAAAGGTAAAAATCAGTCTTATATACTACTGGCACACAGGACTACTGAATTTAGTTCTTAATTCACTCCTCTATTTTTCTCTCTGCCTGTGCCCACTTCCTCTGCTACAATTACGGTCTTATTTACCTCCACCTACCTTTAGAGTGTCTTCCTAACTGGTCTTCCTGTCCAGTTCTTCATCCTCCAAGTCCATCCTTCACACAGCTACCACAGTAATCATTTTGGCATGCAAATCTAACCATGCCATTCCTTCACTTATAATCTATCAATGGTTTCTAAATCTTGCCTTTGGGAAATGTAATGAGTTACAATGGAAAGGGCAATATAATTTAGAATCAGACATGTAAATTTAAATTTTGTTTCTACTAAATATTAGTCATGTGGCCTTGAGCAAATTATTTAATTCACCTGGCCCTCGGTTTCAAAAATTTTCCTTATAGGATTATTCTGAAAATTAAATGGAATTTAATTGCTTAAGTGCTTAATAATTTAAGTGTTTAGCATGTACATAATAGGCATTGGATAAATACATACCACATAAGAAAATTATCATTGAGAAAGACACAACAAAATTTTTCTTGAATATTTTGGGCCAAACCAGGATTAGACACATCCTTGTCCTAATACAGGTAAATAGTGTCAGTTTCCTAATAAGGAGGAATTACATCAGTATTAGGATCCATGTTAATTATCTAGAAAAACACAGTTCAACTTAACTATAGAATTAACTATTTTGATTGAATCTTAGCTCATGTCATAATGACATCATACATAAGGAAACCCTCTTTGGTATGTGGGTTCTCCGAACCAAGTGAACCCAAGTAATATGTGCTGAAAAAATCCTGGTGCCCCATATAAGCACATGAGGTTGGCCCTACTTTTTTTGGATCAGTGTCCAAAAGCTAAGTACTTTTTCTGTCTGGGCATGCCACAGGATAACAGATGGGGAGAGTAATGGCAAGACGCTGTGGCTACCACTGCAAGGAAAGAGAACTAGGAGTGACAGGGACGTTAAGTAAGTGAATGGAATGATATTTATATTTTGATGGTGGAAGGAAAAGAAATATAGGATTATGACCTGAGCTACTTTTCCCCTAAAATTAGAAGAGACCTAGTCTTTTTTGTAGACAATGAGTGGAAAGAAATGAGAGACACAACATGTAGTAGAGAAGTATGTAATGGAAGCATCAGATGAGGTAGGAGAGGGTGTAAACAAGGATTACATGATCATGGATCCTTGATTTAAAAAATGTTTGATAAATGATACTTGAAAAGGTAAGTCTTGATGAAAAGGAAGAGTCCTCTTCTATTGAACAAGGAAAAAAGGAGGCGAGGATTCTTGCAGTTCAGGTAAATTTGTGCCTGTGAATAATTTCCAATGTTGTCTGCACATTAGCCTGACCCAGTGGGCTTCTACAAAAAGCCAATGCAAGGGCACCGCCCTGAGATTCTGATCTAATCCATCTGGACAGGGATTGGACATGGGGATTTTTTTAAGCTCCCCAAGTGATTTTACTGTGCATCCAGGGCTGAGGTCCACAAAGTTGCTTTGTGGTAGAGAAAAGTGGAGGATAAATGCCACTAGGAGAGATCATCTTGATCTCAGTAGCCATGAAAAATGTAGTCTTTGGCAGGATAATAGAAGTGTTTATGGGATAGGGGCAGAGAAATTTTTGAAGGTTATGTAACAAGTCTCCATTCCTTATCATGCTGCTTCTGGCTTCTGTCTACATCAATATGTGGCAAGTAATACATAAAGACCTCAGGAACACACACTACATGGAAGAGGAGCTTCATGGAGCCATCCATCTGTTGTCAAACCTCCAAGGTGATGATCAGGGGAAGTGGGGGTGGTTGATTTCAGAAGAAGAGATGACCCAAGGAATATAATGTGGACTAGTGACATATTTTTTCCCAAGTCATCTTAGAGGAAAAAATGAAATAAAAGAATAATATTAAAAAAAGGCATATAAAGAGTATGTATGTGATCATACTTTTGGTATGTATTATGAATTTATACTTTTCTTCAAAGACTTGTAATTCTGCTATATAACACCTATTATAGGACAGTACAATTAGCAAACATGATACATGAAAATACACAAATTCCATGGACAATGTATTAGAAAAATTTTAAACCAAATGTGTATATATACATATATATGTGCACATATAAAATTACACATATATATTCACAGTCTTTATATATATATAATATTGCCTACATATAATTTTAAATTTGAGTAAATAACGTCCATCTTGTTGGAGTTATAAACATAGATTTATAGGTATATGTATATATATTTCATGAAAAATAATAGAAACAAAAAACATAGAAATAAAAAGCTACTTGAATGCTTTTACCAAAATGGGGTATTCACCTTTCCTAAGACTAAGGTAATCTTTATCACTGGTATTCCTTTGAGAATGGCTTTAGTATGCTGCAGCTAGTTGGAAAAGGAAAAAAGGACCTTAACATTTTATGTTCAGGTATATTAACAACATGCAAAAACTTCTTGCATTTCTTTCCTGTAAGAAATGGAATGTACTCCAACTGTGAGATGTTGCTGGAAGAACAATAAAAAGAAAACCTTCCCAGTGCTAGGCTTCATTAACTAAAGTCTATGTCTACAAACTCAGAGGCAGAGACACCCTCATAGAGCACTCTACCCATCTCACTCCATACTGATTTTTTTTATTTTTATTTTTTATTTTTTTATTTTTTAAAAAAGATTTTATTTATTTATTTGACACAGGGAGAGAGATTACAAGTAGGCAGAGAGGCAGGCAGAGAGACAGGGAGAGGAGGAAGCAGGCTCCCTGCTGAGCAGAGAGCCTGATGCGGGCCTCCATCCCAGGACGCTGAGATCATGACCTGAGCCGAAAGCAGAGGCTTTAACCCACTGAGCCACCCAGGCACCCTCACTCCATACTGATTAGAACATTTATGGGCATTGTGTTCAGCTCTGGAACCACATTTTAAAAGAGATATTTAAAAAAAAAACTGCACTGAGAGAAAGACAAATGAGTTTGCTAGAGGTACCATACTCTATCTACAATGTAAAGGTTAGAAAGAGGCTAGAAACTCACAGAAGCTTTTTAAGGATAGGGCAATTAAATAATCTGAATAATCTAACAATGGATGGAGTTCCCTGTAAATGGAATATCTAGGTACAGGTTCAATGACCAGACATCTATAAGTTACGGGGAAAGGATTCTAAACATCAGACTGAACTCATCACATTTGAGTTTTGATCTGGATGACCTTAAAGTCCCTTTCTAAATCTGTAATGCCATTACTAGGAAAAGAGATGCATGTAGTGTGGACAACCAGTTAGTGGTATAAAAGTGTTAGTGTTTTTCTTTTTTGTTTATTTAAGTAGTTTTAAATCTTATAGGTGATCTTTATAATTACACACATATTTACATATTTAAATGTATGCAATAATGTTCTTTAAAAAATTATGTATCTCAGATCAAACCACTTATCTACAATTTTTTTTTACTTTCAATCTTGTAACCAGTACTTCCTAAGCACTAAAAATGAGATTAAATGGCTTCCTTAAGGAATACATGCATAAGGAGTTGTTCTAAAAATATCTCCTAAGCAAAGCAATTTTCCAAGTTATAGCTGGGTTATGATAAATAGCACAAGAGCATATATATTGGATGCTTGTTTATTCTTAGGTGGGTATTTATATATTCTTAATGGAGGGGGGTTTAAAGAATATTAATCTAAACATACTTCTTGAAGCATCTGAGAGATTATGTTACATTGCTATGGATTTTCAGCTTCTGGGATTTGCTTGTACCATAAGCCTGGCAGCCTTTTCTGTCCTTTCCAGGTTACAACCATAAAAGAACACTAGGATACTGATCCTGATTGCTGAAGTAGCAGAACTGACAGGGGACCTCACCTCTGGGGAACAGCCAAGGCCATGAGTTGTGGCAGCCTGCCCCTCCTGACATGGTCTCCTTCCTTGAGCTTCTCTCACAGCCCCAACCACGGCTTTGATTCTCCTGGGGCTCGTCACTTCAATAAACTCCTGTCACAGATTGACTAGCTTCAGCCATTGTATTAGTTTCCTAGGCTTCCATGACAAAGTACTACATGCCAGGTGGCTTAAGCAGGAGAAGTTTATTTCCTCACAGTTCTGGAAGCAAGAAGTCTGAGATCAAGGTGTCACACGGTGTTTTTCTCCATGTCTTCACATGATACTCCCTCCGTGTGTGCCTGTGTCTTAATCTTCTTATAAGGACATGGGTCATATTTGATTAGCACTTACCCACATGACCTCATCTCACATTAATTGCCCCTTTGGAGATCCTTTCTCCAAATACAGTCTCATTCTAAGGTATTGGAGGTTCAGCCTTTAACATACGAATTTGTGGGGGAACACAATGGAGCCCGCAAAATTAATTTTATAAAAAGTAGTAGTTCATTAAGCTAACTTTTAAAAATATGAAATACTTGTTTGACAATTTTTTTTTTCAGATCTGAGTCGATGTTTTTGCATTACGGAATTTTGCTAAATTAAAGATAATTCAGATAATATGTTTTACTTAAGCAAACTGTATTTTCAGGCGAAAGCCCAGATAGTACTTTGTAGTTTTGATTTAGCTGGTGATTCTACCTGTTCACTGCTTATTACCAGCCAGGTTCTAAGTAAGATGACACAAAAGCCTTATTAAGGACTTAAAATACTACAGAGGAATTTCAGTTATAATTTTAGATTTGCCAGATACAGTAGCATAGAACCTCACTGAACTTCGTTAACATGCTCCTTGAACCATAATAGGGAGAAGCATAAAGTAGTATTAGAAAAGTATATTTGTTCTTTACATATGGAGAAATCAGTGTTTTCTTTTTCTTATGAAAGAACTTCTCAGTAAAGAACTCAGGTAAGATTGCTAAGTGCCTTTCCTACTTAATTAAAAATAAAGTTTTATCTGAAATGGATTAAACACAACTACTGTTTAATTAAACCGAAAACCTTTAAGAGGATCTCTCCAATAAGATCAATTAACATTCCGTTCCATATTGAACATAATTAGAAAGGCAATTCTTACAATCCACTGACATAACCTTTAAAATACGCTTGGCCTTTACAACACATCTAGATAGCATTTCCTTAAGAATCCAAATGGTTAAAGAGGAAAATTATATATTAAATTTAAAGTTAGCTTTCATTTTAAAATTACTCAGAAAATAGAACTAATAAATCTTATTTCACAACTGGGATTTCCGATTAATTTGAGAAATCTACATGAGAAAATACATTCCCCTTGGTGAAAAAGGAGGATGGAACCCTACTTAGGGAAGTGAAACACTGAACAAATATAAGAGGAATTCAAGTCCACACCCTCCCTTTTAAAAACAAAACAGTTTCACTCAGAGCATTTGAAATATTTGCCTTAAACTTCTGAGTCATACAGCTTATGTAGACAACAAAATCTTATGAATGCCAACAATAAATTTGAAAAGAAGGCTTGTATTTTCAAGCACTCATATGAAATGGCCAAGAAAATTTCAAGAAACAAAAAAAACATACTGAAGTGGCTTTTGACCACTGCTCCTTTTCGATATGGAGATTATCAACGGGATTCTTAAAGTATGCCCTATACTTTATCAAATATAAATGATACTCCTTGCTGCCAAATACATGCAGTTAAGTTTCTCCCACCAAAATGAAAATATTTTGAAATGCATTCTAAGACAACTGGGTGAGCAGTTGAGAAGATGTTCTACTGTTAACACTCAGCAGTGTTCACATGGGCTAAGTAACTCTTTAGAAAGGTCTGGACTTCAGACATGCCCACTGGGGAAAGACAGGCCGTAGGACAGGGTAGAGTTTCAGGACCCTCAGGTATGAACTGCTCCTGGGTCCAAAGGTCACATTTTCTAGTCTTCTGGGTCCTCAGCCTTAGTAGGTGTAGCCCATCAAGGAGTGGCCAAGACTTTGCCCTCAAGCTTTTTTTTCTTTAACATAATTTGCTTCTTTGATGTACACTATTCCAGTGTGGGCTGCTTCTCTGGAGACAAGGCTCCTAACCCTTATATGTTTGTGACTACCTGCATATTGCATTGCTTTTCCCTTACTATTTGGGGAATTAATTTCTTTCTTTCTTTTTTTCCGGGGGGGGGAGGGGTGGGTGATTAATTTCAACTTGATTATTTCCTGACCAAAATATAGCTTTGGATATGAAAAATACAATCATTTGACCAATGAGAACTAGTAACTTGTTTTCATATATTTCATACTTGCTTAAGTTTTTCTTCTTACTTCAATATTGAACTAAAACATTTAAGATATATATTATTCAAAAATATCAAAATATCAACCCATTGGCATGTAACACCTAGGGAAATAAGGTTTGGGAAAAAATGAAACGAATCTGGTATGTCTAGAGTTTTGGTACACTTTCTATGAGTCCCCAGTGACCTACACACAGTCACACGCTCTGAGGGATATACTAACTTAGTGATTGGACTCTGAGCTGTTCTGGGACTATATTATAACCCGGTCGTCTGACAAAAAGGGTCTGTTCTCTTAACACCCCCAACTATCTCTCTGACACAAGAACAAAGATTCTCTTTTTCTCTGCATGGTCCTCTCTAGAGGGGAAACTCTTCAGGGAGGGAAGAGGGATCACTGGCTGGCTTGTAGGCACTCTCAACCCGGGAGAATGCAGGGCAAGACACTGGAGCCCCGGGAAAGACTCCAGGTTACCATGTTGGACACAAAAGCTCTGTGAAGCTACGACATAAAATTAGAAGACCAGAAATGTGACAGGTAGCTTAAAAGGCTTCAGCACTTAAATTTACTCACTTTTAAAGAGCAATTTGTTATGTATTTTCCAAATAGTTTAATCAATTTTACTAAAATTAGAAGAGCTGCACATCACAGGTGCATAATTACCCTTGCCATTAAACACAAACACAGATGCATGCAACAAAATTAGATGCAATCATTTCATTGAGAAAAGAATGGCACTTGTTTCTCATTTCTCGTTTTTGATTCAAAAAAATAAACTAAGCTTTGGTTCTTCTCAAAGACTAAAGGGTATGTTGTGTGCAGTTTGTGCAAAAGCAAACAAACAAACAAAAACTTCCACCTTTTAGTAAGGAATTAGTGATCAGGTCATTCTAGAAGTAATAGAGAGAAACTTTACCAGATCATAGGTGAGGCTTCCGTCACCGTAGTCATGATAATTGTCACCATGTCATCATCAACTCTACATGGGAGACAATGCAAAAGGCACACGTGCCTTAACCCATCTAGAATGGCCCTTGCTATAATTTTGCCGACTATGGTATATCCGGGGGGGGTGTCTCTTTATTATTTATACACCCAGCAACATGGTAACAATTTTCATGGATGTCCTCTCATTCCAGCTCCACAGGAATCCCGTGAAGTAAAGTTGGTCTCATTTTGAAGGTGAGGAGACCTGGAAGGTGAATTCATTCGCCCTGCTAATAGGGATACAAATTTAAGTGGGAGAGTTAGAATGTGAACTCTGTACTGGAATCTATTCTGGTATTCTACCTCCTCAGCAGTCAATAAACCCATAGAAGACGAAGCCTTTTTGGGCCAGACAGGCTTTGTCACTGATATCAAGTACCACCATGCACATTCCGTAGGCCTGAGGGAGCAACCCCTCTCAGTACCTGAGTTTTCGGAATGCAGATGTTATTTGGTGATTTATTTTTTATTTCTCTGTGACATTGCTTTTATCACAGACTATAAGACTATACTGATGTTTTCTGAAATGGGCTTTGAAATCAGAATGGATTTCTCTGATATGACTTTGGGAATGATTAAACTGAATCCCACATCAGAATTCTCATTAATATTAGCTGTAGGTAAAAGTAATTCATTTGAATATCTGTATAAATAAAGTTTTTTATTCTAGACTTGATGCAATTTTAGGGGAATAGGGAGCACAGTTCATCCTCATGTTGATATGGCTGAATCTCAGCAACGATCTTGCTGATTAATTCAGCTTTCTCATGCTGGGATCATAATCTCATTTCCCTTCTTTCCAACTCTTATTATAGAAAATTTTCAGTTTTAATATTAAATGATATGTTTTTAACTTTTCTTAGCTAGAAGATTAAGAAATAATATCAGTTACTTTTTTTAAATGATGATGATCCCTTAAAATTAGATTCATTTAATTCATAATAAATATTATGTGAATACTTCTTGAAACGGGGTCATTCATTGGTACAACTATTCCATTAAGCATCCTAAATTTCATTTTAGTATTATGTTGTCGGTTCATTTAAAATTACATGCAGAGAACATATTTGGTAATGCACCTAAAGTTTCATTCAATCTGTTAGGAGTTGAACTTCTTTCAGTTTCTCAGATACACTATACTTTCTTTTATCTCTAGAACTACACATATTGTTCCTCCTGGAACATTCTTTTTACTCCATCTCCTTCCTACTTGCAGGCACAACTAACTCTTCTTCCCTTCCTTCCTTCCTTCCTTCCTTCTCTTTTTTTTTTGTTTACTTATTTGTCAGAGAGAGAGCATAAGCAGGGGGAGTAGCAGGCAGAGGGCGAAGCAGGTTCCCCACTGAGTAGGGAAACAGATGCAGCACTTGATCCCAGAACCCTGGGATTATGACCTGATCCAAAGACAGATGCTTAACCGACTGAGCCACCTGGCACCCCAACTCTTCTTATTTTCTAGGTCTCTGCTCAAATATCACTTTCTTAAGATGTCTTCCGCGATCCTCAAATCACATCAGACCTCTACTACATGTTCTAACAGATCCTTCTTTTTACCTAGAGTACTCATTTTTCTTTTCTTTTATTTCTTGTTTATAGCTCTGTTTTTATGAGCTACAAATTTCTTAAGAGCAGGAACCTTGTCTTTCTTCTTTACCTCTGCATCCCCAGGTCTAGATTTAGAATTCACCCAATAAATATCTGTTGCATGAATGAGTGATACTGAGTAATATTGCAAAAAGGTGCAATTAAAAAAAAAATCTCACAGGATAGCATGATAAAAAAACTACTGAAATGAGACCAATAATCACCCTTTGTGCTAATCCCTCCAGAGTAACCTGAATTGATAGTTCTGGATGATGATGTTAAAAACTCAGGAGACCTGTCTCTCCTACAGATGGCAACTGGGAACACATGTGGCTCTTGGGGTCAGTATGTTTAGACTCAGTGCGTCAGACCTTTTCTTCTTACTATGGAGGATCATTCTGGGTTCTGTCTAGATCAGCTGGGATTTTGAGGCATAAACCGAAGGCATCGTACTTTCTCTCTCTGGATACCAGGCAGGCATCAGTAAGACAGACATTTTCATTTCCATTTGTGTGATGATATTCCATCTACTTTAAAAAATTAGGAAACCCATTTCCAGAAAAGGCAGGTCATCTGCCCCAGGACTTATTAGAAATTAGTGGCATAACCAAACAAAAACTCTTTGAGTTTGTATTTTTAAAGTTAAACTTTCTAATACCTAATTTGAAGACATTTCTTTCAGAGTCCAATCCCTTATTGCTGAGGACAGCATCTCTTACATAGGGATTTTAAGGAGTCCTGCATTCAACATTAATATGAAGGCGATTCTAAAAGCCACTCGGACTTGAGGGATTCTAGACTAAGGCAATTGCAAAATTGTACAACTTTAGTTCTGGGAGAGAACTTTTCTTATTTTGAGCTGTTTGATAGCTAATAGTTTCCTCAATCATATTAAATTGCATCTTTCTCTTTCTGATATTTAGTCTCTGCTTGTCAGTAAAAGCCAACGTCTTGCAGCAGAAGGTGACAGGCTTAGCCAAAATGATGAAACCCTGCTTTGCCCAGCTCCCCGAGGTAAACTCCATCTCATTGACAAAGATACACAGAATCTGAAGCAGCAGGTACTGATGGTGCTCCTCTTCTCATCCATCAGGTTGCCTCAAGTTTGCAGTATTTGGCTGTACAGATTATGTTCCATACAAGGTACCCAGCTGAGAGGGTGACATGGGACTGAACAGCTTCCCAGGTTTTGCTCACCCAGGACTCTGGTGCTTAGAGGAATGGGTACTTTGAAGCACACATATCCTGTGAGCGTACAGTGGCCCAAGCTCACTCTTGTCCCGGGGCTACGATGTTCCCTTGTTTCTTTTCATTGGGTTCCTGCTCTGTCCCCATATGTTAGTTCCCAGAGTCAGGCCAGCTCTACTAAGCTTCTGCCTCACTGAAGCCTGGAACTAGTTCTGCTTCAAGGATCATGTTTCCTTAACTGAGGTCCGGATCAGGATGCATCTCTCCTGAGGATATTTCTCTCTTTTCAGACTCAGACTACAAAATTTGCCACCAAAGGTGTCAGAGTCACTGTGCCATTTTTTTGCCGATACCTGGGTTATTTTGTGTGTGTGTGTGTGTGTGTGTGTGTGTGTGTGTGTGTGTATTTTTCATCATTCACATTTATTATTTGCCTGATCTTCAAGCTCTGCTCATCATTCTTTACTTTCCTCCTTACTTGAACTTGCTCAGTCCTTTCTTTGGTGAGAAAGGCTCTGCAACAGCTCTCAGTCCCACGCCCGCACTCAGCTTTTCAGGCATTTAGTACCTCTCTCTCTGTCCTGTGGTTTGAAATAGGACAGAATGACAGAAGCAATTTACAAATCAAGGAGCTTTTTTTTTTTTTTCTCTAAGTCATATCTTAAAACTACTGATCAAAAGTTGGGGGACTATTTCCTACATGAGGTTCTTACTTCAAAATCAACTAAAATAAAAACGTTTTTCATTGTCTTGAGCAAACTAAATGTCTTCATAGGCCTATAGATAACATAGCAAGTGACAGTTTTGGATCAGAGAGGTAAAATGGATGATGGGTTACGGATTATGTCCCCACATAGGCCGTTCAAATTAAAAATTAAAAAAGCACCCAGTGCCATCTGATAAAAACTTGGCTGAGTTTGAAGCCTGCCCACTGCTATTGGTCTGCAACATTTGTTGAAACATTCTTTGCAAAACTAGCTAATTGTGTGCAATCATTATCATGAATACTATAAAATGTTTTTTCTCATTCGACTCCTATCAATTCCACTTCATTGACAGCTATCTCCTTTTGGGTGAGGGTCAGAGTAGCATTGTTATAACTATCACCGTCTTCATTCTTATCGTTAACTAGTTCATGTGGCTTTACTATGAATAAAGTATTTTGTTGAATATTACAACCATATTATGTAATTTAAAGCTTAGAATAACCCTATAAATAATCATTAGTATTCGTATTTTGTACATTCTCTGCCCTTTGGTTCCAAGACTAAAAATTTAAAGAACTTGCTGGTTGACTTCCTCTGGGCCTCATGAGACTGCTGTGGTTGTCAGATGAATCCATATGACAGTGATAGCATGCTCCTATGCCCAGTTTTGTAATACAGATCAGGACCCACTCTCTGTTTTTGTTTTTGTTTTTTTTTTCCATTTCCAAAATCTTCCACTCAGAAGAGAGAAGCATCACCAGCTCCCACTCACTGACCAGGTTTAAGTCTCAGGGCAGAGCATGAAATCAGGTGGTGAGAAGTTTTATTATCCTCTTTCAGAAAGGAGAACTGCAAGGGAGTAGCAGCAATGAATCTTCTGAAAAATAATATAAGCTTTCATTGTTTGATCTCTTCAACAGGTATCATGTGTCATTTGATAATAAGCTAGAATAGGTACTTGGTAGTTTAAAATTTTGTAATTAAATTTCCATGTAAAAAACAAACTAGAATTTAACATATTGAGATATGTTTTACCTTCTTATCTCATTAATTTAATATCATAACAAGTATGGGGCTCCTATGATTGAAACCTGAAGGTCTTGGGCAAAGCTGTCTCCTAATTAGCTTTAATTGGCCAGTTTAATACTATTGTTCATGTCCCTATTTTCTTTCTGATTCTATATGCATCAGATAAAGTGGTAGAAAAATAACAAGTCTGATTTATTTCAATTTACTAGGAAATAACTGTTGCTATTAATTTATTTTGGACATTTTGAAAACTAGGTAAATTTTTCAAAATTATAAAGGAAATGATAAGAAATAAGATAGATTTCTCTAATATGTTTTGCATTTATTTGATCCATTAAAAACACCTTGGAAATGAATATATTTATGTTTTTTATAAACAGATTTTAGTATATTAAAAAAACTCAAAGAATAAAAGTTACTAAAGAGATTCTGTACTTCCTATATTTAAATCTAACATTTTAATTTATGATTATTATATATAGATAGAATTTCTCAAGTCCTGTATTTTTCAGTTGCATTTTTCTCCCCCAAGACTTAAATAAGAGGTGGAATACTGTCATTCTATCATAATATTCGCATAGACCTTGAGGACCAAACAAAAAAAAACAACCCCCAAAACAATCAATGCATAGATTTTCTAAAACATAAAGACATTTTCACCATGAACTTTTCTTAAATATTTGGCACTGTCAACTTTTTATTGGTTAGTATGGCCTGACAGATGCAAAAAAAAAAAATTGTTGGCCATTAATATGAATAGAGAGCTCAAGAAATAGCCAAGTGCGTTGAGATTCTCTTCCACTTCATGCTCTTTCAGTGGCTTTCCTCCTGTGGTAGGTTGGGGCCACCCTGTTTACCAATTTCATACCTGGGAGCAGAGTGGTGGCTTCAAGGAGTTGCTAACTCTGAGGTGATTGGAAATTTTTGGTTTCTCTTTCATCTCTCTCCAAAACAACTCTAACTAATCACTTTGTCATAAACTATGGTACACCTGCTTTACAAGTACAGCTTAAGGGAATGTCTTCTGTTTTCACCTTCCCTGAACAATACCCACAAGATGCCTCTTTTAAACTCATTTACAAGGAATTTCTGGACTCCTCTCTGAAAAACTCAACTTGGGGGGTGGAAGGGGGGGCTTCATCAGTAGTTTCTTTTACAATACCTAGTTAGACAGGGGTAGCTCCCCAAAGGAAGTGACTTTCCAGAAGAAGGAAAGCTAGACTGATAAAGCGATGAATAATCCTGCAAGGGGCAGGAGGGGGTTTCTCCAGCATTATTCAGATAGTTAAGTAGAACAATTATGAAAAAATCCAGGAGTCTAGGCAACTTTTGGAATACATGAAATACCTGAATCAAAGCAAGGGACTCAAAGTAGACGATTTCCTCCTTTACTTTTGCCTTTTGATTAAATATAATATAACCACAGGATTTGGAGTCAAAATTAGCTCCAGTGCCGCTAATTTCTAGAGTTTCAGTTTTAAAATGCTGAGGAAGAGGCAGGAAAGACTGCTCCTGTGGGGGCACTTATCCCATTCCAGGCCCCTTCCAGAATGTTTTATGTATGTGATTGCATTTGATCTTTCAACAGCTCTGTGGGGGTGGGCATTTACTACGTTTCCTAGGTGAAGAAATGGATGCTTAGGGAGAAAACACTATTCCTATTGTCACACAGCCAGTAGGTAAGGGGATCAAGAATTGAGTTGAGGTCATAAAAACTCTATCTTTTTATAATTGGAATGCCCAGAGCCAAAAAAACTTTGAGGATCTTAAATGCCATCTAGTGGCAATTTCCACAAACTGTAGACACAATATCCCAAATGTTATTTAAGAGTCACTCAGGGGCATTCCTGGCAACGTCAGTCAATTCCTATGATGGAGAATATTATGCTGGGTTCCTATGTATTAAGAGAGACTGACTTCCAGAGTGTATCACCTGGCTTTATGTTTGGATCCCAAAGGGTTCATCTTACCCTTAGAAATCCATGAAGCATAGAAGAGGCAGAATATAGGTTTTTTCCCCCTAGAATAAAATCAGGGATTAATAATATTGAAGTGGAGGTCAATTTAAGCATATTTATGTGGGAGTTAATAAACTACTGGCTCTGCAATTTCTATTCATCTGGAATATAAGTGCATTGCAAAAACAATTACAGATGAGCAATCTACTAAAACTATTATTTATTGACTAAATCATCACTAATATCAGCATCATAACTTAGTTCAAGAAAAGGTGCCAGGGTAAAAAAAAAATCAAATTGGGCGCCTGGGTGGCTCAGTGGGTTAATGCCTCTGCTTTCGGCTCAGGTCATGATCTCAGGGTCCTGGGATCGAGGCCCGCATCGGGCTCCCTGCTCAGCGGGGAGCCTGCTTCCCCCTCTCTCTCTCTGCCTGTCTCTCTGCCTACTTGTGATCTCTCTCCCTCTGTGAAATAAATAAATAAAATCTTTAAAAAAAAAAATCAAATGAGATGGAGTAAAAATAGGGTTGCCGGATTAAGCAAAACAACAGCAGCAACAACAACAACAATAAAACACAGGATGCCCACTTAAATGTGTAGTTCAGATAAACAACATCATGTGTGTGTGTGTATAAGTATGTGCACTGCAATATATACCACACCCTTATATTATTCTATTCATCATTTATCTGAAATTCTTAACTAAGCATTGAGTATTTTTATTTAGTGAATTAAAATAAAACATGTACAGTTTCGTTGGTTACTAGATTATTCTGATTAATAAAATAATAGTAAATAATATTTTATAGTAATTATTATAAACACTTCACTTATGTTAACGCAATCCTACAAAATAGACACTATTAGGTCTATTTAGAAAGTGAGACTACTGTGACACTAACAGGGGGAGTTACAGTTACACACTAGTTAGTGGCAGAGAAGGAGTTTGAACCCATACAGTTTTGCTCTATAGAGTCTACCCCATTCTAACAGTTATGAAATTACTGTTTCTTATAAAAAATATCAATTAGTTTAAAATTACTCTATAAACTACATATACATTGACAATTTTTTTGAAAATATTCAACTGACTTCCAACAGGCATTAAGCTTCTACTTAAAATAAGGCCTTTTCATGAGACAAAAATACTCTGTCTTCACTGAGTATATTTTACCCTCTGCAAATGATACTTCAGAAATTGGTAGTGTCTCATGGTCATTATTAGGAATATCAAAGGATGAATTATCAAAAGCCCTCGATTACTTAAATTCCATAATTCCATATCCTAGAGTTTTAACGCTATACATACGTATGTATACGGTTCACAACCAGAGGATACTGGAGATACAGAACCCATTACAGATCCCGTTTTGGATTTTAGATATGGTTCTATGTATGCATCCTTGATGTACCTTATTTCCCATGGAGTTAGGGGGAAACTAAAGATTTACTGTTGGATTCATTTATTTAATAAATTCAGATCAATGTAAGCCTGATTTTTTTGAATTCTTCATACTGGGACCATGACATTTATATAATTTGAAGTGCCCTGATAGTCTACTCCTAAACTTCAATTAGATTCATATTCAAATAATTTTCAAATTCAACATACCTAAGCAAGTTCCATTAAAATAAAAAGGTTTGTCAGTCAAGCCATAAATTGCCAATTCCTCTTCTCTCAGACTTCATCCTGTGCAAGAATCCCAGAATATATACTCCAAAAATGCACATTTTCTATGCCTAATACAGATTTAGTAACATCAGAAGCTCTGTAGATGGAATTTGGGAATCTGCATTTTCAGCCAGTCCATGGCCAGCTGATTCTAATGCAGGAATTCTCCAAACCACACTTCGAGAAAATGACTTTGATTCCAACCTACAAGAAGGTACAAGCAGCTGGTGGTATGCTTTCTCCCATTTCAAGCTATAAAGCTGCTTTATTTTTAGAATTTTCCCTATTTCCCATTACAGAGCTTTGAGGCAGCTGTAGAAACACACACGCACACACACACACACACGCGCACACACACACACACACACACACATTTAGTGTTACAGTCTACAGTGCTCTTAGATATATTATCTTGTCTATATGCTCCACCTACATCATCAGGCATACACCTAACAGAACAGGTGGGTCCTGTGGTACTCACGAAGAGTCACTGAATCCCATAGCTTTGGGGATTAAAACTACAGTGCTTCTCGTGAGAGAAACAAAGGCCGAACCTCAAATAGGTGGTTGGACAGGGGAGAAAGGCGACACAGAGCTTAACTAGAACAGTAGTACTAGAACAGTAATAAAATACAGCTTGTATTTTATTCATTTACTTTAAGCCCACTTAAACATATTTGGCTTTGTTAATTATGTTGCGTTCAAAGTGGTAATAATAATCTTAGATAATTCCACAATAATAATTAATATAATTTTGAATGCATATAAAATTCTACTCTACTTTTTATTTTAAAACTATAGAACAAGGTATCATAGATACTAATTAATAATGCTAGTATCATAGATATTAATTAATAATGCTTACAGGTAAATATCTCTTGGTTTTTTTCTTTCTTATATGGATAACCTTAGATAAAATGCTTTTTATCTGTTTTTAGCAGTATAAAGAAAATAGTACAAATAGGCAAATGAACCTATTCTGTTGAATATATATGCACACACACACCTGTTTCCTTTAAATTTTTCTCGATCAAAAGTCACTGAGAATGTAGAAGAGAAGATTTATGGAACCATAGAAATTTTATTATTCAAAGAGACTAGAGTCTGACTTCTTAAATGAGGAAATTCTTCAAGGAACATATTTGTAAAACACTGATGCTTTCATAGTTCCAAGTTCCCATTGTTCAACAGCGGGGAATGCCAC
Organism: Ailurus styani; assembly: GCA_002007465.1. Lineage (NCBI taxonomy): Eukaryota > Metazoa > Chordata > Mammalia > Carnivora > Ailuridae > Ailurus > Ailurus styani. The sequence continues at coordinate 2,117,818 of LNAC01000319.1, read as the reverse complement.
AGGATGTCTATTGCTTATGTTTAGTGTCCCATTTCACTATAAAACAGTGACTAACCTAATAGGAATTATACTTTGAAATTTCATGCACATCAGCTACAAAAGCCTCCCTCACTGCAATGAAGAGAGAGAACTTTACACCGTGAATGTGGAAAAGGCAAAGCCAAGAAACATGAACATTTGCAGGAGGATGAATTTCAGATTATATATTTAAAGATAAGTTTCAGTGATGATCCTCTGTTCCTTTAAGTGAAGGGAAAATAAGAGTTTTAAAGAAATTATCAAATGTACTTTTCAACAAATGAGAGAAAAACTTTTCACCACTTGAGTGTCAAGTATTTGTGTACTATCATAAACCTCTCTAGCTAAGCTCTTTAGCTCATAGGAGATGTTTCTTAACAAGCAAAAAATTGCTTTGCTTGGAGCAGTCAATGTATAGAGTCCATTGTATTCACACCATGGGTCTGCTATTCTTCAGGTACACCTAGGCTCACTTTAGCTTATGGGAAACATTCTTTCTGAAATGGAAGTGAAAATAATGCTCCAAATCCATTTAGGCAATTTTAAATGGTTGGCTTATACAGATATGGACACAGAATTGATGACATTGTTGTGATATTGAGTAGGTCTATCACAAAAATAGAAGAATGCAGTGAATTGGAAAACCTACTTCCAAATACACATATTTTGCATATTTTTGGCTATACTGAAAAAAGACATGAAAAAAGGCTGCTAAGGTTAGATTTCATGCTACATGATGCCAAATGCAAACATCATTGAGCTAGAAAAGTGGCACTCAATGGAAAGTAGAGAAACTGGAATTTTGGGTCAAGTTCTCGCATTTATAGGATTAAGTCATATAACCTCTGTAAATTGTTTCTTCATGTCTTGAGATAGAATACTTTATACAAATAACTATATGCACTCAGATTATTTCAAAGATTCAGTGAAAATTATTAGAAAAGCCCTTTGAAAACAACAAAGTGCTGCAGTAAAACAATTTAATTGGTGTAGAATATCCTACAGTGGTTCCTGGAGATGTTAAGGCAGTTAATTTTAAAAAGCACTCTGTGATCAAATAAGTTTGAATATCTACAAACAAAACAAATCTCTTTCCTACTGGATTTTTAAGGATCCAATGTTAAGGCTAATTTGAACCAGTAAGAACAGAGAAGAGGATATAGGCTTTACTAAATATATTTCGGTACAGAATCTTTTTTTAAAGAACCTATGGAAGCAGTGTTTGCAGGGTACATTTTGGGAAATGCTCATAAAAGTTATCATTTGGGGAGAAAGGAAACGTAATTTGTTTTAGAGTACTGTTTAGGATGTTTAGCATGTTTAGGATGAAAGAGTGATATATGTTATCCTAATTTTATCATAATCACACTGAGGAAGAGAGGACATTTTGGAAACTCTAACCCTGTAGTCAAGAGGACTGAATTCTGCTGGTAGAACTGTCTGAAGAAAAAGAGTATCTGGAAAAACAAAAACTTTGAGTGTCAGTGTCAGAACCAGGAACCAAGAGAGCTAAGACTGAAGTCCGTTGGGGCCACAAGGTGAACCCAGAGAAGCCAGTAGTCAAGGGAGCACTTGGTGGCCAGGCTGGGCTGAACCTTCCACGGGCATGAAGGTGGATCATAAACAGGCCATCAGCTGTGAGAGGGCAGAGCTGGAAACAAAGCCCAAAGTAGGTAAACCAAACGATAAGGACACAGAAGGCTTAGGTGAGAAGAGGGGAATCAGACACACCAGGACTCAAGGGAAATAGAGGGCAGGTCAAAGTGAAGGAACAGCATCCAGACATCTTGACCGACCTTGGGCAAGGGGCCTAAGGGGTGAGTCAACAAGTTGAAACTTTAGTAGGCCTTGATACTAAGACCACAATCTATCCTAGCCAAGAAATATATCTATTTTTTCTCTGAAATACGTACTACTTGCAGAATGTAATAAATTGGAACCAATAGGTAGATATGTCCTTATGCACATCTTTAAAAATCTCAGAGAAGATTCCGACCAGAGGTTAATGCAGAAACAGGCATGTTTCTGGTTAAGTGGACCTACACTTCCCAGGAGACAAACTCTGCCAGTGAACTACAGCAGCAGCATGAAACAAAGACATTAGAGATTTAAAAGTTACTTCACAGAGGCATGTTCTCCCCACAGAAATGTGAGTTTAATAGTGAAAGAGAAAATGAATGTGATATTTGCTGCAAATAATTTTATTTTATGTTGACATTAGCTAGCAAATAAATACTTCATAAATGAGAGATATCTTAATCATGAATGTAAATGAAAATTGGATGACCCACTCATCATAGCACCACTGGCTTTCAGAAAAATTACAAAGGTCTTTAGGATAAACCAAAGCAACTGAACCGGGTGAGTTTAACTGTGACCGGGAGTCTTGAATAGAGCAGCATTCTCTAAAAGGTAGGGTGTGGACACAGATATGCCATCAAGTTGTAGGAAAATTAGAGTTTCTGTCCTATTTCATACTAGTTTTATCTTAAACCAAACAAATATGAATCACATTTTTTTAAATTTTTAATGTTTGCCTGTGTGCCTGTATGTGTGTGTGTGTGTGTGTGTGTGTGTGTGTGTGTGTGTGTGTGTGTGTGTGTGTGTATTCAATGGTCAGCAACACTAAATATAATTTTTATAGTGTGGAGCCACAAATTTAAAGGGCAAGCTAGATGCACAGAAATACGAGAAGCCTTCTTCAAGGCAAGGTAAGTGGCCAGGGCTATGCACTGGGCTCTGAAAGGGCTTCCTAATCCAACAAATATCCCTTGGGTAAAGGAGTCACCTCACTCACTGAACAGTCTATCAAATATTAGGGTAAAAATTCGCAAAAGAGCTTCCTGGCATGTTTTAAGTTCCCTGTCTATTGCTAGGTGGCCCTGCAAATTTTTAGCAAGTCTCTCAGACTCCCCGCGGCCTCATAATAAAACAGACATAACTTAGTCACTGAGAGAGTTCCTTTAAAGGCAAAACAAAATCACTGATTAAAGGAGATTCTCATTTTATCTGGAAGTCTTCACAAATGCTTGTCTTATTTGAATCAGTATTCCCAGGTTCTAAATTTCACTCCCTGGCATATCTCCAGCTCATAGTTTTAGAGGAGAATGGTTACTATTCTTAAAACTATATCTCATTAATAAAAGATAACAAATATGTCAGAAATTAAAATTCATTTGCACACAAAGGAATCAGAAGTCATTTAATTCCTGTTATCATAAAAACATGAATGGGCCTGCTGTGCACACACCAACTGAACCTGCTGTTCAGCTTTTCAATGGTCTCAAACACTTCTTCTGAGCTGAAGCACCCAATTCTCCCCATTTCCTTTATTGCTCTGGACTGTTGAATCATGACAATTAGGGCATCAGTAATCATACATGCAGGCAGATACAGTGCCAAACATATTTTTCAGTTCCTTGCACCTGGCATTGTGTTTTGCAATAGTAGGTGTCTCAAAAATATTTATGCAAGCTTTTAAATTATGAAGCCACTTAAAATAACCTGTGAACCACAAAGCCTCCCTTCAATTTCTATGTACCATCGAGGCTTGCTTCCCAAACTGCACCCTGCACTTAATCTAATGTACACTTTAGAAGCCACTGTTTTGTACATTTTTCATAACTTACTACAGTTCGGTGCTAGTCTATTAGTGCTTCATAATGGCTTAATATGTCTCATTGCTTTGTCTTAGGGTATCCTTATGTTTTTAAGCTGTTTATAGAGAGATATATATTACCCCATAGAAATGACACAAAGTTAGAATAGGTGGAAAGGTTGGGGAAATATTTTAGGTATTAAGTAGATAAACTTTGCATGATATATAAGTTAATATTTTTTTAATTTGAGAGAGAGAAAGAGAGAGAACGCACAGAGGGAGAGGGCGAGGGAGAAGCTGACTCCCTGCTGAGCAGGGAGTCTGATGTGGGGCTTGATCCCAGAACATTGAGATCAAGACCTGAGCTGAAGGCAGATGCTTAAACTACTGAGCCACCTGGGCACCCCTATAAGTTAATTTTTTAGAGGGTCATTTTAAGGTTAGATGGTTATATCTGCAACACTAAGTAAATCATATGATGTCTTTTTGTTAACTTCATCAGAAATTAGCTGGTGGTCCTGATAATTTTCTGATAACTTTGGACAGAGTCAACAATTATGCAAGATACTAGAATCTTAGCTGTCTGAGAATCTTAGCTGTAAAAGGGAAGGTTGCCTGGTCCATTATCTTTTCTATAATATCCACATTTATTTAAGTAACCTTTACACCCAAAGTGAGGCTCAAACCTACAACCCTGAGATCAAGAGCCGTATGTTCTACAGACTGAGCCAGTCAGGCACTCCTATAATACCCACATTTTAGATGAACAAGAGAAAAAACTGAGTTTTAGAATACTGATGTGATCTGTCAGCCCTAAAAAACAGATTTTTGGACTTCAAACTATGCACTCAGTGTACTAGATTGATTCTGGCTGAACTTCCCTTTGCCTTCTAAGTATTTGCTATATAAATACCCTACTCAATATTTTTGCTCATTAAAAGTTTTTTTTTCTTCCTAATTAGATGGTAGAGATTCTTTTTGATATTGTGAGCTTACAAAAAACTGAAAGATAATTTATAGTCTAAGCAAAGTACAGACATCTTTGACTCATTTAATAAACCCCAAAATATACTACCATTATGAAAAATGGAAGCTGTTTCACAGTTGTACATAAATTGTTTCATTACTTGATCTCCTTCAGATCTGCTTTATAACTGAACCCTTCATGTGGGCTTATTGGTTACTATATATGAGATTTTGGAATATTGAAATGGAAAACAGAATATTTCTCCATATTGCCAAATGTTTTCCAGGGGCCTAGAAGTCCCTTGATCCTTGAAAATCTTTCCTTCAGCTTCTCTGTAAATAAATTGTCCAAAGGGCAAGAGAAGTTAATGGCTTTAAAGAAGTTAGGAATTTTATGGCTAGAATACCCCCCTTTAAAAATCTGAAACAGACGGAATTAAATAAGGTTTATTTAATTTGAAAACTTGAATTCAATTGCTTTCTTACACATTTCCACAAAATTAGTATTGAAATGAAGCTGTGTAGGGTTAGCTGCAATTTTGACAAAGGTCAACACTAAAGTGTGCAGTCTAACAACTCTATTAATTCTACTAATTTGGTTGAAATACTATGCAGACTATCTTAAATTAGCAAATGTCTCATGAAATAGACCAAAAGGTCATTTCCTAGGTGATCTGGTGACATTTCCTTCCTGTTAGTCATTTATATTATGCTACCCTTCATGAAATCTGAAAAACTTTTAACCAGATTCAATTACGGATGGTGACTTACCCATATTCTGCAATCACCACCAATAAGGCAATGAATTCACACACGATATATTCACTATGAGAGAATTTATAATGTCTTATTTTAAAAAATATTTTAATCAATCCAAGTTAATTCTTAGAGTGCTCCTTATATAGCTGCATCTATTAGACCAAAATATTTCTTCACAATTTATAAGATTATCATCAGTAAGTCTCCTATCCCTGTTAGAATGTTGTTAAACATCTCAATTCCATGCTGAATTTTAAGCAGTTTGTATAATCTGAGGATAAACAGGAAGATCTGAGCATAAATTTACTCAATTTGTTGAAAAGCCACTGAAAATGGTCATAAAAACACATTAACTATCTAGTAAGAATACTATTTCTGTAGAGAACATTGCCAAATGACATAATACGCATTTAAAGCTATTAATATTATTATTACTATTCACAGGTAAACATCTGAAAAATCTGCCACTACCTAGATAAAAAATTTGAAATTTTTTGCTTGCTAATGCAAATTTATGTAATTTATCAACACTGCTCACAGTTTGCAACTGAGCTGGTAATATATTACTTTACATTTCATCGTTTTATTGGAAAATCCCTTTTGAATGAAGCGAAGAATATGGATACATATTTTCATTCTTAGTTATGAGTGGCGGCATCAGATTATGCTCTCCCGAGATTATATAAATCACCAGAAAGAAAAAAAAGGGAGCTATCCATTGATGGGAACCTTCTGTGTGCTTCCGTGGTTCTGTCATTTGTCTGATTTAATCCACCTTAAAATGCGACAAAACTTCTGGGGCCTTTGTTTAGAAACTAACCACAGACGATAACTGCCTGATCCTAAAGCATCTCAGTGAGTTAAATGTCACTATTTTTATAACAAGGATTAAAATCTAATCCAACCACGTGTTAGGAATGTCCAACTATGAACCGGGAATGATCGGCTCATGAGGTTTCAATTTAGGTGTAGGAAAGATTTTTTTGAAAGGCAGAAACTGCAATTTAACCTTCAGAGGCTTTTGGAAAACACACTGGTAGGGCTTCTTGCTCAGAGTTTTAGAGAACATCAAACACATCAAAGTGTCAGAACAACATTTTTTCAGAGGTCTGAGAAATGGTTCTCATTTAGGACTGCCTGTGGGCTTAACACATTTTTGCCACGTTTCTATAGGAATAGCATAATGATTTCATGATTAACAGTAGCTCAAGGATGTTAATCAGTTAGGTAAGATCACTTCTAAAAAATAACACAAGAACATTTGCTGGAGAAGATGCTGAAATTTGTACCGTATTATAGAAGAGACTGGAAGAAACCTTAGAGTAATAGTAAGAATCAAATGTTAAAGTGATATTTCAATACATACGAATTCCTCAAAAGAATATCTTAAAGAATTCCTTAAAATACATAATGACCGGGCCAAAGGGCATTGGGAGGTTTCTTTCAGAGTAACTGTATTGTCAGATGTTATCCAAATAGGTTTTGGGAAAACCTATTAAACTTAAATAAAACTCTCATCATTAGAGGGTTATACATATAGTTGATGTACACAAGAAATTTCTTAAAAATCAATTAGCAGGAGATTGTTAATGAAGTAAGGGAATTTTAAATGACAGACATGGTTTTTCTTCTGAAGAGCTGTTTCTCAGAACTGATGTATCTTAATCAAAAACACAGCTAAAACAAAATCAGAAGTTGCAAACAAGGATAAAAACAGACTCTTACATCAGTAATTCAAAAACAAAATCCCCCTATACATTATCTGTAAAAATGTTAATCTTATTTCAACAAAGATACTAACAAGCATAACAAGGTAAAGATGAACAGATTATATTCCCTTGAGAAGACGCTAAAAATAGTCACAATTCTGGAGCATTTTCCTGCATAATGTCAAAAAAGAAAAAATAAACATAAGAAAAGATGTCAATTTACCTTGCCTTGGAGATTCTGAATATGTTTTGACACGAGAAAAAATAGACACGTACTGGGAGAACTGGTCCTTGAATTGACAGAAAATCTGTCACCAACAGAATGAATCAATTTCAGCATGCAAGTGACTTTAAGAAGACAGTTGAAAAGCCATCTTAAAAAAAGTGATGGATGGAGGTTTGGATTGAAGATTACACATTGACTCATGTAAAAAATGTTTGTTTTATTTTATCTTTCTAGAGATATTTGCCATCGCAATCCTTTCGTGTGGATATTTCTGGAGTCTACTAGCCTACTTGAGCTACGTATGGGGTATAAAATATTTTGTCTTATTCCACATGGCACTATGACTCACGAATAGTATTAGCTAATTCCAGTTAATCTGAGGTATGACTAAAATATTTCCAATTAAAAAATGTTATACAGCCGCAAAGAACCAATCTAACTTAGCCACCCACGTCTAATAAATGGGAAAAAGTTTTTCCATGATTTCTTCAAATTAAGAACTTGAAAACTTCATAAAGTCTATGTATTATGAAAATTTAGTTCCTGTGTTTTAAAGACTAGATCTTTAACATGAGATTTTATTTTATTTTTTAAGATTTATTTATTTATTTGACAGAGAGAGAGAGAGAGAGAGAGCGCACGCACGCACGCACGTGCATGCTCAAGTGGGGGAGGGGCAAAGGGAGAGAATCTCAAGCAGACTCCCTGATGAGCTGGGAGCCCGACACAGGCTCCATCCCACAACCCACGAGATCATGACCTGCGTGGAAACCAAGAGTTGGATGCTTAACCCCCTGAGCCACCCAGGAGCCTCCAACATGAGATTTTAGATTTCTATTTCAAATATTGTTTTAAAATTTGAGGATATTACCAGTTGGGGACCAGAATGATATGCCGTCTAGGCCCAAATCAATAACCTGTATTACACTTTGAACTATTCATTTATCTACTCATTCATTCATTCAACAAATATTTACCGAATGCCTGCCATGTCAAGTGTTGCAACAGGTATTCAGTTAGGTACTGGACAACAAGTTGAGAAAGTCACAGAAGACAAATGTGGTTTCATCCCTCCTGGAGCAAATAGTCAAATCTGAGAACACGATTTCCAATACAGTGTGATAATGGACAGTGAGAGAATTACCGAAGACACAGAAGTACTCAGGGGAGAGCTGAGTACTACTGTGGTGAGATAAAGCTTGTAGTAGCAGCAAAGCCTTCCCAGAGGCAACGATATGCAGCTGAGGACATCAGCCACATGAGGCAGGGGATGCTAAGTGTTGAGGTGCTCTCTCTTTTCTTTTCCTCTAGGAAGAGGACATTTATAAAGGCATTGAAAGAGAGAACATTTGGTTTGAGAAAGTGAAGCAAATTTAGAAAAGTGTGGTAAGAGATGAAATGGGGCCAACTCCTGCAAAAACATCAACACTTTATTAAGAAATTTGCACTTTTTTCTGAGGCTGATAGGGAGCAATTGAAGGGTTTTAGAAAGGGAGTAAGAGAATCATATTTGTTTTTTAGGGGGAAAAAAAAGCACTTGCTGGTTATAATTTGGGAAATGGATTTTTAGAGAGTGAGACCAGAAACAGGAACGCTGGTCAGGAGGCTTCTGCAAAACCCAGGTGAGGGAGTGGTAGCCTAGATCAGGGAGGTGGCAGAGGGAATGGTGAGAAGAGAAATACACAGTGTGAGTGTGTATGTGTGTGTGTATGTGTGTTTGCAGACATACACCCTTCCGTCAAAAAGCTCATAAAACATTAAAAGGAGAAAAACACACAGAATTATCCTTTGTGCATAATAGCTAATGAAAGAGCTCAATAAAGCTCCAGATCAATAGAGATCCAGATAGAATGTTAGGGGTAAGTCAAGAGGAAAAGTGACTATTTCTATTGAGAAGATTCTATTGGACATTTCAGGTGACTTAGAACAGACTCAGGTGACTAATCGGGTTCTATGAGGGGTAACGTTTGTTGCTATTATAATTGTTTTTGTGATTTTCAGAAATGTAATGAATTACCACAGTTTTGAAACTCATGGATAGAGCATAAAAATCAATAATAGAACTCCTATCTTTCAAATAAAATGACCTCATTATGGAATTAAGCTGTCTTACTTTTCTTTGCCACAGAAGACATTAACAAATTTGTGCATACTTAAAAGTACTCCGTAATAAATGCATTTCAAGAAGATTGTTTTTAAAAAGCACTGACTATAACTGCACTTCATTTGCAAATGACAGATAGACTCTGCAGTGTCTATGCTTTCCTTCTATAAACAAGCTCTCTTACAAGAATGTAATCAAATTGCTCCATTGCTTAGCAACCACAGGTAAAGAGCTAATAAGTCAGGAGTCATGATTCTGTGGGAACAATCTGCAGGTCAATAGCATGATTTCAGGGTGGCCTGGAACCCTGCTGTGGCACTTTCAAACCAATACCGACAGGATGGATTAGAATAGATAGGAGTTAAAAGGCAAATGCTCTCCTAATCAGTTGAATTGACCTATATATATTGTGATCTGGTACAATCTGGGGCATCAATCAGACAGAAGCATCTATAAATTAACATCACAGTAGAAATAGCACATGGATATGGCTTCCTAAGGAATTTTTGTTTTTAGCAATTTTAGGTAAGCCAAAGAAGAAGGTACATTTGAATTAGAATGAAGGCAAGGACTCTGACATTCACCTAACCAACAGGAAATCTCCTAAGGAAGAGGAGCAAACACTGGTGAAACAGCTTTTGAAAGTATTACCTGTAACCATTGTGACTGGTCATTGTGGCCGGAGGTCCAGGCATTCACTTTGCCCTGTTTGTCCAGCCGAGCTTTCCTTGGTTCCCAAGTGAACATGTCCATGTTGAGAGTCCTGAAGATGCTCGAGGCAGTGATCTGATAGTCTTGTATATGTCCTGATTTCATCCCCAGAGGCTCTGAACAGCCTGGAAGAAAATGAGAAGGACTCCATGAGAAAAATAATTTATTACCTTAGAAGTTTTCCACGTTCATTTTGGATAGGCAAAAGAAGATTAAGCTTAATGCTATTCATTTCCCCAAAGAGAAAGCATCTAAATTCAAAAAAGGCTATAATCAGAAATAAATCTGGAACAAAATCGAAAAACAAGATAGCCAATTCAGGCTATTTTGTCTGAATATATTTTGGAAAAATTGAAAACAAGGCAGACAATTCAAACTACTTTTCTGTGATAGATGATTTTGCAAAATGAAAACAAGGCTGAAATGCTCTCTTCCTGTCTCATTACTGATAGCCTCATGACTATTCCCTGGTTTTCAACAGTTTCATTGTGTCTTTAAAAAAGAATGTTTTCTCACAAAGTTTATTTGGTTTTCTTTTATTTGTTTCCATAATATTGCAAATGAAAATTCCCTCAGTACAAAGTCATTTTCACAAACTGCTCCAATGGTGTATTTCAAACTGGACAGTATTTTGTTTTCTGAGAAATGTCTGTTAATCTTTATGACTGATTCTTACAGCACCAACATGGCTTCCTCCAGACGATGAGGAAGCTTATATTCACTCAACATGCACCATGTGCCAGGCACTGTGCACTAGTATAGAATTTAAAGTAATAGATAACAGAAGAAAATAAGGTAATTCTTGCAAAAATCATTACTGCACAAGTCTTCTTATGAAAACTTATATTTCGATCATACTCAGTAACCTCTAGTATCGGATATTTTCGAAAGATTTTCAAATCTGGCACATATATTTTCAGTTTTGACATGGTAGGAAGTTTAGGTTTGTCTGTTAATGGAAAATTGTGTGTGTATGCCCACACACATGCGAGCACGCGCGCAAACACACACACACAGAGTTTCTCAAAGAAATTTACATACAATACAAAGCTCGTAACAGGAAGCATGATTCTATTATCATATTAGTCAGTGGTGGAGTCTCCATATGTACGATTGCTACATTGTGACCAAGGAACACACAAGAAGAGTCTGACCATCAAGAAAGCCAAGATGAAAAGGGGTATTTCTCCAATTAAGGCCATCTACTGGTACTCTACTTGTTCCCCACTTGGTCTTTCTGTGGTCTTTTACCCGTTATTTAACCATTTTATGCCTCAGTTTTCTCATCTGTAAAATGGTGGTAATAACAGAAACTACCTCAAAAAATATTCTAAGAAATTAGTTAAAGAAAGTATTTAGAAACGGTCTGGCGTATAGCTAGCATTCAGTAAATGTTAGCTATGCTTATTATTTCCATAAAGTTCATTCTGACACACAACAATGTTAAGTCACCAGATCAGCAGATCAGTAAGCTCTAAATAATGTAGTAGGACTGGTTGGATTTTCTGAAACTAGGGTGTTTTGAGTCCAGGCTCTAAGACAGGCGGCTTAGAACTAATCATTGATAAATAATTCTTAACTACAATTAATAGTTTTCTGTTCTAGTCAATCTAGATCACTGCTTTCTTGAGGCTTCTCCATGTCTGGCTTCATCTCCACCTTCTAGGAAATGCCTCTCCTGTGCAAACATGGCCAAAACTGACATGCAGGGTTAGCCAATTGCGTGCCTTAGCACAAGTCTTGTTGGAATTCTGGTGTTGGAGACCTACACACTCAGGATAAAAATAGTTCAAATTCCTAAATATAACTTCTGAGGAGAAAAACTGCAGGACAAATCTCAAAGATTCTAGAAAATTCCAAAATCTCAGTGACATGCTGTTTATCTGCTGGCAGTTCTAAGGTAACATGCATTGCCTACACTAGAGATTTCTGACTTTTCTATTATGACCACCAATGCCCCCTACACCCACCCTGCACTGATACTGGGGTCTTTGTAAAACTGCTTGGCTTGCAGAAGGATACAAGAGAAAGGGAAGTTGTTTTCTCCTTTTGTGATCCAATATTTGAAATCGGATGTCTTTACTTTGATCACTTCGGCTTCGTCATAGAATTCATTTCATACCCACTCTGCTGTCTAGTATCTGGCCCAGAGAAAGTGCTGAATAATTTGTTCAAAGAATGGATGAATTAATGTCTATTCCTCCTCTAATTACAGTCATGATTCATTTCATTCTAACCATCTTAAATCATACCTCCTTCAGAGAATTTAGGGGATTTTCTTTTTTAAATGTCTGGGGAAAAGATTAACTGTTGATCTTCCGGTTAGGCTGAGAGATCTTTTAACAGCTTATTGAATACAGTAAGGCAGACTTAAGCTTTACGGCGTTGCAGGGGATTGTGGGAAATCATTTGGCACATTATGTTACTGTTTACTTCCAAGTGTTATGACCTCTCTGCCAATTTGCCTCACACCACAAATTTTCCTTCTCATCCACATGATTTCATATGTGTAGATTACCACTTTTACCAGAACGGACAGCATGTAAACAAAATGAAATTTTAACAAATAACCCGGATTATTTCTAGAGTGAGATGTTCTAGCTTTTAAAAGCATCCATTGAGAGATTTTTATCCTCTCTGTGCAAGCTTAAAATCAATCGTGGAATTGGGAGATGGGGTATGGCTTCTATTTAAGAACATAAAATCTGTAAAGTGTCAGGTGTAACTTCTTGTAAAACCTGAAAGTAAAATAAATTCATACCTTGGGGGTGTAACTGTGTCATGTAAGAGAGACTGACCCCCATGAATCAAGAGACTGGAAAGTTGGGGACAGTGATGTTAAACAACTAAAAACCACGGGGCTTGGCTTCTCCTTGATTGCTTTATGATGAATGACTTAGGGATGACACTAGCCTGTGATGATAGAGTGACATGTAATATAAACTGCACGGCAATGATTCTGTTGAGATTTCTGGCTGTCAATAAACTGGTTCGAATCACCAAAATAAAGAAATCATTGTTAGGATAATTAATGGTACTAAAACTGTATGTTGGTTACTTTATAAAAGACGCCCATAGATAGTATGAAAATGTGATTCTTAAAACAGATTCACTCATCTGGCCAAATGTCTCTAATTACTTTAAATGTAATGGGTTCACTTAAAGTTTGGCTGTTTTTAATAGTAACTTTTATTTGCTAAAAATCATTCTCTTTCTTGTCATCGCAAATAAACCTAAGAAGGGAAACAGATATAAAGCATGAATTTTAACGTCTGTGCAACCTCTTGAAATGAATAAAAAGCTCTCAGTTGTCCATCTGGAAAGATGTATCCAACTATTTTTAACTAAATGGCATTATTGTAAGTCTGATAAAGTCTTTCATGCTAAAAAGTGGAGCACACATGAATTTTTGGCTTTCTACAAAACAGCTGTTTGAACACAGTAATCTCAGGCCATAGTGGCAGAGAGTTTTTAAATGTTGATGCTAGAAATACAAGAACAACCACCAAAAATATAGCACAGTGAAATGCCTAGAAAAGGTTTTTTGTTTACTTGAGAATCTAGCTATATTGAAATGGGACCACTGTGAGATCCACACATTTAAGTCTTCATCGTTATATCTAGTACTGATGCTCCTGGAAGACAAGAATTATTTAACTCTGAATCCTTTGATAGATTTATCTCTGAGCTGGATAATCATTGTTTGTACAATAAGAAGGTTGCTAGATAAGAATGATCTCAGAATGAATTTATAGTAGCTATCATGGTTTTGAAGTATTACCTCCCTGGGAGGAATGATAAATTTACATGTTTCATAAAACCTAAACAAAACAAAACAAAACCAAATTCTCATGGTGAATGGACAAAAATAAAGCTTACTTTCCTATGCCATAAAGCCTAAACATAACTGCAATTTATGGGGTCAGGCAGATTCCTATTTTTACTGAACTTTTGTCACAAAACATAAATCTTATTTACTCCTAAAAACAAGACACATTTAAACTTGATGGAAGTTTCCAGTGAAAATTGGTTGTATTTTCTCTGACATATACTGCTCCTTCTACATTAATTCTATTCTGTCGCATGTTTTGGAATTTGTTTACCTAATACGTGTGCCTGTGCACACGTGTGTGTGCACGCACGGGAACACACACACACACACACACACACACACACACGCACACACATTTTCTCAATGAACCATGCCCTAGACATTTTGTAGCAGAAATTAATGTATATGAATGTTGGAAATGGCAAATTATAGTAGGCTACATGCAAATATGTGTTTTTTTTCTTTAAAGAGAATACAGAAATAGATAATATGAAACTCACCCGATAGTTCACATCCAAGAAGTTCCATTCTCAAAGTGCAGTGTCTTCGACAAACTTGCGGATAGAGTCTTACATACTGAGCTTTTATTGGGGGTGTGAAAGAGTTAGCATAGGGTGTGTTGTTATCAACATTTCCACGAAACACCTGGGTAAAGAGATAATATAGAGTTTAAAATGATTAATTGCAACAGCTTCCTTACCCATTTGTATATACTGACCCTATGTCCTACCCAACGTAATGCTTCAAAAATTGGATTAAGTAATTTGGGGATCTGGAGCATTTAGGAAGCACCTTGTCCTCAGCAGTGAATATAAAACCTATAGATAAAATCCTAATTAAAGCTATAAAGTACTGTGGTCTATGGCATAATCTGTATTCTACTATGATGGTCTTGTCAATTTTAAGGTCACTCCTTCTGAACCAGGGGAGAGTTTATTTTTTTGAGAAACGGGCACCTGAAACCTTTCAACTTAATCTGGGTCCATCCGTTCATGCTACTTAGTATTTATATGTGTTTTTGTTCTGTTTTGTTTGGTTTGATTTACCAGTGTTCACTAGTACTTTCTGATCACTCAGTCTCTCTAATGCTATGATCAGACTGTATGATGCTTCAGGGTCTGATTCCTCAAGATTACTTTCTTATCAGTTAGCCCCAGATCACTGGATGAGAGAATCAAAGTCTTCATATCTATTTCCAATTAAAAAGTATTTCCCTCTAAAAATTAAATGCTAAAATGTTATTTTTAATTCTTTTGAATCTCATTCTTGTTTTACTTTTCATATAACTTAGTAATCAGAAAACTTTAATCTCACTTAGGGATTTAAAAAGATCTTTCATAAAATTTATTAGAGTTTAGTCTAACCGCTTGGTTTTAAATGGGATGAGCTGCAGTCCTGATATTTTTAAAATTGAAATTTTTGAGGAAAATTTGATAAAAAATTGGGACTATCATATGAAAAGGCAAAGTAGGTACTGAATATTATATTCATTTTCTCTAATGTATTATATTCTGCTGAGTAACAAAGTTGTTTTCTAATGTGAAATATACAAGCATATATCTTTTCTATCACTTGGTATTTTTGTTAAAAATAACAATTTTTTTCTTTAAAAATAGTAATTTTGATCTGTACTTATTTGATTAAGGAAAGTGCTAATCTGTCAAAGCAATAAAATGAAATTGAAAGTTATTTTTAAAATAAAAATTAATTGTCATACACAGGACTATGCTAACATTGTGATAAAGTGTTTATATAACCACCAATTAAAATATGAGAGAATCTTAAATGGTAGCCACAGTACATTTATAACTTGGAAAAACTCCTTATACCCTACACCCTACTAGTCCAATTAAAAAAAAAGTCACAAATGCATTTGCAACAACATAAGGCTTCTGTTTAAGAATTAGTAACTGTTTAAAAATCAATGATTATTAATGAGATTTTACTTTCAAATTAAATATATTAAGTTAGTCTTACCATGTCTTCATTGGTGCCTTTTACTTTGTACATCGTCCAAGTTTTTCCATCATTACTATAGGCAATTTTGTAGGATTTTATATACTCTGGACTTCCAATCCTTTTAGCTCCTTGAGTAATCACACCAGTAACTCTCATTTTTCTTTGTAAATTTATCTGAGGAGACAAGGCATAAACAATGGTAATCTCACTGCTTTCAATGTATTTCAATAATATTTCAGCAATATTGATAATATCAATTTGGGGAATGGAAAATTTTTATTTATTAGTTTAGGTTTAAAATAATACAAAAATTTATTAATTTTCCTGTATTTTTTCAGATGATTATTAAGTGTATGTCAAGTTTAGCTTCAAGATCTTTCTCTAATGGAATACATTTCTTAAGTAAGCAATATTTCTGAACAAAGTTTGAAAAGGTGATTTGCTGCCAAAATATTAGTATGAAAAACATTTGGTTGTTTATAACATAGAAGAGGTATGACTTAGTAAACTAAAGAATGGAAATATTATCTTGTCAAAATTGCCTTAGTGACATTAATTTGAAACAGTAATATCAACATAATTATAATGTGTCTCAAGTTCTTTTGACTTCAACAAATTTCCATTTAAAATTAAAAATGAAAATCATTCTGAGATCACTGAATACTAGAATAAAAAAAAAGATAAAGGTAACAGTAATGACAAAAACAAAAAAAAACAAACATAAGCATCCTCAGTTGCTGGATCTTTATACTATAGTTTCCCCTATGGGTTATGGAGGGTTTTTCAACACATAGTTGTTTTTCTCTTCATTTCATCATATGGAGATTTTCTAACTGGTATTTTCTCTCCATATATTCTCCCCATTCCAAATCACCTTCTAATACTTTGCTGCAAGAATGACAGTCATCTAATAAAATTAATATGTTTTCATAGTTAAATAGGGAGCTCCTTCTGATACCCTATAAACAAATGCCATAAGGTAAGAAAATATTTTCTTCATAGATAGCAAACATTAAAAATTGTTCTATTAGCAGGGAGCCTGGGTGGCTCAGTCAGTTGAGCATTGGACTCTTGATTTTGGCTTTGATCATGATCTCGAGGGTAGTGGGATGGAGCCCCACATAGGGCTCTGCGCTCTGTGGGGAATCTACTTCTCTCCCTCTCCCTTTGCCCCCTGCCCCACTTGCGTGGGTGCACACTCTCTCTCAAATAAATAAATAAATAAATGAAAAAAATTTGTTCCATTCACTTTAGAATGCCCTTATGATGTTTATAAAATCTTCAACTAAGTAGAAAGGTACTGTCTCAAATGTTCTTGACAGATTGCTATAGAGCTCCCTTCTCACAAATTACAAATCAGAACAATTTTAATGCCTCATATTATAATATTAAGTTAATAATTCTGATACTGTGTCCCAAAGAAAAGAAGAAAATCTTCCGATTCATGCAAGTGACTCGGGTTTTTCACTTTGTGATGAGACTAAGAGTTAACATTTGTAGAGGATGTGCACGAGGGAACCAGCTCCTCTACAAATCACTATATATATAGCATTTATAAGCTATATGCTAAATATATATTCATGTTACATATTCAAGAAGGTAAAAATCAGAACTAAGAAAGCAATCTTTAAACCCTTCCCACCCCCATAAAATCAGTGTGACTTACTAAAGGCCTACAGTGTTTTATTTCCTTGGATTAATAGATTTTAAATGTGTTAAGTGTGTTATGGGCAATCCTGAATCCTTCATGTAGCAAATGTTCTCTTAGACTTTGGAAAATTTGCCACTAGGGCAAGGTCTATTTCCTCTTCATTGTGAGTTTCCCAGTCTCATCTTCCCTCCGTGAACATGATGAGGATGCTTCCTAATCAATGTTCACAAGGCAGTTCTCTTGGTAAAAGGCAGTCTTGACTCATGTATAAAGAAAACCTGGAATTCTGATGAGTAAAGAGCTGATAATCATAATAACCAGCTACTGACCAGTGAACATGCCCCTTTTTCATTCTCATAATGCAGAATTTACAAACAACATTTTTGTTGTTAAATTCTGACTCTTTGGTCCCTTTTCTGCTGCAAAAATGCTAAGTAAATTGACTCGGCTGTCCAGTTTTACTTTTCTCATTTTAATACTCCAACATCAACATTTCTGACATGAATGCATTTTACATCCCATTCTTGTTTAGAGGCCCAAATAAAAGACTATCGTCCATGAAGGTAAATTTTACCTATGACTCTTAACATTTATCTCATAGTTCTATATGAACTATAGAAATAGTTCTCCAAAGATTGGTTTTGGAATTTTAACTGTGAGTTTAGAATAGGTAACATCCAAAAGATATTTATTATTAAATATTAGGTAAATATTTAAACATTAAATATTATTAAATGTTAGGTAAATTAGCACATTGCTATGGAAGAGCAACAATCTTCCAGATCTCACATATGATCTTTTCTTTTTTAAATCTGAGACTCTTCATAGTCTAAACCATTTTAATATATACAACATAAATAGTGGACACTTAGAATCATGTTTCCTCCCATTTTGGAAGCCAAGTTCCACCCTTGATATTGTTGAACATTCCTTTTCAATTATCTTTTATCTTGTTTCAATTATCTTGTTTATACCTCTTATAGACAGCCAAATTATCTCTGCTCGAGTTTTGGCTGATGAGCTGTAGACTCATTTTCTAAAGCTTAAATTGTGGAAGTATAACAATCAGAAAATAAAAATCTGAGTACATGTTTCTCTCTAAATCATTTGAAATGATGTTTTAAAAGATTCTTATTTACTCTAATATTTATAAGCTCTGAGAGTATATCTCAGGGAGTTGGAATTCCAGACAATAAATCGGCACCCAACTTGGGTTGTATCTACTTGTAGTTGGTATTTGTAATTAAATATCAGGGCTGTTTTCTTTAAATAAGAAATTTATAGAACACAGGTTCCGGGATTACTAACACTTATTAGTTTTAGACTTTCGAGTTCTCATACACCTAGCACTCTTAAGCTTGGATAGTAAGATATTCAATATAAGATGGCTAAGATTTCACTCTCATGGTCACATTCCAGTTTAATACCAGGAATTCATATTGCTGTGAGAAATAAACTGAACCCTGGAAGAAGGTTATGCCATGATTTTATCTCCACTGCACAGCTTGTTGCAAGTAATCCCCTTTCATACATTCCAACATTATACTACAATCTCTTCATAAAATGACATTGGCTATAAGGAGAACTGCCTTTTATTCTGCTTATTCTGCCTGTATGAACCACTCCAGATACCATGTTAAAAGTCTACCAGGGATTGCATCAGAAATTTCAAAATTACTCCCTGAACTTGATGGATATTCAAATATACAATGAATTATTTTCATTTATTAATTTGGTTTCAGAGAAATTATTATTCTACTAGGAGGTCAGTAGATTGCATGGCCTTAAAAAACAGAAGTGCATTCTAAGGTATTTTGAGTGAATGGTGTCTCTTGCATGACTTTAAATATTAAGAAACATAATCTGAATCTAGAATGCCTAGAACCCATGCAAAGGCCAGGCAGAAGGCAAAAAAGAACTGACGGTTTCAGCTCTGGCTTTTTGTCATTTCCCACCAATATAATCTTGGACAACTTGTCTAAGCTTTCTGAAATTTAATTTCCTCCCTTGTAAAAGGGATTTTAATAGAATTATTAAATGTGAGGATTATACCTTGTAATGCATGTAAAAATTTATTAACACCTGCCACCTAGAAATCTCTTGAAACATTTGCTTTTGGGGTTGATTTTCAGTTTTTGTTGTTATTTAAATGAAAAGAAGCATTCTTTCTACCTTAACCATTTGATGTTAGGGAATTTGGACTTGGAGATGTACACTGTATTTATCAGAGCTGATAATCATAATAACCATATGAAAATACCTTTGGAAATAACTTCCAAAGCTATGAACTGAGAAGACATTCAGGGCTACTACGTTTAAGTGTGTGTGTGTGTGTGTGTGTGTGTGTGTGTGTGTGTGTGTGTGAACCCAACCATTAGTGTCAACGTGGGCTAAAAAGGAAAATTCACGGGTTCCTGACAAGACAGCATGGGATGCTGGCCCTCTCCCCTGATTCCAGCACTGGAGATACTCCAGGTTAGAAAGTTCCTGAGGAGGCACTGAGATTTATCAAACTCTAACGCAAAAAATACCATGAGAAACCCTTAGTGTAACAGGAATTTTCAAGATCCCAGTGCATGTCTCTACGTTTGGGATGTGGGGAAAACACCAAGGGCCAGTGATGGGAGACAGGCTTGGGAAGAGCTTCCAAAATCTGCCATTTCTCATTATCGTTTTGCAGTCTGGCTCCTTCCTGATTTACTCAGTTCCAGTCCACTGCCAGGGGGAGGCCACTGTGACATGTGGGCCAGGCTGGAATGCGGAGCCTGCAGTCACTAACGGGTCTGTGTGTTTCCCCCTCTGCGCTCCACATCCCTGTCTCTGCACTAAGGGCGTAAAATGGAGCAATGGAGATGCTGATAAAACCAGTGTCTGGGGCAAATGAGGCAGGGGGAAGAGGGATTTGGGATAAGTACAGTTTATAACTCTGTCATGGAGCCCCCTCTTTGCACCAACTCAGTCTACCTGGAATAGCTGCAACTAGGGCAGGGGTTTCCCTGTGCCCTTCAGGTGTATCACTCGCCAAGATATTAATACAAACTCTCTGAGAAATGCAAGCATTGTAATCAAATGAAGAAAATGAAAACAGAACTATTACTAGAAAAAATAATCTTATAGAACTGAGTAAGATTTTAAAGTTAAAAAAAAATTCCCTAAGAAGATAAGGACATTTTTAACACATAAGACTGAAACAAAAAAAGAAC
Organism: Ailurus styani; assembly: GCA_002007465.1. Classification (NCBI taxonomy): domain Eukaryota; kingdom Metazoa; phylum Chordata; class Mammalia; order Carnivora; family Ailuridae; genus Ailurus; species Ailurus styani. The sequence continues at coordinate 2,097,082 of LNAC01000319.1, read as the reverse complement.
CAACTGGAAATACTGAAAATAAAAAATACAATTAAAGTTAAAAAAAAGTTTAAAATTAAGCTTCATAAAGTTCTCAATGGGGTGATCCAAGCATAGAGGCAGAGCTTCAGAATAAACTCGGGAGCCCAAGACAGATTACGGAATCCCTTCCAGAAGGCAGTAGAATGGGATACAGAGATTGTCCATACTGGCAGATGATGTAACGATTTACTTTGAGAATTCAAGGAAGTAACAAATAATAAAAACTAAAAAAAAAGTTCTGCAAATTTGCTTAATGTGAGATCAACATTTCACCTGTATCAGCAATTAATTGAAAATAGAATATGAACAAGCAAAACAGTGTGATACTGTCACATGTAAAAGCAGACAGATCAATAAAACGGAGAAGAAAATCAATAAATAGACCCCACTATGTAAGGAAATTTTATAATTAAATTAGTGATAAAATCAGTGGAGAAAAAACAGAATATTCAACAACTGGATTGGGATAATTTGGTAGACATATTAGATAAATAAATTTAGATCAGTATCTGTCCTTTTATCCCAGAGTAAATTCCAGCTAAATTAAATACTTAAGTGGAAAATGAACAAACAAACAAACAAACAAACCACCAAAAGACCAGAGGAGAATACTGAATTAAAAATAATCTGAGATGAAAATAACTTTCTAATCATGGCACTAGTTTTAAAATGTTATTAAACTAAAAATTTCTTTAAGATAAAAAACAAAATAAAGTAAAATACAAAGGACAACTGGGATTAATGTTTTCCAAATCATATCATAGCAAAGAGCTGATTAATCAAAGAAACTTGGAGATCTTATCCGTTAATAGGTAAAACACAAATAACTCAATAGAAAAAACATGGACAAGGGATTTTGTTAGTTGACATCAAAGGAAATACATATGGATCGTAAACATATGAAAAGATACTCAATCTTACTCATAATGCAAATTAAATTAAATCTACCCCAAGATAATATAATTAACACACTATTACACAATATTAGCTAAAGTGTAACGAAATTGGCAAGCTTATACATTCCTAGTGGGAGTATAAGTGACAGTCTTTTATGAAGGACTTTTATGAATTTAGTGACATGAAATGAAATGACAAACGCACATTTTCTTAAACTCAGGGATTTCATTCTAAGAATGTAGGCTACAAGTATAATCATACATAGGCAAATTGATTTAGGTACAAAGTTGTTCCCTCTAGCACTGTGTATAACAGAACACAATTTCAAACGATTTCAAATGTCTATCAATAGGGGTCTAAGTCATTTCATTTGGGAAAAGTCCAGAAAATGGAACACTGTTTGGTTGTAAAGAAAAAGAACAAGAATGAGGGAAGGTGGGAGGAAGAGAGCAAGAGGGTGAGGGAGAAAGAGAGAGAAAGCTCTTAGCATATGATTTGAGAAATTACTGCTTGCCAAGTTTTGGTGTGGTATCAAAGAAGAGAATCTACAATTATCTGGAAATTATATGGAAAAAGCAGTAAGACGTTTGCAACAGAACAATGTGTGCCACATACTTCTGTTTATAGTACTGTAAAGGGCAAATAATACACATACATATTTTCTTGTACAGGATTATAATGTCTCTGAAAGCAAAAACAAAAAACTGGTTAACATTGGTTTCTTTAAAAGGAGGTAAGAGCTTGAGAAGAGGGAAGAATAACTTTTGACAGTACTATATATACTCTGTGTCTTTTGAAACTTGAAGTATGTGATGTCTTACCTATTCAAAATATAAATAGAATTAAAGTAAAAATAAAAGATTGAGAATAAGATGTTATTTTTAATAGTGAAAGGAATTATAAAATATCTTGAAATGAAGTGATTCTAGAAAATATTTAGAAAGTTAATAAACAAAATGACCTTATGGAAAATATTTTTTAACCAAAAGACATAACAGAAGACCAGGATTTAATGGATGAGATGACATAATGAATTCATTCTCTGCATTTTGTTTGTACATTCTGTGCAGTTTTCATCAAAATCCAGGACAGTATTCTGTTATGATAAATTAATTCTAAAAATCTATAATTTTATTTTAAATTATCATAGAAAAACACATTCTCATTATAAAAACTCAGAGGAATCTTGGAAAAGATATGAAAAACAAGGGAAATTTGCCATATATTAAGACATCTCAAGACCATTTTAATTAAAAATAATGTAGCACTAACTTAGAGGCAGAAAAATACTTAATTGGAATTGGAAGAGGGGTCCAGGAAAAAGCCCAGACATATATTCATACTTGAGGAAGCTTTACAAGTCAGGGGGGAAAGGCCAGATTTAGTAAATGGTGTTGGGAAAATTGATACTCCATGTAGAGAAAAATGAGGTTGAACTGGAATATACTGAGGGCCAAATGTGAAAAGTAACACTATTCATCTAATAGAAGAAAATGTAGAAACATATTTTTGTGACCTCAGAGTTGAAGAAGCTATTCTTAAGAAGACCAGAAAAACATAAAATGTGAAGGGAAAAATGAAATTGGCTTCCTTTAAAAAATTTAAAGGTCTCTATTCAACCAAGTACATTACAGGTAACATTGATAGAAAGGTGACAGCTTGAGGGGAGAGATTTGTAACGTCAAACACCAACAGGGGCTTATTTAGTACACTAGATCACAAACTTCTGGGTCTCAAGACTCCTTTACTCTTAAAAATTCCTGAAGGACCCAAAGAGCAAATGCACTCACACACAGCAGTGTGAGATATGTGTGTGTGTGTGTGTGTGTGTGTGTGTGTGTATTACTATATAGTAATAGTGTATATATACTATATTACTATATATACTGTGTGTGTATATATAGTAATATATGGAGTATATAATATATATACTCATTGTATTAAAAATTAAAACTGAAAAATTAAAAAATAATTAATTTTAAAAGAACAATAATAAAAAAAATATTTTAATATAAACAATATATTTTTCTAAAAATAGTTATATTGTCCCAAACTAAAAATTTATTGAAAGGTTATTTTACATTTTTACAAATCTCTTGAGTATTTAGCTTAAGAGAAGACAGATAGGTTCTCGTATTTGCTGCTGCATTCAATCTATTACAAGATATTTTTTGGCTGAAGTAAATGAAGAAAATGTAGTTCACACAGATATGTAGTTGGAAAAGGAAGGACTATTTTAGTAACCTTTCCAGATAACGTGTATATTCTTCCTTGTTAGGATGTCAAAACTTGACAATAGTTTAAATTTTAGTTGCAGTGTGGAATCTGAAATCTACCAGTGAACTACAACCTGAGCTACACCCCCCTTTTTATTTTATTTTATTTTTTTAAGATTTGTCTATTTATTTTAGAGAGAAAGAGAGTGGGGTGGTGGGGAATCTTAAGCCAACTTCATATTCGTTAAGTTAAAATCCAATGATTTATCTTGCACCTTATTTATTTTTTTTTAATCTTGCACTTTAAATAGATCTTTTCCCTACACATGGTTTTGTACCACCAAGCAATGGCCATTTGGAAAATATGGTCTTCCTGAGCTATGGAGAGTCTCTACATATCAATACATTTTATTATATAATATCAAAAAGTTACATTGATTAAGATCACCACCAATTTTAATTTTATCAGAAAAGTCTTTTAAGTATTAGAAGCTCTCGAGCTCACTTCGGTGCTTACATTTTTTCCAAAAATCTAATCTTCACTTGAAATTTCAAATGTTATCACTGCCAACAAATACTGTTAGCTATGTTCCTTAATGAAGGAGGATCACTTTGCTCATTTTCAAGGCGATATCTGCCAAATATCCGGATAAGAACAGTCATGGTTTGTCAATTGTTCCTTAAGGTAAACATGATATTTAAAAAGGAGGGGTTGGGGTAACCTGGTGGCTCAGCTGGTTAAATGTCAGACTCTTGATTTCTGCTCAGGTCATGATCTCAGGGTCGTGGGATCAAGCCCTGTGTTGGGCTCTGTGCTGGGGTGGAGTCGGCTTAAGATTCCCTGCCACCCCACTCTCTTTCTCTCTAAAATAAATAGACAAATCTTAAAAAAATAAAATAAAATAAAAAGGGGGGTGTAGCTCAGGTTGTAGCTCATACAATTTCCCAAATGCTTTTCCTTGAGATAATTATAATACATTTCAATACTCATTAGAAGTGCTTTCTGTGTAATTCCCATTGATTGTGCACAATATAAAAGACACAGCAAGGATTGGCATTTAATAAAATTAATGATCTTAATGCTTCATCAAGGACATTCTTAAATGAGCTGAATTTCTTTAAATTTTTTACCCCTATGTGTGAATGATGGAGATGGATAAAATGACTACTAGTACCATTTGGTGCTACTGTCGTGATTTGTATTAAGGAACTAGCAGTTTTACACAGCTGTTTCGTGGCATCAGTGCAAATATAAACACAGTGAAAATGGTAAAGAAAGCCTTAGAATTATTATGCAACTAGTGTTGACCTGTGAACTTCCTGAATGGGCTGGGACCCCCTTCCTTCCACAAGGGATATGTGAACTCACTTGTAATTGAGGAGCACTGATTTAAAATATAAAAAGTGTTTCTACACACACACACACACACACACACACACACACAAGAGATGAAGAAACCAACATAACATGGAGCAAAGGATATTAAAAAGCAATTCAGAGAAAAGAAAATAGCAATAGCCAAACTCTTATTATTAATTAAATGAATGCAAATTAAATAAAAGATAGTAATTTATAGCCAACAGAGTGGCAAAACAAAAATGTAAGATAATATCAAGTATTAGTGAAGTATTCCTTTGCTGGTGATGGGAGTATAAACTGGTAGAGTCACTTCAATTTTTTACTTGTTAGCAAAATTGAGCAACCTATTTTTGGGTGTTACACCCTGAAAAATTGTTGCCTAAGTGTTCAATGAGAAATGCACACAAATCTTTACTGTAGAAATTTTTTTATGTTAGCAAAGAAGGCAGTTTAAGTGAATATCCCTAGAGGCTAAAAAGATATAAAATATAAAATATATGTGTGTGCTCATGCATGCATATGTGTGTATTCTTACACACACACACACAGACATACTTCCTAAGAGTCAGAATGATGAACTGGATTTACACATGCTATCTAACAAACATAAGAGTGTGTAAAAAAGAACAATGAAATATACACGATACCATTCACGTAAATTTAAAAACACACATATAAAGCATAATGTCACACACTTTCCAAGAATTCACTTGTTTAAATCAACATAGGAAGGGTGCAATGACAGGTTACACATCGGCTCTGCTGGGCTGGGTTTCTGTAAAGGAAGAGGGATGGGAAGGAAGGTGGGGAATGAGTAATAATGCAAAGAAATGAGGAGACTTATCCTCAAATCAGTGCTGGCAAATGATACCCTAAGTGGGGGAGGGATCATTGTTTCCTCCCATTTACTCCTCTCTTCTCAAGGAAAATGACTTATGGCCATCTGATGTAATAGTACTGGTTACATACAGAAGGATTTTCTGGACTCATTACCTAGTATAAAATACAGTGCATAAGCATTGTATACTTATTATATAATTATATTATATGTAACACATAATTATATTATAAAATACTTATTACATAATATCATACTTAAAATTTTTCATGGTTGTAATTTAGGCAAAAGTTAGTATTAAATAAGCAATTGGCTTTAAAAGTAGTTTTATGAATAGCTAATTGTTTTTCTCTACCTCAAGCTTGTTACCAGAAGTTGTGATATACATAAATAGTACATTCAAGTGTGAGTATGAGTAGAAGCTGGCATCTCTACATAACAATAACCCAAACATAAAATGCAAACAAACAGTTTGCAAAAAGAATTACTTTATTTTATTTAATTGAAAAATAAGCATTCAGTTTTTTAAAAGTTGTATTGCTTGAGAAGTAGAAGATGAAGAACACCTTTTTGAGGAAACTTAAGGAAACATTTCCCAATTGAAGATTGTTAAAAGGTAAACTGAGGCATATTAAAATTTTTTTAAAGAGTTTATTTGAACAAAAATCGATTCAAATGGGGGCAGTACCAATCCAGAAATGGTGAGGAGTGCTCTGCCAATAGGGATTAGGGAAGAGACTTTTATGGGGAAGAGGCTGAAGCAAAGCAAGGAAATTATTTTATTGGCTATAGCTTAACCAGTTGCATTATTTGGGAAAGCCTAGTTAGTTGTTTGTGACTGGTTGTCTTTAGGTTTTGACTTCTTAACCTTAAGTCATTACAGACTTAGGTTTTGGTTTGCTTACTTAGATTGCTAAGATATTAAAGCCAAGTCAATTAAATGGTCTCCTCATTTAATTAATTTAATAAGATCAACTAGCAAGAAAAATAAATGCCTGATTCACACTTATTCTTAGGAAAATCATGTTAATCAAACCCTTAGTGGTTATTTACTTCATGATTATTGAGGCATATACAAGCAGTGGTTCGTGAGTTTCTTTTTTGTTGTTGTTGTTTTTTAAAGATTTTTATTTACTTATTTGAGAGAAAGAGTGAGCAAGATAGAGAGAGAGACAGAGCAGGAGTGAGATAAGGGTCAGAGGGAGAAGCAGACTCCCTAATGAGCAGGGAGCCTCATGCGGGACTTGATCCCAGGACTCCAGGATCATGACCTGAGCCCAAGGCAGATGCTTAACCAACTGAGCCACCCAGGTGCCCTGGTTTGTGAGTTTCTATATAAAAATGCATATTCAAAGATTAAATAGCATATCACATCAGAGTAATATATAAATATATTTACATAATACTGATATTTTATAGAAATCATTATATATACCAATGTTTTCATAATTTGCATAAAACAGGCAACTTACTTAAATTGATTACTAAGTGGTAATGAATAGAAATTTTTGAAGTATTATTTTTTCTTTTTAATGATGAGGGTTATAGATTATCATGTAAATAAAAGCATCAGGTGAAAGATTAAGTAATAAAAGGATATGTTAGAAGGATGAGACTCATATATATTCCATCACTAGAACTGCTAAAAATACAACATGAGGAATTTGCTATTACTGTATATTAGATATGCATATATTCAACCTTAAACTAATAGAAAAACACAAAGGAAGAACCAAACAAACTATAACCACCTTTCAATTTCAAGAAATAAGTATTTTCACTTGAACATCAGAGGTCCTTCTATTGAGTTAAAAACATTATTTTTCATATGGTTATTATAAAGAAAATATATAATTAGAGAAATTAGAGAACCTAAAATTGTAAATTGTCATTCACAATACTTTCATCTTAACAGAGATTTTATTTTATGTACTAGCATTCTACCTTTGATGGTGATACAAAAAAAACCCATACATTCAATTAGCTCTTTTTCCCAACACCAAGTATCTGCAAGTATGTGAGTATAGATATTTATTTGAAATTTCCAAATAATGATTTTGCACTGATAGCATTTAAACTATTATAGTCGTAAATTATATTTTTTCGAATTCACATTATTGTTCATAATCAAACCTCATTTAAACATGCACCTTTCACAGCAAAGACAATCCTCCTAGGAGGACTTTTGGGTAGGGTCTTGGAATACAAGTAAGCTTTAGGTAAAAAAAAGAGGTAACCATCTGTTTTGTGTGATATGAGAAATAACTTGAGCCTCCCAGGCAGTTTTAAATATTTGGATTATAAAGACTGTCACTCAGGGGTTAAAAAAACCCAACAAAAAACAGGAACATTATCACCAAAAGATTATCCTTAAAAATGACAGGGAATTGGAACTCCTCTGTTTGTTCACATTATCTTATTAATGTATTTTATTGAATTCCTCTGACACGTCTTCTGTGGAGACCTTGGTGGCAGGGTCTAAGGAGGAATATGAATATTGCCTAAGGAGGAAGGCATTTGTTTGAAGTATATCAAGATGAAAGAAGCAACTCAGAGCAAAAGTGCATAGCTTACAGTTTTGACAGGACTGGTCCTACTTGCTAAGAGAATTTCCCTTAACCTCCGTATCACCAAAACCAGTCAACGGACAATCTCCATTTCCACCGTTAAACACGCTCCCTGCTCTACACTTGCTGGCACTCTGGGGCTGTTCTTGGTCAGGCTCACTACCCACGTTCTTGCCAGCTGAACTGCACACTAACCATGAGTCAGTTGTGTTTGTTCTCCAACCTTTTTTCAAGTTGTGCTTGTTATTTTAATTATGTAATTTAATTAAACATAACTGCTAAAATGTAACCAGGAAAGGAGAGGGTTTTTTGCCTATGAAAACATGAAAAAGCTTTGAAAGAACTTGGAAAAGCAAATTACTGAAAACAAACAATAACACTGGGAGAAAGGATTGATAGAACTATTATTGAAGATATTAATAGAACTATTATCTAAGATACTAATATCTAGGATTCTACACTTGAATAACTTCACCCATAGGTTTAAGCAAAGAAATAAGAACTGAAGTATTATTAATGCTTTATGGGTGTGGCTCATCCAAGAAACATAAAACAGAATTTAAATTTTTTTTAATCAATTTTTACTAGCTAAGCAAATATTTAGTTCTGAAGCTCCAAATAACCTTCACTGTTCCGAGTGTTGGCCCGTTTTTGACATCTGTTCAATTAATTTAACTGTCTTTAAAAAGAGATGGGAAGAGAACACATGTGAACAGACATAAAACAGTAATCTCTTTATGACTCCTTGCACCTGGTAAAACTTCCAATCAAAGTGAAACACATCATTCACTAAACAGCACGCAACAGAAGCAATGCACCGTCATGGGTGTAATCTGTTGGTTGTTCCAAGAGTCCTGGCCTAGCATCACCATTTCCTCTGTATTTCCACCTGTTTCTAAAGGACTCTCACTGTACCGTACACATCTTTCTTGGTACTTGCTGTGGGTAGACCTTCTTCACATGCTCTGACATTCACGGTTCCACATTCAGAAGTGAACTGAACTGTATATTAATTTCAATGGAATAGTATAGATAAAGGGAGTGTAGAACACTCATAAATAAAATTCTATGGTTTGAAGTATAGATTTTAATTCATATGCTCTGAATTTTAGAATTCTGTCTCTTTCTTGGTTACTTCATATGGCTAAGGCAAAAATTCAAGGAGTTACTGTTTATAAAAAGCCTGTCAATCTGAAGCAATTCAGTAAAAAGATGGAAGGGAGGGAGGGAGGTAAGAGAAAAATAGAGAAACCACAAAGCACAGATAGGAGAAGTTAGAGAAGAAAACAGAGGAATAAAGAGAAAATGATGTCAAGACCTAAGTAGGAATGCTAACCCCAATAAAAACGCATTAGAAATAATGAAACTAAGGTAACTTTGCTAATGTCCATTTTTAGAGAAGCGTGAGGTGCTACCCAAAAGAAAAAAAAATCCTCGATGCCTAAATACAGGGGCCCAAGTGAGTGTGCTATAAAGGGAGAGGGGGGCGGGGGAGGCTAAGGGCAAGACTTCACTTTCTTACATTCCTGTAGGTGGCGACAGCTCTTTTGCAGGAGGACTTTCCGTGCAGGGTCCACGTGAATGCTCTCCTCTGCTTCAACCACCTCACTGAGTGGCCTTCAGAGTGAATGGGTGCTCAGTAAATCAGTGCCCAGTGCTCAGTAAATCAATACTACAACAATATAGATATAAACAAAAATAAAAAAATGGATGCTCAATTACTTTATGGATAGTCTTAGCTAAAGCTGATAGTCCCCTGATGCCAGTATCCCTATCCAGGACAGGGAAGGATTAGTGGGCAGATAAGAATGAACTATCCCTGCATGCCCTCTGATTTTTCTTAATTCATTGTATTATTTGTAGCATGCAAACAACGTCAACAGAAGAATTTCCAAGTTTTGCTATGGGAACATTCTATACTTTTCCATTTAAGAAGATATTGGTAGGAGCAGCAAGTGTCCTTAAATTTTAAAAGCTGACACAGGATCAATTAAACATCAAGACAAAACCAAATATCACATAATAAAAACTTAAAAGTACTTGTGGAAAGCAGAATACCATGATAATCTTCATTTTCATGTACTGAAGAAAAAAGTCTACAAAGCAAACATATGCTCTAGCATAAAAGATGGCAAGTTTTCTAGGATATTATTTTCTAGCATTGTGCAATATGAATGAATTAACCAAAAAAAGCAATAAGACGGCTAACAAGCGAGACTGGAAAGCTCTGGGACACAGATGTAGTACCGATTATCAACTAATAACTTCCTATATTCTTTGTGTTCTTCTGGCTTTATTTTAGTCTAAATAAGTATAATCTTACATCTGTGTTTCAAAAATAAAACTAAATAACTATATTTCAGAAGTTAAATTGTATTGCCATATTGGAATATACCAGCATAGGCCTTGAACAATAACAAAATGGACTTTAATTTCATGGTTTGTTTTTTTGTTTTTTGAGAACTCCATGATTCAAAAATTTTGTATAAATAGACAAACTAAACAGTGCTTGGTTATTTCTTCTTATGATGAAATTGTTACTCTAGACCTAAAGGTAGGTGCTAGCCATGTTACTAAGTGGGCTAACCAGATTATCTAATTTCAGACATGCTGAAAGTATGTTTTTAAAATGAATACAAAATCAGACACACACTAGCAATATTCCATACTCTCTTAAAATGTCACCAGATACAAAAGATTCATTGTGGTTTAGAGTGAAGTCACTGTAAAAGAAGCCAGTAATATCTTTTAATTCTTCCGCTTGCTTATGAATTTCTACAGTAAGGATTAATTTGTAATTTGCACTGTAGTTCTATGGGAGTTTGGTTCCTACCCTTAAATATCTAATCATTTTTGAATAATACATGGAATGGTAAAATGCCCTAAACTGTTGTAACATTCTGAATACATTTATGAGCAAATAAATCCTGAAATTTGAAGTCAGAGTTTTCACAACAAACCAGTATCTGGGACTGAATTTGCTGAGATCGGGACATCTTAGTATTTGATGTCAGGGAGAACAGCGGTGCTAATAAAAACAATGAAAAGAGAAGAAATGAAGAAAAGCAAAGCTTGGGAACTGGGAGTCCTGTTCCACACATCTGTAGGACGTGCAGCCCCCTCCTTCCTGGGTTCTGATCAGCAGAAAGACTGCTAAGATCCCAAACTGCCTGTCTTTACTGGAAGATACTAGAAGGAACAACAGAATCTCTGCTTCTTCAGGGCAGGAGATCACTGCACTCAATAGCAAGATATTTGTTTTTGAAAAGCCAGGCTGGTAAGTTAGGTGTGCCCCACTATAGTTCCTAACATGGCCTGGGGCAAGTTTCTTAACCTCTGTAAACCAGAATTTCTTTATCCATAGAATGGTAATGAGATGTTACCTAATTCACAGTGTTGTCTGAGTACTTTTTTTTTTTTTTAAAGATTTCATTTATTTATTTGACAGAGAGAGAGAGAGAGAGAGAGAGAGAGAGAGAGAGAGAGAGAAAGCACAAGCAGGGGGAGCGGCAGGCAGAGGTAGAGGGAGAAGCAGGCTCCCCACCCAGCAAGCAGTTAGATGCGGGGCTCCATCCCAGGACCCGGGGATCATGATCTGAGTCAAAGGCTTAACTGACAGAGCCACTAAGGCACCCAGGGTTGTCTGAGTACTAAAGTTGATGTTACCCTTACCTACCTAGCGTCTTTAAGCATTTGATGATTGTTTCCTATTTTTACCATATTGTCCAGGGAAGAAACTGAACTTTGATTTCCAAATGTGGATAAATAATAAAAAGAATGAAATGATTCTTTAATTCACACAGATTAGGCACACTAGACTCTATTTCTTTAATTTTACTTTTCAAAGTTCTTTTATACACTTGATACACTATTTCATTTGTTCTTTATATTAACCTTGAGAAATTAATTGCACCATTTGGTCTTCTGTACGGGCCAACAGGGAAAGATGATGGGGGACTTTTGGTCATCTCTGCTCCCTTAGAAATAAGAGGAAGAATGCATAAAGAACAAAACCAACCACAGAAAAAATTCTACTCCCCACACAGCACTCTGGTCCAATGGCAGCTCCTTAAAAATGTGGAAAAATAACATTTTTACATGTTTTCAAAGAAACACAATTTTAACGCTACCAGACAATTCTATATACTAAAGCATTAAATTATTTGAAATTTATGAAGAAGAAAATAGAATATATCTCATTATTTTAAAATAATAATTTTGCTGAGCAGATGATGGTAATTAGGAAATCTTTTAAAAGGGTAGTGATTGTATCATTTGTAAAGGCAAATTTAGGCAAACTAAATTGTATTTATTTATTTATTTATTTATTTATTTATTTGGTAGCTTAAGCTATATATTTTTTCCTTTGTTAAATCACTTCACTGTTTTCAAACCTTCAGTGACTTTTCCCTCCTACACAAAATATGTATGTTTTCCACTGTGGCCTGCACAAATTTCTATGACATCGTACAACTTAGTTTTCTAGCTGTATTTTTTATTATTATCACATGTGCATTTATGTCTCTATATAATCATTAAAGGGATTTAATTCATCCATTATTTCTTGCATGTCTAAGCCTACAAACATAATGACAGATACAGTGGGAAATGTAAGAAGAGAAAAGATTTTTGCACCTGTCACATGTAATTGAAAGAGTAAGACACGGGCGCCTGGGTGGCTCAGTGGGTTAAAGCCTCTGCCTTCGGCTCAGGTCATGATCCCAGGGTCCTGGGATCGAGGCCCGCATCGGGCTTCCTGCTCAGCGGGGAGCCTGCTTCTTCCTCTCTCCTCTCTCTCTGCCTGCCTCTCTGTCTACTTGTAATCTCTCTCTCTGTGTCAAATAAATAAATAAAATCTTTAAAAAAAAAAAAAAAAAAAAAAAAGAAAGAGTAAGACACACAGATAACTAACTACAAAACAAAACAGAATGATATAAATGGTAAGGGGACAAATGCCTTGTAATGGACATAAAGAGAGTATCAATTAATACTGGAAAAAGGAAACCAAGGCCAAAAACATCAGGGGGCCTGCCCAGGGTCACATATCAGGACTGAATGGTCATCAAAGACTCAGAGAAAGAGAGTGCAAAAGTGGAGCACCCACTATGCTTAGGGATAATGAGAGGTCTGGTGAGGCTAGACAAAAAGGTAATTCTTCTTTTGCTATGTCTTTCCACCTGAAAGGCTTCTTTCATCTACTGCAGTGATCCAAAAACTTATCTGCTCTGTAAGTACCATTTTATATGGACCCCTTTGCACTTAAATGTAATACTTACACACTATCATTATGGCATTAAAACATTCTGCCTTGGATCTAATACTGAACATGCTATCAACAGACTCATATTAAGTATGATTTGGTTCAGCTGTGACAAAAACCAACTTAACAGTGGTTTAAATAAGATAGAACTTGTCTTCTCTCTTGTATAAACATATGACTCGGCAGAACAGGCTGATACATCAGGGCCCCAGGAACCTTCTATCTTGTTGCCACTTGATGTAACCTTGATCTCATTGTCCAAGATGGCAGCATCTGAATTCTCAGCAGCAAAATGGAGAAAAGGATGAGGAGGGCAGGTGGGTACTGTATCTTTTTTTTTTTTTTTTAAAGATTTTATTTATTTATTTCACAGAGGGAGAGAGATCACAAGTAGGCAGAGAGGCAGGCAGAGAGAGAGGGGGAAGCAGGCTCCCCGCTGAGCAGGGAGCCCGATGCGGGCCTCGATCCCAGGACCCTGAGATCATGACCTGAGCCGAAAGCAGAGGCATTAACCCACTGAGCCACCCAGGCACCCTAGGGTACTGTATCTTAAGGAAGGTTCCCAGAAACCACCATGTGACACTTCTGTTTGTATGCCTTTGGCCCCTTGTGAGTCACATGGCCACAGCTAGGGGAACGGGAGGTTGGGAAATAAAGCCTAAAAGGACATATTTTTATACAGAATATACAGAATCTTACAGAATAAAACTACCTGAGGTAAAAATTGCTTAGCCACTAATCCTCTTGCTATAGAAACAGATGAAAAGATGTAGGGAGACAGCTAAAAGTCTTGAGTACAACTCTCAAACATTTTTGAATGTGTGAGAATGTACATTTATTAGTTACTTACTATATAGCCAACATGTAAGTAAGCATCCATTGTATTATCCTGAAAACAATCCTAAGAGGCCACTCTATTTTTGCTGTCACTTTATATATAAAGAACTTCTATCTTAGAGTGGTTAAGTAACTGTATTCAAAATGACAGTGGCCAGTTGTATCCAGAACAACTGATCTTGAATACCGTATTGTTTACCATAGAATATAACTGCTTAGGCAACCTAAGTGTCCACTGAGAGAAGAATGGAGAGATAAGATGTGGTATATAGAACATATACAGAATAGAATATTACTCAGCCATAAAAAAAGAATGAGAGCTTGCCATTTGTGACATGGATGGACCTAGAGAGTATTCTATGTTAAGTTGGTTAAGTCAGTCAGAGAAAGAAAAATACCATATGATTGGACTTATATGTGAAATCTAAAAAGCAAACAAATGAGCAAGCAAACAATCAGAAACAGACTCATAAATACAAAAAACAAACTGGTGGTGCCACATGGGAGAGTAGTGGGATGGGAAAAATAGGTAAAGGCGATTAAGACGTACAGACTGCCAATTATAAAATAAGTAAGTCATGGAGATGAAAAGTACACAGAATATAGTCAATGATATCATAAGAACGTCATATGGTGACAGATGGTGGCTACACTTAATCATAGTGAACACTGTGTAACATGTGGAATTGTCCAATCACTATGTTGTGTACCTGAAACTAATATGACACTGTATGTCAACTATACTTAAATAATAAAAATTATGACAACAATTCTGTTCTTATTTGTTAAAGATTTAGTCATAAAGATTGGGGAGAATACAATTGAGATGAAAGATAGTGCCCCTACCCTCAAGGAGCTTACCTCATAGAATAATCTCTGATACAGTCTTTAAGCTGTGACAAGTGCTAGAGAAGAAAAGAGCAAAATGCTGTAGGGACATGTATGAGGAGAACCACATTTAGTCTGTGGTGAGGGGTGGAGTTAAAGAGGGCTTCCTGGGGCACCTGGGTGGCTCAGTGGGTTAAAGCCTCTACCTTCGGCTTGGGTCATGATCTCGGGGTCCTGGGATCGAGCCCCACATTGGGCTCCCTGCTCAACGGGGAGCCTGCTTCCTCCTCTCTCTCTGCCTGCCACTCTGCCTACTTGTGATCTCTCTCTCTCTGTGTCAAATAAATAAATAAAATCTTTAAAAAAAAAAAACCAAAGAAGGCTTCCTTGAGAAGGCAGCATCTAGAACAGTAATTGGCACATGGAAAATATTCAGTGAATATACTAAATGAATGAATTTATTTATTTAAATGAAGTTGGAGGTCACTTTCAAAGATGTTTTTTCCAAGCTCGGGGAAGCAGAAGGAGGACCCTTCAAAAAAGTCCCATGTGGCTAGAATTCACATGGTAAATTTTCCACTCTTCCCAAAGCACATAGTGAAGAATTCCATTGTTCACTGAATTAAGTCAAATAGCTTTTTCCTTCTCAAATGTCCATACAATTAAGTAGAACATTTCCACATAAGATAATTTAAAATATTTTATCTACTTAGATAAGCTCCACATGAGCACAAAAAATGTGTTGCCGAAATGGTTCTCTGCAAATAGTAGCTGCTCAACAACTACTATTTTATCGCCAACAGATCTGAAACTAACAAAAGCATTCCGAAAAAAATATTAGATAATATCCTCTTTCAACATTTATGTACATCTTTCCAAATCTGGGTTAATGCTTCTAAGAAAAGGAAAGCTAAGATCCACTGGTTAATATTAAAATGTCGTATTTGGTGTTTTGTTCTGCATGATAATCACATTTCAGTTTAAGAGCTTCTTGAAAGCTGTTGTTATGTGAAAATACTGGCTTAGGTTGGGCTCCTGCTAGGAAAACTAAGATACAAATAATCACATCTACTTCTGAAATTCAGCACTATATCTCTTAACAACACTAATGATAGTAAACTAAGGAGACCTGGGTTTAACACAGTTTTTTAAATCTGAGCAATGAAAATATAGCCTATGTATTATGAAATCAGGAAAAATACTCCAAAGCTACAGAAGCATTAAATATATAATAGATGCCAGAAATTTGAGAGCCCATTTGTGGAAAAAAGGAGATCTTTGTTATTTTTTTAAGAACCAAAAATCGCAACACAATAAAACAATCTACACTAAGTACACCAACGTTAGGCTGAAATAGCTACTATTTTAATTAACTATATCAATTCTGGGGAAAACAGCAGCAGCCACAGCAATAACAACATTAAAAACAAACACATGGACAAAATGAAACCAAACTATGGTATGGAAATGAAATGCCCTGAACAACGCATTCATGTGGAATGGCTACAGTTATTCAGAAGCTCAAAGGTCAGTTCTTTTCTTCCTGAGGGTCCTGAACAATGGTGCTCCCAGGTAAACTGTTGTCTTATAAACAGTTTTGATGGGAATGGAATTAGAAGAAAAAGCTTTCACTATTTTGGGAAGATATTTCGTTTTAGAGTTCCTACCTGTCCCCTCAGATATCTATTTCTTTTTTTTTTTTTTTAAGATTTTTATTTATTTATTTGAGGGAGAGTGAGAGCAAGAGAGATCACAGAGGGAGAGGGAAAGGGAAAGCAGACTCGCCACTGAGCAGGGAACCTGATGCAGGGCTCCATCCCAGGACACTGAGACCATAACCTGAGCCGAAGGCAGACGCTTACCTGACTGAGCCACCCAGGTGTCCCTCAAATATCTATTTCAACTCTAAGTGGACACCACCTTACTTTCCATTCCACTAGGTGTGGCCATGTGACCCACAAGTGTCCAATGAAGATAAGAAAGTGTTTCATGGCAGTGGTGCCCACTTAATCTACCTCCACTATCTGTACAGAGCAACAAACTATCACTCTTCCAACTTTAGGCTCCACACTGTTAGGATTTTCTCTAAGTAAATCAAACATTAAGACTCAAAATATATTCATCATTTTCCAGCCACACCAACTCCTCTTCCTGATTTCTATATTTCTATTAATGGTACCAAAATCACATTTCAACTCAAAACGCAAGAGTTTAATTTTTCTCAAATTTTTTCCCTTCCTCCTCTCCCCTAACACACAATTCAATCGTCAGTGCTGAACCCTCAAGCCCTCTTACAATTTAATCTTTTATTTTTATTTCAACAGCTGCTACTGTAATTCAGGTTCTCCTTGGGCAGTTAGCTATAAAAGCCTCCTAACTGGAATGCCTGCTTCTAGGCTTGTCTCTGCATTAGGCATTATGTTTATATGATGAAATTTTACTAACTTCCTCCTAAACACTCGGCATTGTGTTGGGTACTCATAATACACCCCACTGACAGGTCATCTTCCTGAACTCTAGTTCTGACATGGTCAACACCTTGATGAATACCCTTCAATAAACATCAAGTGCCACCTTATTGGACACTGATGTATTTGCACATTCTGGTGTCTCCATACCTTTGAAGACTTTTATTCTCCTATTCCCCTACATGTACCCATTTTCTCAGTAAAGACCAGTCTCTGATGTACCTTGTGCTCCCTCCATTTCCCTTGTGACTTTGTTCGTTCTGTTCTGTCTCCCTCGGATAACTTCCTTAATATCTTCCTCAAAAATGGTGAATATGCTAAATTCACTTTTAATAATTAAAATGAAATGGCTTTTTGATCTTTTCATTATATTCTGGTTGCATACAAAATAAATATTTCTTCCTTAAAAACTCCTAAGACCCAGCTGAGGATTTAACAATAAAACATTTAAAGCCTGGTCTTATAGAGATGTGGATTTTTTATAATCCTTTTACTATTTAATTATGACTTAATTATTGAAGGCCTCTAGTTACAGACAAAAATCCTATGAAAACAGTCACGCTTGACTCTATCTAGTTCGTGGAAGAATGGGGATTCTACTTATGACAGATATTGATACAGGCAAGTTAGAAATAAAATATCACCAAAGCAGCTTAGGTAGTTATGTCTTAGATTTGTGATGTCTCGATGCCATCCATTACTTTATGTTTCATGCCTCATTTTGAGGCAAAAATGTCTCATTTTGAAGAGCAATATACTGTTCTCTGATATCTTACTTTATTTAAGTTGTTTCTAATAGTGAAAGGGGCACATCCAAGGGGAAATATGTCTCTCACACAAAGACTAGTGTGAGCTCCCTTAGTGTAGTGATTACGCTTTTTTCCTCAAAATCACCGATATCAAAATCCACCTGGACTGTCTGTTCATTGTGTAGTGCCCCAGGTCCCAACTCTGACCCACGAACTCAGAAACTCTAAGGATGAGGAACATATTTAAACAGTTCTCCAGGTAATTTTTATGTAATTGAATTTTGAGAACTGCTGTCCCAGCTAGAGGTGGATTGCTTGCTTATGGGCAAATATAAATTTTATTGATACAGCAGGCACTTTATAAAGCCTTAAAAAAATGCTAGGCTCCCTCATGTCCACTATGAGTGCTCATTCCACCTTTAAAAAAAAGGAAAAGAGAACTTTCAAGAGCTGTCAAAGAAAGGATAGTACAGAGGTTATGAGTAGTTTGGCGCTGGCCTCTCATACAAACTTACTGTGTGTAGATCCCAAGCAGGCAACTTACTATTTTAGTGAATTTGGATAACGTCCTTTCTGTGCCTACATTTTCCTCATCTGAATGATGGGGTAAGAACAATACCAATGACCTGGAAATAGGTAGTCAATATATGTAAAGCAATTGTAACAGCACACAGTGCTGTTAGATTATTTTAAAGCTAATATATATAATACTATTGGTAATGAGTCCCACTTGTAACCGAACTATAGGTGAATACAGTAACTTTTTTCTGAACTTAAGCCTAACCATTCAGTTAGTTTTAAACAACAACAAACTCCCCCAAACCAAAATGCTTTCAAATTAACTAGTCTCAAGAAAATAAAGCTTTCAGAATCAGGCTAGGTGGCTCTGTACTTGGTCACATTTTCAAAACAAGGGGGTTTTCAGTAAGGTGCTGGAGCAGAACAAATTTGTTCAGTGTCTACGGTGGAAATAAGGGATTCCTTCAGCCTAAGCCAAACAGTTATCCCACTGGTTCACAGAAGATAAACATGAAGAGACAATCAAACCTTTAGCTCAGACTCTCACTTTTCCCCCTGCTTGTCTGCATTTCTCACCTCTAGAGACTCAGGACAGGCTGCTAGCAGACACTCTCACTCTTGCCCTATGAGGAAGAATGCTGCGTTGGACGCAGTGGCTGACTCTAATTCGTAAACTGCATTTCCCATCAGCAGTTCTCGTGAGTGGGTTTAACACCTTCGGTGAAGCTGGATTCACAATCACAGGATTATGAGGAGTGCCTCAAGCAATGTAAAAGAAAAGTTACAATAAGAAACTCTGAAAGATGACTGGAACTCAGTTACCTCCTTTGGTCCTAAGTGCCAGAAACTGGAAGAGACGGCCCACAGGCTGACTAGATGGTCATGTGTAAAGACATGAAGAGGCAACTGGCCTAAGTTTTCCACGAATGTGATCAGGGTACATTATAAAACCAGAGATTCTCAATGTTGACTGTTCAATTTTTTTTCATGACAATAGCAAGTCAGTATTTTCAATTAATTCAGATTATCTCTAGTTTGCTCTTAATAGTATCATAAACTAAAAAATCACTCTGGTAATACTCATAAGATAATGGGAACTGGATGAACTACAAGGCACTTAAAATCTTAACCTTCGTAAATATAAAAGTTAAGCTGGAAATGTTTCCCTTATGGCCAAAATGTATACCAAATACAATCAAACAGTCTTGTATATATGGGTGGTTCACTGAATTATCTACTCAGAGTTTAATAGATGCTAAAAATTGTGTTAACTGTAACTCTGTACATTCTATATTTTATGAATAATAGTAATAAGATACAGTGTGTATGTCTTTGACATTTCTTTGAAAGTTTGTTTTACCAGGGCAAATTAACCTTAGAAAGAGAAGATACAGTTACTTTAGCAACAGTATTGCCTACAGTTTCAAATTCTTGTGTGAATAAAATAACAAATTTATAAAAATGTACAAGGCGATAAAACAAACATTTGATTTTTAGCATTTCAGGAAACACTTAAGTGGGCTAGGAGAAGATAAAAATTTTGGTGTTTGGTATTCAAGGCTTAATTACCAGATCTCCTAGAGAACCCCTTATAAATGTTACCGAGTCGATCTAATGTTGCTTATAAAGGTAGTTTGCAGTGACTACAGAGAAAGGTATGAGTCATCAGGATTTGCAGAAATTCTGATTCCTGTGCTGCCGAGATGGGTGAGGCATTTCTGTGAGTGCGGCTGGACATACCACATATGGCACCAAAGGGATTGTGCTCGGATGGCGCAGTTTCAACATAGTTTGTGGCTTCTGAACACAGAGAGTGAACTGAGTTGTTGGGGCACCCTCAGCACACTCAGTGCAGTAGAATTACCATGCAAAAACAGACACTAGTTTTCTTCCACTTATTTTGTTCAATATTCTCTATTCTGTTAATCAGCTATCCGCATCTTTTTTTTTATTCAAGGTGCTATGGAAATAGACATAAATCAGGTGTAATTCATACTCTTAAGTGGATTACAGGATAGGAGGAGAGAGAAAGGTAAACAATGACCATAGAGAATGTTAGCTGCTGGTGACTAACATATGTAACTGGCAGAATGGGAAAAAAGGACAAGGTGGTCCCTTCTTTTTTTTTTTTTTAAGATTTTTTTATTTATATTGGGGGTACGGAGAGAGAGAGTATGCATGGGGCATGGAGAGGGGCAGTGGGAGAGGGAAAGAGAATCTCAAGCAGACTCCCCACTTAGCGTGGAGCTGACACAGGGCTTGATCTCATGACCCTGAGATTATGACCTGAGCCAAAACCAAGAGTCGGCTGCTTAGCCAACTGAGTTAAGTGCCATCTGGGCACCCCCAGTGTGGTCACTTGTATCTTTGGAGATAAAAAGCAGGAATTCCAGGAATCACATTCTACAGAATGGAATGAAGGATCTGACTCTAAAGAAGCCTGGTAGATGGTGAATGGATGAAGCAGGAAGGGTATGTGCCAAGCACAGCAGCAGAAAACAGCCAGATGAAGCTGAGGAACAGCAAGAAATCCAGGTCAATGAGGCCCTGGGTGCTGGAAGTCAGAGAGGAAGCAGCTTAGAGCACAGAGAAGAGATTCCAGATACAGCTTCTTTCAAAGGAGAGAACAACTGCTATATTGTTAATCATATATTCCGTAGCTCATAGAATCTGGAATTAAGATCCAACACACATCCCTTAAAGCAGTCAAAACCCAATATGTATTAGTGTTAGTATAAATGCCATAAAAGACCAAATAAATAGACCAAATATATTATTTTTCATTTTTTCTTTACGCTAAGTATCTTTTTGCTTTTAAAAATAAAAAAGTAACTTTTTTTATACACACACAACTATGTACGCAAGGTTACTTCTAATAAACAAAGAAAAATTGCAATTCTCCACTGAAGATTACTGTTTCTCAAAAGAGATCCTTAGGAGCAGCAGCACGTTAATGTTCAGATGTCCTTCGCCTTAGAGAGGCGTTTAGTATGGATGGCAGTGTATATGAGAAAGTAGCTTTTTAAAGGAAAAAGACAGGCTAAAACACTTTCTACTTGAATGAAGAAGTAGTAAAGATGGATTAGATTCTATGTAATTCAGGTTCTGTAACTAGAAAACAACCTGAAAATGAAAGAAAAATCTACTTCTTCAAGTCTATGTTTTTAAAGTTGGTTTCTGCATCTCAAGGAGCTCCAGCTGTCTGTAAGTACCAAGAGCTTTACACACATTACATACAGGCTTTTGAAATGACATAGATGATTACTCCATTTTTTTCAGCATTTTCAATCCTACCGTTCACAAAGACAAAAAAAAAAAAGATGTATGAAATGTGTACTCCAGAAATATGAATCTGTAACTCAACTTGCACTCACATAATTCTCATTTGGGCCCCTGCATTCTGCAGTAACTGTTATTTTGTTTGAAATACAAAAGTCAGATGATCTAGCTTTGGGATATTTTAAATTTTCCAACAACAAAGAATCTATGAGGCACTTAGGAAGAGTAGTTGCTGAAAACTCTTAAAGATTTTATGACTAATGACTAATGCTTCTTACGAATTGCTGCTAAAGCCGAGTGCACTTCTGCCTAGGATATCAAACATGGTTCCGCCTCCGTCCAGTTTAGAGAACTTTTATGGGTCACATAGCTCTCACTATCCTTTCTCGTTTTTCTTTACCGTTCTTTCCTCTCTTTCTACCCCACACAGTTGCAGTTCCAACAACAAAGTGCCCAGATCACCAAGCAGAAGGGTCATTTTAATTTTATTTCTTAATGTATCTCGGGCAGTTCCAATCTAGGCTTTATGAGCTGATGAGATATGTTTTTCTCAGTGTAGTCTGACGATGATCTGCAGTAGGTCTGAGAGGCAGTGCAGAAGTTTCGATTTTTACCCAGCGACTCAAAAGATTCCTGTGCACATTAAAGTCTGAGAAGTAATGATTTCTCCACACACACAAACTTTTGTGGCATATAGAAAAGTAACATATTAAGATAATTTTTACATTTTTTGAAAGAGTTAATAAATTATTTAAAAGGGAAAGATCAAAGCCTATTTTTCTCAGTGATAAAATACTTGTACTGACGCTACTACTGGTAAATTAACTTTCAAAGGAAAATTATGGCTTCACTTTTGTATATTCATCAAAGAGATCAGCATGTAATAATAGAGCTATGTAATACTTAGTGTAATGCCAATTCCTCTCCTCATGTTCTATAAATATCATGCTAAATTAACTTTTCCATTTAACAAAAGTTTTGTTAGAATAGGCTGTTCAAATATAATAAAATATTATGGTTCAAATGAAAGGGTTACCAGATGATGTAAGACCAGGGTATATATAATGTATTATTATATTTACCTTATTTACATTACTATATCCTAGATTCAGAACATCTTTTTTTTTTAAGATTTATTTATTTATTTATTTATTTGAGAGAGAGAACTGGGAGAGAGGCAGACAGAGAGGGACAGAGAGAATCTTCAAGTAGACTCCCCGCTAAGCATGGAGTCTGATGAGGGGTTCCAGGCGGGGTTCGACTCCAGAACCCTGTGATCATGACCTAAACTGAAATTCAGAGACAGCCGCTTAGCCAACTGCCCACCCAGGTGACCCTAGATTCAGAACATCTCGAGGAAAGTGCTGCCTTTCTTTGAGTGCGTAGTAGAGACTACAGAGGAGACAGTCATTTAGTAAATGTTTGTTGCATGAATGAATAAATGACTGGCTGGAAATGTACTGTATATGCATTCTAGAAAGTATGTATATGCATAAAACAAATCAATTCAGACATTAAAAAATAATATTTTACTATATATCTATAAAAGAAAAATGAATATAAAAGAATTATCTTTAAAAATCAATAGCAAATAGTCATCTTCAGACCTTAGTTAGCAAAGTACACAGAAGAATTAAATAAGATTATACATTTTTATATAAGATAACCCAAGACATATTTCCATAATTATACAAAGTTGCTATTTCTAATACATCAGTCAGAAAGAGAAATTGACATTCCAAGATGGTAATGAACTAGTCAATGTTCAATGTGGTGGTTATCTATTAGTTGGGAAAAAAAATGTAGGTAAGGAATATAAGGTCAGAAAAACTTGAAAATGGGGAGAAAAAGGTTTTGTTTAACTGTATTTATTGCACTAACCCTTTAAATCCAAAAGCAATTATAAACATTGTGGTGCTTTCAATAATTGCCTGCTGAGTGTGTAAATTTAAAATGGCAATTTCAATTTTTATTTCACCTAGACAAGGAAGAAAATGGAATTGAATACTAATTAGTGTATGTGTGTCATACACCTGAAAGATTAAGGGAATACTGTGCTCATTATAAGTGAGTTTAAGCAAAGCACTCAAATGTTTCATTTGAAGTACTGAATATAAACAAAAGAATTAAGTGACAAGGGAAATTAATAATGCTCAGACAGAAAATTGGGTACATGAGTAGACTTCCCAGAGCCTCTTAGATATGATTTTCCCTTAAGAAAGGGATACATTTCTTCTTTTCAACAAATAACTTAGAAAATAAGATGTTATGAAAGAATACAGTAACATAATATAATAACTTGAACATAATCTCAGAATACTTATTAAAATGACAATTGAGGGTTTTCAGTTTTCCCTCCATTATACACCAGGCTTTTTCATTTAATATAAAAGCCTTTTTATTTACTTATATTGCTTTTCTCTGAGAGTTCATTATCATCTTCAGACTAAAAGCAAAATAATAACAATAAAAAATAATGATAGACCCCCTTAAAAATAAAAGGTATTAAATTATTCTACTAAAAAATAAAATAAAATAAATTATTCTACTGAAGTTAACAAAGTTATATTTAATCTAAATTTCTCTAAGAGTCAATCAATGTCCTGTTTCCACTGAGGTTATTTCTACCTATAATTCCTGGGATAAAGAGAACTTAAAGTTAATTCGTACCTTGAAAGGCAGGGTGATGTGCAAGTTAAGTAGGCAACAAACTGGGACAAAGTAAGTGAAAAGTCAGGACATGAAACATTAGTAAGTTGTTTCTTAGTGAAAATATTGCAAAAGTATGTTATTTATGGTTTATCGAAACATGGCAATGACTAAAGCTCACAAACATAATTTGCCAAACAGAAACCCCGACTCAAGCTTGTGACGATGTCTCACATCGTTCTGCAATTTCTGCTACAAATCTTAATTTCTAGAGTTTTATCATGATTGCAACCCCACAAATCATAACAGTCCACTATGGTGATTTAAAAAAGTGGTCTCTGCAATGATTTTTAACAATAAAAGATAAGCATTTTTTTGTTGTTCTGCATCTATTTTAAACCTAAATTTTATCTTCACTACTCTGGGATCAAAACTGTATAGATATGCCATGTCCATTATCTGGAATTCTCTTTGCACATGTAGCTACGGATTAGAAAAATCAAGCGTAATTTAAGAAACAATCTCTGCAAATGCATGCAAAAATAAATGCATAAAACAAAACAATATCAGGTAACCACATGGAGCCATATAGATAGAAGAAATGTATATAGGCGAGATATGTAAAAATTCAAAAGAAACCTGCACAAAAGAAATATCTGAAGGAGATTTTGGCCCAGTTCCTAAGGTAAGGAAGTCATGTTACTTGGCCATAAATCAATTTCTCATTCTATTAAATTCCTGTAAAGCGATCCCTGGACCATTGCACCTAATAATGTCAAATCGTGGATTTCTACATCAAAAACTACCCCTGACTCAAAATATATCATAAACAAAAATAGCTCAACTATTTAAATCAAAATTCTGTAAGACCCCCAAATCTTTTAGTGTATATGAATCCTTATACATAACTCACACACTTAATCAGAACATGTTCCTCTATACACAAGTCATGAATTTCTATATGTTCTCAGATTCTCACCTGGTGCCTGTGCTGTTCCATGGATTTTTAGTCTCTATAAGAAAGCCATTTTTCCGAGGCCCACCTAAAAAACTATTCTCCCGTAAGTTTTTTTCATGATAATTAATTATGTCCTCCACTAAACCCATCACACACTGGGTTTTCCTTCTCTTCAGCACACATCAGTGACTTGTTGGATGTTACTAATGTGCTCTCCCCAACACAGGTATAATCTTTCACAGAAATCATGGTTTAATCATCTTTTCTGTACTCATATTATGTAGTTTACTCTCTCACTTCAGCTAAGGCATCAAAAAGCATTTAACTGGATTAAACAGAAGGTTCTGGTATTACTACCACCCAACCCATTTTAGGGAAATCTCTTACTATCTTGGTATATCACGTTTTTTTGTTTGTTTAAAAAAAAAAAAGCTGGCTGATGGTAATAAACAAAACAGTATGAACTGATACATTCTCAGCTATTGAAAGAAGGTGCTGACGGCATTTTAGGGACTCTCATAATCTACCAAATACTTTACATGCTTTGTGCATGTGAAACCAATTCCGAGACAGAAAAGATGCAATTTTTATTTTCTTCAAAGGTCAGAAGTTGCTGTTGAATGTTAACACAGTACTAATGAACACATGGCATATGTAAAAAACCTCCTTCTTTGATATGTACCTTAAAATAGTAGTATTTACAGCCCCAAAATTTCAACATTTTTAATTCTCTTAATGCCCTTTTCAGTCAATGTAAAATATCCTACAGTTTCAGATTTTATACCTAATTTGGACTCAACTAAATCATTCTGCTCTCTGACCATGAAGAGAAGTCACACTTTGGGCTCTGACTTGCATTCTTTCTGAAATGATTCTGGTCATTCCTTGGGAGTCACCTTGTCCCATCCCATGTGTTACCTGAATCCATGGCCATCTGTCATTTTCTGCAGCTGTCCATGCATTGATAAGACCCTTCTTATTGAGACGTGCATAGTAGGGATACCACTTCTGGAGTCCAAAGAGAGCTCGGTGGGTAGAGGAAGCTGTGATTTGCTGATTTGATATGATTCCACCTTCAATTCCCAATGGGCCTGAGCATTCTGGGAACAAATCAGGAAAAGATGTGAATATATCAGAAATAATTCACTCTCAAAATGTGGCCATTGGATTTGATAGAAGATATTTTAAAAATAAATTTAATTTGAACCATCGTGCCTTTTGAGTCCCACCTACTTTACAGATCTGTCATAACCTTCACATGAAGAAAAGAGTTCTTTCTCCTCATGACACTCTTCTTCCTTTGCTTTGAGAGTGGCACCTTAACAGATAGCACCCGTCTGCATCACTGTTCTGCATTACACACTGTCATCCCTTGGCTGCTGATCACATCAACAGAAGTATAATGCCCTTAAAGGGCCTATCTCATATTTTATGCTTTTAGAAGTTACTTTACCTCCTAAATTGTAGGCTCTCAATAAATATCCTTAACCCATTATTTCTTGACCAGCCTGCATCTGACTTTTGTGTCAAAATCATTTTTATACTGACTTAGCATTTCTCATTACTATAATTTTTTTTAACTTAAATTTTTATCAACATCATCAGGTATGCTTCCAACAAAAAGGGCAAAGTGCAAATCTGTTAACATTTAACAACAATAACTTATAACATGTTATAATAGAAAACATGTAGACAAAATATTTTTATAACATAAGCAGGTAAACTCCCTGTCATTATACATAACTTATGTACATTAATAAGTAAATCAAGATATTAAAATATTTACATTTCTAATATTTTAAGTTCAAAATTCACAATTATACATATAGGTATTTTGCACTTATATCTTAATTCTCTTTTTAAAATTTTTCTCTATATTTGCAACTTGGAAACTTAAGAAAAATTTCTTAAAATTTTTAAATTCTAACATTAAGGCATAATACAATTCTAATATGTTCTCAGATATCAAATGCATTTAGATTTTAAAATTAGAAATGAAGGCAAATGCATCTAAAAAGTAAACATTTTTATATATATTTGAATTTCTTATTTCATAAAATTTCACCACAAATTACATTTAAATTCAGTTTTGGAAATTCAGAATAAATAATATTATGATAAAATGAAAAGTAATACCTTGTTAATTTCAGTTATACATTTAATACCAACTTTTTGTCAAATTCAATTTGTATAATATGATAATCTCATTATAAAATATGCTATATTAATTTACCAGAATTCCTAAAAATATGAAAGGAGCATGCTGCTGTTATGAATTGTCAGTCCATATGTAAGTCAACTTGATCAGTGATTGTCACCAAGCATATTTTGGGTTTTAATTAATATTAAAGCCCAATATTTGTCAGTAATTAAATGTTTACACTTAGATTGAGGATGGAAATATGAAAGGAAGAATTTTGTAGCTGCATTATAATATTTTTAGAAGTTACAAAGATGTTTCTCATTGGTAACCATTCTTTCATTAAGCATAAACATGTTTCTGTTTTCTATTCCATGCTCAGAGAATAAGTAGCTCTAAACACTTTACCTAATATGTCTCCAAGGCTTTAAAATCTTGAAACACTTATAAAACGGATGGAAATGTGTGGATAAGTAATCATCTTAATCAGACTTTATTAGTAAAGATGACATCAATAAAGAAAAAATTGCATCTTTATAACAGATAACTGATAAGTCATTTACCTTTGGGTAGATGTACTATATCACTTTGAAGTCATTAAATTAAGAAGCCATTCATTTTTAGAATTGCAGTATTAGGATAGATAATAATCTGATTTTCACATTTCAGAAAACCACCAAAACTTAGATGTTGAGCCTTTGGATTCTTGTTTTGCTTTCCATTTTAAACTCCAAGATCTTTACAGACTTCATAAAAGCACTAAGAGGCCTTCAAGACGATACTTTGATTTTAGACAACCGCAGGAGACTAGCTTTTTAAGAATATTGCCTTTAAAGGGTCTCAAGCATCCTTGTCCTTGATTTGAGCAATGTTTGGATGGGAAAATGCAGCAGGTAAAGAGATCATCTACTGCAGGCCCATCAGTAGAATAGCAGAAAGAGAGAGCCAGGTTTAATTTAACTTAATTTATTTTAATGTATTAATTAAACTACATGATAGCCTTAGAAAGAACTCAATACCACTTAAGTGTGTACTTCTGAAGACCTTATGCTGAACTCTCACCAAATCTGCAACTATTTTATTTTATTTTGTTTTGTTTTGTTTTATTTTATTTTATTTTATTTTTTAAGATTTTATTTATTTGACAGAGAGAAAGAAAGTGAGAGAGGGAACACAAGCAGGGAGAGTGGGAGAGGGAGAAGCAGGCTTCCTGCTGAGCAGGGAGCCCAATGTGGGGCTCGATCCCAGGACCCTGGGATCATGACCTGAGCCAAAGGCAGATGCTTAATGACTGAGCCACCCAGGCACCCCTCTGCAACCATTTTAAATGAGAGATTAGACCTCAAGCCACACTATTCAGTAAGCCTACTTCATTGGTACTCAACCTACCAACCTCCACTTACTAACTAACATGTCAGCAAACACAGTGGCCAGGCACTGTTGCACTATCAGATAAGTCAAACACCAATGAACAATTAAAACATATATTTGTGTGTATATACATATACATATATTTTTTACTCTGCCATAAGACTCCCAATCTTTGTTATGCCCTCACTAAACATTCGTTGAAATGAAACATAATCCAAAAAATATAAAGTGATGTTATATTTCTACAGGGCCTCACAGCTTAAGAACTATTTTTACATGAGCTATCTTATTGCTATGATGTCAAATTTATCAGTATTTCTTTTCTCAGCCTTCAATTTCACATTTTTTAAAAAATAAATTTTTAGAACTGACTTACACACTGTATGCTGCCGATCAGTAAAGCCCACTAGAGGAAACATGATTATGTGTGGAGTTCTTGAATGAAGCGTGCATCTGTGAAATATCAGCTTACTTCTGCACTAGCTAGTGGTCCTCAGTTTTTCTTGTTTTAAATATTGAGGTTATATTTGAATAACGTGGATGTAGTTGGAGTGTATTATGCTAAGCGAACTAAGAGAAAGACAAATACCATATGATTTCACTCATATGTGGAATTTAAGAATCAAAGAGATGAACATTGGAGAAGGAGGAAGAGAAAGAGGGAAGCAAACCATAAGAGGCTCTTAATAGAGAACTAACTGAGGGTTAACAGAGGGAGGTGGGTGGGGGATGGGCTAGGTGGGTGGTGAGCATTCAGGAGGGCACTTGTTATGAAGAGCACTAGGTATTGTATATAAGTGATGAATCAGTGGATTCTACTCCTGAAACCAATAGTGTACTGTAGGTTAACTAGAATTTAAATAAAAATTTGAAAAAAATAAGCTAAAAATTGAGGTTATGATGACACCTTAATTGACCGGCTATGAGGTCATATGAGGTAAAAAGTGCTCTTCCTCTGTAGCTATAAATTGTTTAAAAAGAATGAGCTTGGTTCCGTACAACCACTTGCAGGTTAAAGCATACTATGGAGGTGACCCTAGACTTTTAGCTTCTCTGGAATAGGCTCTGGGTCTTACACAGTGTTACATCCTTAGATGCCCATGATGGTTTGCACACAGAAAGGGTTTAAATGATATGTGATGCATGTTGGTATTGGGGGTTATTATTTTTTTTCTTCTAAACAGTGCACTAATAAGCAAATCCAAGGCTTTTACTGCATGTCACATTGAAAGTTGTCACAACAGCAGCTCTTCACTAATCATTTGCATCACAGTTAAATGGGTGTCATCATAATTAAAAGTTCAAAATCCAATTTCCTTTTGCCTGTGCTATCCACTTCCCCAACGTCCTATTAAATTCAACAGTTATAAAAACTAATGAAGGAGTTGCGATTCAGAACGCAAATGATTATACACCTAAGATTAAGTGACCTTAAGCAGTGAACAATAAGATACTTAAAAGGAAGATAATATGGAGATATATGTTGTCATCACTATCAACAAATAGGGGATAAATATGAAATAATAATTGATGAATAACATATTAGATGAGCATTCAGAAGTCTGAAAAGAGCATTCATAAGTATCTTCTCACATCATCAAAATAAGACTATAAGAAAAAAGGTTACCACGCATTTCATCCAGGAGGAAACTGGTGGGAAAGGAAGTTAAACTTGTAAAAAATGAATCTGGCATTGGAGCCAATTCTCTGCTTCACAAATAAAATATTATCAATTGATAGAGTGAAGAGTTCAGTAATTCTTCAAAAGTCGATTCTGGATCTTTTTCTTCTGCTGTTATTTTATATGGGGGATGTGTACTTATCCCAGGAGAGAGAATAAGAAATAAACATGAAGGAAACATGTAGAATGTCACTAGTAGCATTCAGGATATGACAGATCTCTCCCAAAGTGGGATATAGTAAAACAATGGGTAACAGTTGATGGCAGTGAGTCACAGAAGTAAATACTGAGGTTTTGTGGTGGTCTGTGTTCCATAAGGTATTAAAAAATGAACCTGCTACCATTATTGGCCTGTACTGCTTATCTAATAGGGATAGGCTAATCAGTTCCAACTAATGTATTGACTTTCACTATGTGCCCAACCATCTGTCAATCCCCCATTTAATTTGGTTTTGAAAAATGCATGTTTATTAAAGCCTTACTATATACCAGGGACTTTTCTAGGCAGTGGTGAACAAGACAGAAAAAGCTTCCATCTCTCAAGGAGTTCATATTCTAGTTGGGAGAAAAACTGTAAACAAAATCTGAACAAACAAGGAATATCAAAGAGTGATAAGTAAAGAAAAAAAAGGCAGGTGAAACAAGTGAAGGTGTGGCAGGTGATCAGAGATGGTCTTTCTGAGAAGTGACACCAAATCTGATCTCTGATCATAGAAACCAGAGCTGGGCTACTGTGCACCGGTTTCCTCAAGGAGTTTTCAGTCCAGTGGGAGAGACACACACAGAAATAAAACACATTTTAATATTATGGCAGATGCTGTGAAGGTAGATGCACAGAACTCAATGGGATAAAAGAAGAAGGAATCATAAACCAGCCTGGGGCCCGGGAAAGGATTTCCAGGAAAAGAGTGGCAGCTAGTGCAGATGGGAAGACATAGAGAAAGGAGACAGCCTGGTATGGTAGGGAAAGTGGAGGCAGTTCAGTACCTGTAGACCAAGGCAGATTGGGGCAGGGATGGTCACAGGATGAAGTGAAGAAATAGAGAGACCCTAGTTTTCTTTGCTGAAGAGCTTGCTAAGAGAACTTGCTGGAAGTTTTTGAAGGATTCTAACTATGGTCATATTTTCATTTAATACCCATCATACCTGCTGTATGGTGGAGGGTAGATTTAAAAGGGGGAAAATTATGGCCGAATAGCAAGCTACTAAAATTATGGAGGTGCAAAAGGATGCAGGTCTGGAAGAGGGATGAAAAAGAGGAAGAGTTCAAAGAATATTCAGAAGGAAAGTTGGGCAGAGCTAGTAATAATGAAATGGTGGGTAGAGGAGAGAAATGTAGTATCTTCAAAGATGCTAGACGGCAGAGCTAGCATCCCCTTTGGTTGGGATTACCCATGTCTCACAAATAACCCTGTTGAATCAAATCCCTCCCTTAAAATTTTACCAACTGTTATTCTTGCTGCTGGACTGAACTTGGGAGGACCTGCTTTTGTCCCACCATGCAGACCCCACGAGGCTACACTCACATCCGTCAGGCTGCAGGGACAGGATTGAAAAGTGAAAACCTGCTTCTATGCTCAAGCCATACCCAGAACTTCCCTGCCCCAGAGTTCAGTCGCATGTATTGTGAATGTACATCTGTTGTCCCACAAAACAGGGAGCTCCTTTGCAGCTACGAAATATATCTCTCATGGCATCGAGCAGTAAGCCTTGATCTTAGCAGACACTTAATAAATATTTGCAGAGGGAGCTAATCCTTTAAAATAAATGTGAAAGATAAACAGCAAAAAGTACAAGAAATATAACATTTTAGTTGTGTGATTCAATTTTAAATTAAAAAAAATAATTTCACCTATTCTCTCAGGACAGATAAAGAGAGAGGCCTCCTTTGGAAATTATTTGTATGCCGAGCACTTCTTTATTACCAATAAAAAGGCACTGACACTCAAGTGAGTTACTGCACTTTCGCCTAGTTGCCAGAGGGCAACCAGGTATTTCTAAAAACTGTCTACTGCCATCCCTAACGGGGACTCAGGGGCCATCTGATCAGTGTCAATTATGGCAGCAGAATACGGCGGTCTGCATTTCCCAGCTGTTAGATCTGTGTTTATGCATCTGCAGTATTGTGCTTACTTTTGTCAGGTTTAACAATAATCCTAAAGTAATGAGTCCAATCAACATTGATTACCAGAGGCTTTTAGGCACCATTTACATAGTTGGTTAAAATAACCACTTTGCCTGAATTGCCTGAGCAGCCTGCAAACGCCTTCTGACCTGAGCCCTGCTGTGCAGACTAACTCCGAGCAAGTGGGTAATGTCACCTGGCAGGATGAACAAGAACAGCTGGGCCAACTAGGGCCAGGCCCCCGGTGCCCTCCCTGGAGCAATGTCACTGCCTTTGCCAAGGCGGTGTGAATAAAACAGTCTCAAAGTGAAGTCCTTCTCACGCTGCAAACTCACTCTGTGGAGTGTGGCAAAGAATGCCATCTGCATTTTATTGATCTTGCAGCTGACAAGGAAGCAGTGCCTCAAGATGTCTCACATCTTGTTTCTGAGTGTGCTGATTAAGCCTTTCAAATAAGTGAGATGCACGGTTGAATCCGTAACAGGAATGCACTGCTTTCATTTGCTCTATCTCAATATCCAGACATCTTCAGAATGAAAAGGGTTTCAAATTAAAGCCATGTTAGAAACAAATCTCCTTTAAACATCTCCAGGCCTCTCTTTCTCCGAGCATCTCATCTTCTCATAGGACTGTGAGTCGTCTGCTGTGCTTAGCATTGCACGGTAATTGTGCTGAACACAAGCCCCAGAGAATGGATTACTGATGATCTCCCATACTGCAGAAATTAATGCTGATTCAAGCATTAACCTCCCTCTGTGCCCCCTAGACCACAGCCTTTCCTTTATTCCTCGAATGTCTTTTATTTTAGAGCTGTCTTGAGACCAGACTCTAAATTGGTGAGGGACAGGTCAAGGCCACTATTTCTCACACTGTGGCCTGGGGGTTAAAAGGAGCTCTGAAGATTTTTTTTTTTTTTTCTGGTGAGACTTCTCATCTAACCCCCTCACATATTTGCTCTGATTTCTCTCAGGCTATCACTTTTTTCTGGTGTTGGGGAGTAGTGTAAGAAGGCAAGAGAGGGGGCGCTTGGGTGGCTCAGTGGGTTAAGGTCTCTGCCTTCGGCTCAGGTCATGATCCCAGGATCCTTGGGATGGAGGCCCACATCAGGCTTCCTGCTCAGCAGGGAGCCTGCTTCCTTCTCTCTCTACCTGCCTCTCTGCCTACTTGGGATCTCTCTCTCTTTCTCTCTGTCAAGTAAAAAAAAAAAAAAAAAAAAGAAAGCAAGAGAGGAAATGAAGACAGGAAGTCTAAGAAAGGTTGATCTCAGGGCTAGGGCTTGGATGCACTGTGTACTGGTCTGGCTCTAGGAACTGGGGAAGTGGCAAAGAAGCTCCCTGGACACAGGGTGAGAATGTGAATATGCACAACATAGCCTTACTTCCACTCCGTCATTCACAGATTCCCACGACAGATTCCCACGACACCCTCTCCCCACCCCGGGGGTTTGGCCTCTGCTTCTTTGTATGAGGGCATAAACTTCACATGTGGCCATAATAACCTTGATTAGAAAAACTAGGAATTACAAAATCTTAAAAATAGTTTTCAAAAATTAGTTATGTTTGTTTTGTTTTTTGTTTTTTTTTAGTTATGTTTATTTGGATTGCACATAAAACATATGTGCACATTAGAGAAAGAGTCATTTTTTGTGTCACAAATCTTGAAGATGACTCTGTGCTATGTGGCCACCAAAGAATTTTCCCCTTTCTGTAGAAACTATATTCTATTATTTTCTATGGAAAGCTCACAGGTTTCCAGGTAAAATGAAAAGCAACAACTATTTGTGCATGTTTTTTCTTATATAATACACATCTTAAAGGTAGAAATCATGCCTTTTGTATTACTTATGTTTCCAAAGCACTCAGCACAGTGCCTTACAAATTGGCAGTTCTCAGTTATGGGTTAAAGTAAATTAAAACAAATCATTGCTTTTTGGAACTACTTCTCTTCCTTTCTTGAAAAAGAATTAATTTTCTGAATGTAGATATTATCACTCTAAAGAGTGAACATACCGGGTGGGTGTTAAAATAAGAAAGGTTTTCTTGGTATGCTGGGATGCTTGAACCAGCTTTTGAAAGTAGAGGAAATACCATCTTTGAAATAAAAAGCTGCATTCGTAAAGTGGCAAATTCAATTATCAGCTGTCTAGCTATTTTCTTGTAAAATGTGGTTATGCTTTTCTTCACGCTGTGTTATCTCAAGTCAATTATGATATATTATCTGCTTAAATTAATTGTTTTGAATTGAGGAAAAAATTAAAACCATGAATAAGCTAAATTAGAATAGGAATATTAATTTTTGAAAATATTGATGTAGAGTGATGGTGTTATTTAAATAGTAGGGCCTATGGACTTTAATATTCAAAGGCCAAAATTCTTATTGAGATAGTTCACAAAAGTCAACAAAATCTAAGAAGATTATCATCCTAATGCAGTGAACAATGTTGCTATAGCAAGTAGAAGAATGTGTTTTAGTTTGCTTAAGATGCATTCTTTCAAATGAGAAAAACATATGGGCTTTTCAACTGCTGAATGCACTTTGCAGCCAGGCAAGATTTCAGTAACTTGTTCTCAGGCTTCCACTTAAACTGCACAATTCATCTTCTACCAACTACGAAGATAACAACATGGTTTGATGAAACATTTGTCTGTAGAGTCAAAAGCCTGCAATTCAAAAACCTGCAGATGTATACCTATTCTTGCCTTCTGACAAAACATACATCTGCCCAGGAAAGAGCTAAAAAGGGGTATAAATGCCAAGGTAAAATGCTAAAGGTAGGATTCTGTTGCTTCAAAAAACTTGAGTTGAATACCAAATATAAATATTCAAACACTGCTATGCAGAAGACATATACCTATGCTTTTAAGTTATTTACCTCTTTTAAGCTTTTGTTGGTGAATGCGTATCAGGATAAATACCGCAAGGCACTGCCTCAGATGTTTTGTTGCAAAGCAATATTCTTGGCATGTCAAGCACTGATTTTTATTTGAGAGATAAATCATAGTCCCAAATCCAATTATGAGCCATCCAGTCATTTTTTTCTATGCAGTGCGGTTAAGCTTTTTTTCACACTGGATGCCATCTCAGGTCACGTATGAAGTCTCAGTGTTCCAGAGGTCAAAAGAAATCCAAGAGTTTAAATGGGAAGCCATTGCAGATGGCAAGATGTGTCATAATGAGCCCCCTATAATGCTAGGACACTTTGCTAGGAAATGCTAGGAAAGTAGCTGGAACAAAGGATAGAGAGCAAAATAGAACCAAGAATGCTGTGAAAGATGTAAGCCTGAAGATTCACAGACCTGAACCCCTTGAGCAAAGAATAAAAAAAAAATACAAAGAAATGTTTGTCATATAGAAAATAAATACATAATACCTATATAGTCAGAGAGGTACTGGAGTTAGGGAAGGAAACAAAAAATTCCAATAAAGAGTGAAGACAGAAGATGAATTCTTGATATACACATTTACTAATTAAACATTCCTAGAGAATAAAGTATCACAAAGGCTTTGCATAGGCATTTGCAATTGCTTCGGTAGTTCTGAAAGGGAAAATTCAACATAGAAGTTTAAACAGAACAAATATAGAGCTATTAAAACAAAGGATGCTTTATGAATTTTATAGAAAGAACATTCTAGGAGAATTTAATAGAGCAACAATTTTATGACAAACCTGTAAAAACTAAGCCAGCTTTTCATGCATTATCTCTTATTCAATAGGGATTCATACTAGATCTGTTTTATAATGTAATGACTATGGGCCAGCCTATTAAAATAGAAAATTTAATATTTGCTTCTTTTCAAATTTATTATATGTAACAATAAAGTAGACCCTGAGATTATGCAGTGTTCAGGTTAAATGCTCATTTTTGCTGTCAATATTTGTAGAAAAAACAACTTCTAAACCCTGTATTAGAGCTACCTAATAATGCATACACACATTTCAAAGAAGCAGAGTATTTAAAAATCTTAAATCTGGATTTAAATCTTCAGCTGCTGAAATAAGTACAGAATATTAGCCGTGTTCAACAAAATATCCATAATGAGATAAATTGCTACTTTCTGTTATGTCATAACAGAATACATCATTGCTATGTAGTTCTGGCTAATGATAAAATAAATAAATACATTTCCTATAAACTTATATTAAAATATATGACAAACATAAGGTTTTAAAACTACAAATAATCCTATGATTGCCCATTAGGAAGTTTTACTTTTGAGAAATCAGTTAAAACTAGAATTTCATGCTTTTCCTTAAGCTTTTAATTAAAAGCGAATTTACTGTTTCTCTAATTTTGAAATTATATAGAAGACTAGGTTCTCTAGAAGCTTCCATCTTATCATTGGATAGCTCACCACCCTAGTATATATAAAATTAACTAGGAATCGGGTAAGGGCCATCAAATTGCACACATAAAATAACGCCAAGATGTTAACCCAAAAGAGAGACAGAAGAATTATTATCATTTCTAAAAAAACCTGTACAAATGAGGAAAATACTGACTTGCTTTTCCAGGAATCTTTCACTTTCATTATATACTTCAAAAATAGGAAAAGCAGTTATTTTGTAACTCAACAGTCTTCGGGATACAGCAGGATATAACTTCTATTTGTAATATACATGAATGATAAATTGCATAAAAATAGAACCTAAGATATATATTTTACCTTGCATTAGTAAGAAAATATTTCATTAGTTGAACAGTATTCTTCAATTACCCAAATTCTCTTTAGTTACAGAAAAGAGAAATGACTATGTGAATGACAAATTGCTCAAGTAGGGGGTTATCATAATGTATTTTTGGTGCTTTCATATTTCATGTTATCCACTCGGTGAAAACTGCAAAGATTAAGAAGGAAATAGAAACACTTGTTTGTATTAATAGATTTAAAGGTACACAATTTCACAAGATCATGTAATTTACAAATATAAGTAATTTATTTGGGAAATAATTAAGGTAACAATTAAGTGTAATATACTGGTGACTTGTGATGTATGTAAAGTGACTTACTGAGTGTCGGGAAATTTTCTATTATAGCAGTTCATCAAGACTGCTCTTTGTGCTAATTTTGGTTATGGGTATGAAGGAAAATGCAGTTCCAGATGTCTGCATTTTAACAAATCTGGGTGATACCAATATATAGCAAAGTATGGGAATTGTGAGCTAATTGTATTACAAGGAAAAGAACACCACCCACCTTGGGTTTGTTCCATATATTGGAAACGATATAGGGTAAGCATGGAGCCAACTCTACCGCAATCAGTACGCACCTAGTTAGTGGTAGCTCTTACGTCATTGTTATTGTTATTTTATTGTTATAAAGCAAAAATGAATTAAAAGTCATGAATGGGAGGAGATTGATTCCACTGTGACTACCTGGAGACCCAAGGTTTCAACACACGTTACTGGTACAGCCAGTTTTTATATGCATGTACTTCTTATTCATGAAAGAAAAGAAGAGTAGAACATCTACTCCCATTTCCCATGCAAAATGTTCTTTAACAAAAATTAAAATACATACATGAGCACAATTATTAATCATGAGCAGTTACTGAAAATGATTCAAAATGCCATGTCACTTGGCATCTCCTTAATATCATATTCATCATCACATATTTCTGTCACCAAAGCATTCAAATTGTCAGATAAATCTCTGCCTAGGGGAAATATAAACTATCGCTACTTTAATGAATGAAAACTAAGTGATTCCCCACAGTATACTGTCAGACTCACTGGAAATAAAAATAACTAATTAAATAATCTCTTTTTAAAATAGGCCTGTGTCTGGCAGGCACTTTTCTTCATTGTGGTACAAAATGGGGATCTCCTATGGAAAAATCTCGTATTAACACTTTGATAAACCAGATTACAACTCTGAAAAGCGCCTTTATAATCAAGTTTCTTGCCCAATTTAATATCCGAGTAATCCTATCTTTAGGTTAGATAGAGATGGAGTTTTAGCTGGTGGCAATTTTGTTTCAGTAATCAAAGAAATCTCATTTCCTCAACTCCATAACTGAGAGTAAAGTAACAAACCATTTCCCCCCAAACTGAATAATACCTGGTTCCCATATCTTCGGCATAACCTTTACTGTTTCATCATGACTTATTTTTCCAATCAATGTAAAAAGAAAGTTAATATTCATTGTTTTGGATTTCCAAGGACATAAAGGGGGAAAAAAAAATCATGAAATGCCCTTAGCACCCAGCTAACTCTTCTCATGATCTGATTTTGAGATATAAGAAAACCACGCATGAATACTGGTTTCTTATGAAGTGTCATATAAAAAAAGTAAAATGAAGAGACAGTTTCAGGAAAAAAAGTAATGTATGATAAACTCAGGAAATGTACATCTTTGCACAGGAGTTGTCGCAAGCAAATGACAAAAAACTTCAGATGATGCCATAAAACATTCTGGCTTATTTGTTCCATATAAAGAAGTGCAGCTTACATTTTGGCACAGAAGTCAGCAGGGCGGCAAATATGCACTTAAAATCTCTGAAGAACTGAGTGATCATCATTTTTTTGCAATTTCCTTTTCCTCAAGTCATCAACCTCAATAGTACCTAATGCTAGGCTCACTACTTGCTGAAACGGGGATAGAAGGAAGCTTCATAAACACTACTTCTTTAAGTATCTTTTCTTTATTATAATGGTTGTTAATGTACACCTGAGTTCAGGGTTCTGTTTTGTTTCGTATTTTTGTTTGTTAGTTTGTTTGTTTTAACTCTCTCAGATCACACAGATGTCACTGCATGGAATGATCTAAGAAATGCTATGTTTTTCTTTCTTATTACTAATTACTTATTCATGACTAGAGTTTCCACTTTCAGAGATAAGTAGTATTAAAAATTCTTGACTCTTCTCTCCATTATTTTTTTCCTGGAGATAGCCAAATGCCCTCTTGACTGAAAGAGGGAAATTTTTTTCTTACTGAAAACAGATCAGTAGAATTTGGAAACAAAAGTAATTTGACCACCTGAAATTAGGGCATACTTTATTTACATATGGCTCTTTGTCACAGAGAAATGTCACGAATATGATCTTTTTGAAGTTTGATTTCACTCTCTGAAAGCCGTTAAGGGTTAAATACAGTAAGCACTAAGTTGAAGGATATGAAAAATATATCAGTAGCAGAATAATGCTAATAATAAACAACTGTATTCCTCAGGGGTCTGAATTTTAGCAGAAAGACTGCTAGTGAGTCCCCATTCAGTATGTACCAACAAGTGACAGAGAAAGAGGAGATAGGCCTGCAGTCTCCCAAGTACATCAAGTTGTCTTAATAACTTAGAATGATATTGTGCTGGAGTCTAGAGTAGGTATTAGATTAGAAAGATGGCATTACCCCAGTTGTTACACCCTGGGTGCTGAGCAGCCCTTGAGGGTCTGGGTCTAACCCTCCAACTTTCTTGCTTCATTATCATCTGTCTTCCGGTTACAGAGAGTGAGAACTGAAAACACTAGCAGGTGTTTCAGCTGTTTTTGTCTGGAAAATGCTTCAAAACAACACAAATTGATATGTTAAAATCGAACTGTAAATAAATGTTTAAATGTTATTCATTATATTAGCTATTAAACTCTGTGGCTAATTTCATTGCTTAAGCAATTCTCCTATTTGCCTTTTCTTGTCTCTTTTAGGGTACTGCCAAAGCTTGGGGTCCATTGCCCATACACCTGCCCTCTACTGGACCGAGTCCCCCTCAATGATTCTACACATTGAATTCTGAATAAACTTTCTGAAAACCTGACTATTTCACTCTTTGGATTACATTTTCTTTCAGTGGATACACACTGCTCAAAAAGTAAAAGCCATCCTCCTGGCTGCTTGAAATTTATCTTGGACTGGATTTTACTTAGATCGCAGCATATGAAATATTTTTGCAGCTCATATCACTGTCATTTTCTTCCCTGTCCTACCCTCCCCTCAAGTTGAATTAACTGTGCCAATTCGGGGCTCCAAAAATACTGTAAACATACTTACATCACAGATAGAACTTTGCATTTAATAATACTTTTTCATGCATTTATGAATTTATTAAACTTTCTTTCACATTAGGTTGGAAATTCTTCCAGGACAAGGGTTATTGGGTCCTGTCTGTCAGACCGTGTATTCCCTAAGCCTTCCATATTGCCTGCTAGTAAGAGGTGCTTGACAACATTATTTGGTTAATTCATCTGAGGCTCATGATAACGGACAGTATCCCTCTCTAAAGTGATTCTCTATCCAGCAATGCAAACACTTGTATCTTACTCATTACTACTTCAAGCTCACGTTACCTGCTTTCCACTTCCAATATCCTTCTAACAACCCAGAGAAGTACTATTTAAACACTGCAATTCCCTCGAGATGAACATTCCATTTTTTTTCTGTTCCCCTTCCAAAGGTATACACCTTTCTTTTCTCTCACAGACATTACTGAAGAATAAAAATGAACCCTGAACATAAGTATTGCAAAGAAAAATGTGTCAGGCATTGCAGCCTCAAAATAATCCAATGAATAGTAGTTTCACTTTCAATTTTAAGTGAGGCAACTGAGGCTCAGACAGGTTAAGTAACTCCCCTAAAGTCAAAGAGCCAGGATTTGGCCTCTCAGATGCATCTCTTACCAAAGGGTCACGATAAACATTGTGATACAATGTGCTGGGACATTCTGTTTCCTTAAGCATTGTAGTGAAGTGGTGAAAAATGATGAGCAGGGAACCTGGCCATCATGTTTAGAAAGATACACTATAGTGACCTAACTCACTCTGTTCCTCTTAGTTGTTTCTGCCATGACTTGTGGACTGAAGGTTCAACACAGACTGTTGTTACTGATTCAACCTTTAACAAATATATGTTGATCTTCTTTATGCAAGTCAGAGGCATTACATTTCATGCTTTGGTCTTTTAAGGTTCGAAGTGATTATACAACTAAGAGTAGCTTAGTAGAAACTAATTTAAAGTTAGCACCATTTTAAAACTTTATCCACAGTAGAGGACTATGGCAAACTGCCTACCTCAGGGACTTCCACAGCTTTATTTTTCCTCTCTCTCTCACTATTTATTTTCTTGCTGCAATATAGGAACAGCTTTTATATTTTCACTTATAAGAAAGCCAATTATAGCATAGGACATTCTTCTCCATTTAACAAATGCCTCAGGATAAACTGTGGAAGCAATTGCTTTCAATGCTGACATCTTCCAACATGAAATTAGCATCTGGGTAAGTATCCTTGTCTAACTTATGATACAAAGGTAAATGTTTATGTATAATTTCCAAAGTTTTTATCATTATCAAGAACCTTGTATCCTAACCCAGTATTATTTCTGTAGTGGATATTAACTTCTGTTTCCAATAGTTTTGTATTTTGGGTGCACAATAATCCTTAGAACAAATAAGCAAACACTGATTAAACATTCATATGCTCATAAACTTGAATTTCCCCAGTATTTTCTCCTTTCTGTCATATTCACTTTAATATAGAGCCAAGATTCATTATCTGTGCTAACAAATTAAAAAGTAAACATGAGGAAAATAAATCAATCAATTATATTTACTCCACACACCTCGCAATCATTTTAAAATTCAGTTTTAACTCCCATTTCTAGTAAGCATGACTAATTAATAACATTAATTATTAACTGAAACATGATTTTTGCAGGTTTTAACTTTTATCAATACCCTCTGATTAAGATGGAAGGTTGAAAAAATTTTTCATTTCAACCATAATAAAAGCAGCCTTGTAGACAATTTACTTGGCTAGCCAGTTCCTGGAATTTCAAAAACTGTATGTATGATTATATTCTTGGGAGCAGAGGAGCTGTGACTAGAATGCAAAATAGTCACTCTATTTTACTTACAGGCTGTTAAAAAGTATAAGACCAATCCCAGGAATTTTTCTAATATTTTTCTTTTTCAAAACTTCGTTTAAATTTGGGTTAAATGTATCTAGTGGTCTGTTCATTATATTTAAATAAGTGATAATCTGCTTCCCGTTTTTTTGTTAATCAAAACAGATGAAGGCATCTATGTAACTCTCCCTCAAATTCTTATTAAAACTCAAAGAAGGGGCCCCTGACTGGCTCAGTCGGAGGAGCTTGTGGTTCTTGATCTCGGGGTCATGAGTTTGAGACCCACACTGAGTGTAGAGATTTACTTAAATAAATAAAACAGACAGACAACAAACAAACAGAAA
This sequence comes from Ailurus styani, assembly GCA_002007465.1. Taxonomy (NCBI): domain Eukaryota; kingdom Metazoa; phylum Chordata; class Mammalia; order Carnivora; family Ailuridae; genus Ailurus; species Ailurus styani. The sequence continues at coordinate 2,054,140 of LNAC01000319.1, read as the reverse complement.
ACTCAAAGAAATCTTAGACACTCAACTGCTCAGGTTTGTCAAATGCCAGATTTAACCACACAGGTATTTTAGGAACAAGGAAAGGAAATACACTGAAGAAACAATACCTATTCTTGAAAGACTTTAGATCTGAAAAGCGATTTGACTAACTAGGCACATGGTAGACACAGACCAGAAAGAATACAGTAACAATAAGTAAATATTATATGTGTAGCCTTTGGTAGTACGCTACCTGTGATAGATTTAAATGGACTAAATTTCAGAAGGAAAATAAATTAAAACATTAATTCTATATTTTACAAGTATTCTTTTATCTATCTATATTACTTTTACAATTTGATAAAAAATGTCCAAGCAACAAGGAAGGGTCATTCAAAGCAAGTGAAATGTCAATAGTTTTCCAAGTGGACTACAGGGATGGTATCACCTATAGCTAAGCGCATGAAGAAACTCACTAGAAACAACTTGAAAGATAATTGTGCCTAGAAGAAGGTAATTGAATTACAAGTATTTTCTAATTAAGGTAGAGAGTGTGTGTGTGTGTGTGTGTGTGAGAGAGAGAGAGAGAGAGAGGGATCCAGAGAGAGAAAAATCCTGTATAATGATCTTATTGATTTTAAATTATTTTAAACACATCTCCACATTTGGGTAGGTAATCTTTTGGACAGATACACTGGGTTCTACACATACGGCCTTACATAAATAATAGTAAAATTCTACTCACTACAGAAAATACAATTGGACGATCTGAATTCATGCATCACTTGCTTTAGTATTAATCCATATTTGCAATCTCTGGATTTAAAAATCATTATTTGGATTGCTTGGCTTAAATTATAAATGCTTGCTAGTAGTAAATTTTTTGAGTGGTCATGTTACCTAAATTTCTATGTAACTGTTAATTTAATAGACTTCAGTGAGACAAAAATTCCACTATTTTTACTACAGTGTACCATTATTATGAACCACTAACATACGAATGATTTTAAGATGTATCCCAATTTCAGAGATGTTAATGTTTAAATAAAAAGTCATGTATTTTAGAATTGAAGAAATGCATATGATTTGTTTGTTTTTCTCTTAAAGTTTATCTTTTCATTTTTTTTTCAAGATTTTATTTATTTATTTGTCAGAGAGAGAGAGAGAACACAAGCAGGCAGAGTGGCAGGCAGAGGCAGAGAGAGAAGCAGGCTCCCTGCCGAGCAAGGAGCCTGATGCACGACTCGATCCCAGGACCCTGGGATCATGACCTGAGCCAAAGACAGAGGCTTAACCTACTGAGCCACCCAGGCATCCCACTTTTCAGTTTTCTTTAAAACAACACCTCATTCCTGTATTCCTGATATTACCAAATGAACTACAACTAGGCTGTCCTACAGTTGGTACAGTGCTACAAAATTACTTTTTTCAGGTCATATCTGAATACAAAACTCAAAGCGCTTAAGACTGGGAAATGAAATTTTTTCTCTATTACTGGCTTGTCCATTTAATTGGGCAGAATTTTATATATTACTTTGAAATATTTTCACTCTAGCAATGCCATTATCCCCAGTACATGAAAAAAAAAATGTTTTCTTTTTACAATTAGAACAAACACCAGAAGAATGCAGTTAATGGCTCTGTGGGGACTTTTGTAGTGTTCCACATAATGAATGAACTTACCTAAACTCCTATGATGAAATCCACCTGACTACTCAAAAGGTTAAATGTGTATAAAAAGCTGGTATTTTGCTATGCAAGGAAGAAGAGTTAAGATACACTAAATGAATTGCTTTTCTTCTCAGGCACAATTATAAGCTGATTACTGTTTTGTGCTGTAAGTAACCTTTTCATATACGATCCATTGCACTGCTTATTATTCATTAAAAAAAACCTACCTCAAGTAAAAATATTGTTATAACCGAGGAATACTAGATAAGTTGAAATTCATCATTCATGCAAAGAAGAAAACAGAGTAAAAACATAAGGAAAAGAAAAATGCTCTAAGAGATCTGGACACAGGCATAAAGAGAGAATGAGAAAGCAAGAAGCCCAAGGAGTACACAAGCCTTCTTTACAATTTTGGTTCACATGTAATCTTGAATACAGCTCTCTTAATAAGGTAAATTGAGTGGGTGGTTTTGTTGTTGTTGTTGTTGTTTTCTGTAATCAAAGAGCCAGGGAAAGCACATCAGAGCTATATTTCAAATTTCAAATGTCTTAATATCAATGACTATGTTATATATTTTGATAGTTTTCTTAGCTTCTAGCATAATGTTATTGCCATAGTCATACTGCAAAAAATCTAGGTGATTATATGACCAGTCATTTCCACTTTTTTATTCCAGTCTAGCACTCAGAGATCTGTGCAAACTTTCCTCCTTAAAACAAGAAGATCAAATAAATGTTAGAATTGTGGGGGACTAGAAAGTTTACACAGCATGTAAGTATATTCTGACATAAGAACTAAATTCAAAGATAGTCTTAATTATGTGTTTAGTGACAATACTTTGATACTTTGAAATGGATGTTTCACACTAGTGAAAATATCACTAAATTAATAGATTGACATTCTCTCCCCCCACCTCCCAGTAATGAGTAATCCCCATTTACTTTCTATTTGATGCTATGATTCCGCATGACTAGCACTTTTTCCTTAACTCATACACTAGAGTGGCATTCTTCTAAAGCAACCATGTATATGGCATTGGGAACGCAAGCAACTAAACTGATTATAAACTGTTACACAGATAATAACTGATTTTAAGAAAACTGAAAAGGCCCTGTTAAAAGGCAAAGTGAATGTGCTCAACTTCAGACAGTAACTCCTAGAGAGATATTCTTTAGTTTCTCCCTTTTTCCTTGTCCTTAAAGAACAGGTTAGTGTCCACAAGTAACTTAGAATATATCACAGGGTTACAGGCTTTCTAAATCTCCACTGCTGGTGAGAAGCTGGAATAGGTTCAATAAAAACTCAACACTGCTATACACTAATGCAGTAGCAGAAAGAAAAAATTAAGAAAACAATCCCATTTCATTGATAGTTGCACCAAAAATAATAAAATACCTAGGAATGAGCTTAACTAAGTTGGTGAAAGATCTGTATTAAAAAAACAAACAAACTATAAAACATTCTTTGAAAGAAATGGAAGATGACACAAACAAATGGAAAGATGTATTCATGGACTGAAAGAACCAGTATTGTTAAAATATCCATACTACCCAAAGCAATCTATGGATTTAATGCACTCCCTGTCAAAATACCAACACTTTTCATAGAACTAGAACAAATAATTCTAAAATTTGAGTGGAATCACAAGAGACCCTGAACAGCCATCGAAAAAGAACAAAGCTAAAGGTATCTCAATCCCAGATTTCAACATACACTACAAAGCTGTAGTAATTAAAACAATATGATACTGATACATAGATCAGTGGAACAGAATAGAGTCCAGAAATAAACCCATTTTTCTATTGTCAGTTAATCTACTACACAGGAGGGAAGAATATACGATGAGGAAAAAGTTTCTTAAACAAATGGTGTTGGGAAAACTGGACAGTTAAATGTAAAAGAATGAAATTGGACCACTTTCTTACACCATACACAAATATAAGCTCAAAATAGCTTTGAGACCTAAATGTAAGACCTGAAGCCATAAATTTCCTAGAAGAAAACATAGGCAGCAATTTCTTTGGCATCAACCAATGAAACATTTTTCTAGATATGCCTCCTCTAGCAAGGAAAACAAAGCAAACTTATAAACTACTGGAATCACAACAAAATAAAAAGCTTCAACAAAATGACAACACAAATTACTGAATAGGAGAAGATATTTGCAAATGATATATTCAATAGGGGTTAATATCCAAAATATATAAAGAACTTATACGACTCAACACCAAACAAAATAATCCAATCAAAACGGGCAGAGGATGTGAATGGTTTTCCAAAGAAGATATACAGATGGCCAACAAACACATGAAAAGATGCTCAACAACACAGTCATCAGAAAAATGCAAATTAAAACCACAATGAGATAACACTTTACAATTCTTAGAATGGCTAAAATCAAAGACAAGAAGAACCAAGTGTTGGGGAGGATGCAGAAAAAAAGGAACCCTTGGGCAATGTCGGGGTGCCAACTGGTAAAGCCACTGTGGAAAACAGTATTGAAGTTTCTCAAAAAAAATCAAAGCTGGAGTTATCATATAATGCAGTAACTCCACTACTAGGTATCTACCCAAAGAAAATGAAAAGATTAATTTGAAAAGATACATGTTACATGTACCTCTATGCTTCTTATGGTATTATTTATAATAGTTAAGATACAGAAGCAACCTATGTGTCCACTGACAGATGGATAAATAAGGTGTGGTACAGACACACACACACACACAAACACATGCATGCACACACACACAAACACACACACATGCATGCACGCACACACACACACACAGTGGAATATTACTCAGTCATAAACAAGAATGAGATTATGCCATTTGCAACAACATGGATGGACCTAGAAGGTACAGTGCTAAGTGAAACAAATCAGAGAAAGACAAATCCCGCATGATTTCGTTCATATGTGGAATTTAAGAAACAAAATAAATGGACAAAGTAAAGAGACAAAAACACAGACTCATAAATACAAAGAACAAACTGGTAGTTGCTAAGGGGGGGATGGGTGAAATAGATAAAGGTGATTATGAATACACTTAACTCGAGCATTGAGCAATGTAAGGAATTGTTGAATCATCATATTGTACATTTGAAACTAATGTAACACTAAATATTAACTATATTTGAATAAAAGAGGAATATCTGATGGACATTAGGGAAGGAAATTTACTAGCTGATTCCATAAAACCGTTTGTATAAAAGTACCGGTTTGAACACTAAGTACGATAACCCTGGGAGGGCAGCTGTAGGCTCATACTCCACTGGATCTATTCGTTTCAGTGGTTTTGTTCTCACCTTGGACAGCTACTGAAATCTAGTATTGCTATGATCTGTGAGTCGCTTTTCTCAGTGTTAACCTAAGGATTAAAAATAATGAAGCACATCTTATGATACTGCTTTCTCTAGAATATTGCTATTTTAGAGCAAAATAGGCTTTCTTGTGCCATATGAAATGGTATATAATAAGACAAGATGTAAATGTAAAAGCATATTATTCCTCTTTGTTTATGCTTTAAGATATCTTTGTGTGTATTTTGTAATGAATGCATTAATACTGAAATTGTGTATCTACTTTATAAATAAGTAAATTTACTTTGGGATGTAAAAAAAACACTGCTAATAAAACCTCTGTAAACACAATGACAAAAATGTGCCTTAATAGTGTCATGTTTTGCTATTTTACTTACATGTTTTTACATATGGAATGAGAGATGAAAACTCAGCAGAAAGGCCAGGAATAGACATTCAATGAAAATGGCTCACTAATAACTTTTATTTCCAAAAGCTTCAGCCATATTATACAGGAGAAAAGTAGTATCTTTTGAAACCAATAAGCCATTAATTCAGGGTTCTGAACCTTCTTTTAATGCTCTGGACCCTTGTATCAGTCTGGTGAAGACTAGAGGCTCTTAGAATAATTCTGGCTAGTGTATAAAACGAAATACACAGAAACGCAATGTAGTTACCAAACTATTGAAAAATGGATGATATAGGAATATATGTGCTTATCTATTAACACATTAAATAACCAAGTTAGTGGGAGGTCTACTGCAGTTTCATATTAATAAAAAATACAAATCTTTTTCAGATATGTACAACAAGTAGACTGTGATATCAAAATTATCTGTGATTTCTATGAGTGAAAAAGTCATTGGTACTGTTAATATTATGATCTCTGTTGCCAACGTTTTTCCATCAACATAATTAATGGAAATTCTATATTGCAGGTAGCCATTTTGGTTTTCTTATCAAAGGACGCAGACACCTTGAACTCTATCCATCCATCCTTTGGGGGTTCTGTACCCTTGGGTTAAAAATTGCATGAAGAACCTCAAAGGGTGGAATCAAGAACACCCTTATACTAATCCCTGTTGGAAAGTGCTCATGTTCTATTAAACTGAAAACTATGCACAATAGTAGAGTCTATGAATAATTCTAATAGGAGGGGAAAAGATATTATTAAGTTACTGCCAAGTGGACATGAAGCAATATTTATATGCCAAATAGTCGTTTTATGGATGTTCAAAAAATTGTGTGTCTGCCTGAGTGTACCAGAGAAAATATAAAGGGAATTTTATTTTGAACAAACCACCACAAATATCCTTGGGTTTCTTGGAGCTAAGAGCTGCAGTTCAATTTCTTGGTATTTTGTAGTTAGATAATAGTGCTGAGTATTTATAGGCTTCCTTATATAACTATAGTTCTATCCATTTTTCTTGTCAGAAGAGTTTATTTTCTGTCCCTGCTCCTGTTTTCCTTGAATTTTAGTATTGGATTTACTGACTTTGCTCTGGCTCTACTTCTTTTTATAGAACCATATTCCTCAAGTTCAATTTATTTTTAAGTTGGATACTTTATGTGTCCATTCCCTTTAGAGCTCTAAAAAGAATGTGTATTATTGACCAGATAAAGCTATTAAGGTAACTATTATGAAATTTATTTTTAGGTTCTTGGCCACCTTAATGGCTCTTTGGGGTTTGAGATATGCTCAAAGTAAGAGTGCACCATAACCTGGGAAGAGTGTCTGTGGCTATTACTTCTCATTCAACACCTGCTCAATCTGGAAGAGCTGCAATCTGGCATTCTCTTCTACCACCCACTGTAATTATTTAAGGGCCATTAATGACTTGAGGCTCCAAATTAAAAACTCTTTCCTTAAGTATCCATTTCCTTGACCAGCTTTTATTTTTGGAAACATTCTTTTCCTTGCTCTATCAAATTTTTATTCTCTTTCTATTTTTCTAATTTTGCTTTTATTTCATTTTTTGGCACCTTTGCAGGTAGAATTTCTTTACCTGCCTTAAAGTTTATCTTCAGCAATCTCCATTCCATCTTGCCACTTCACCATTCTCATCTGTTCCCTAAATCTGAATCTTAGTCTGCATTTTAATAACTAGCTTACCAGGATGTGCCAATTGTGCCTGCAATTCAGTACGCCTTATATAGGAAAGGGATCTGTTGTGCTCCTAGCTTGTGTTTCTAGCCTTCAGTTGAAGAAGGTAGCTTTGAAGATAAAACTCAAAACATGTGACTCTTTGTCTTCCATGCTGCTGGAAGCCATCACTTTTCAAGTCTCTGATTTGGGTGAAAACTGTGGCTAGGGTCATGACAGTTGTTGGTGTATCTGCCCACGTTAGCTCGATTCTTGCCAGTAAAATTTTATTGCAACTATTTGAAACCCTTGGGATTTCAGGAAGTCATGGAAAATTGTGTACATTTGGCAAAAGATCAGAAATCACCTATATTCTTTCCTTTCTCTTATCTGAGAAAAGCATTTATTTCTGCTGTTTGGTGGATGTGATGAAGGGAGAGATCATTTCGGCTTGTGCTTCAAATTTCTCCATTATGAAATAACCATTTCATACCCACTTTGATAATTCAAACCCTAAATTTTACCTAAGCACCTCATAATGCCATGTTAACATGTGTAGAGGATAATGACTAACTCACAAATGACATTTTAACAATTTCAAGGTATAAATTCATCAGATGAGTTCTTTTCTAGTGGTTTCCTTAAAGATTTTTTCTTTTTTTTAAGATTTTATTTTTTTGAGAAAGAGAGAGGGACAAAGCAAGCATGAGCAGGGGCAGGGATTGAGGGAGAGGGAGAAGCAGACTCCTCACTGAGCAGGGAGCCCTAGGGACATGGGGCTCAATCCCAGAACCCTGGGATCATGACCTGAGCTGAAGGCAGATGCTTAAACTACTGAGACATCCAAGCAGCCAGGTTTTTGTTTTTTCTATATTGTACATACTTTATTTTGGTTTTTCCTTTTATCTTTTCTTTTTTAAAAAAAAAATGTTTGTTTTTTTTTTTACAAGGGGAGGATCAGTAAGGTTGAAAAGATTGACATTTTCAGTCTGAGAAAAATACAATATTTTTCAACCATACAATTTTAAATTTTATGAGGATGAAATCAAGTTGTCCTGCTCCCAAACACTCCTGATCTCTGCAAACCTCGTCTTCGAATTAGGAAATATTAGAATGAGCTTTATCCTGGAGTATAAATGCCAGACTAAACATTAACCCCTGGACATACGCAGTTTAGCACATGATGGGAATGTTAATATAATTTGAAAATCAAGAAGATCTTATTGGATGTTTCAGTAATTATTTGCAATCAAGTACGAAACTGCCAGGTAATGAGAATCTGATTGAATTTGTTAGAGGAGTTTAACAAGTCCCAGGGGGTCTATTTGAGCATTTTGCAGATTTTTTTTTCTACCATTTCTTTATTAGATCATCACTTTAAGGTACAACAGGTAAACTTTCAATGTGATAGGTCTGTACAAAACTGTTGGGCAACATTTGGAAAAATATACCCAGAGCCATCTGATTGAAGATGGAACTTGCATGTCAGACACAGAAAATCCAATTTGGTTTTGTCATTGAGTCAATTTTTTGTGTTTATTGTTGCAAAGACTTCATCCTGCAGTAATGTGGCAATCATTTCTTTCCTGAGGGCTATTGATATACTTGCACAGTATTCTGTTTTGTTTTGTTTTAAAACTTATTGTCACATCTTTTTAAAAAGACTGTGAGAAATTAAGTTCAAATAATTATTTATACTCAATTATTTATAGTTATGGTTGTTTCCATTTATATCTCTATACATTTATGGGTAGACTTTAAATATTATGTATTTTAGATTTAACATTATATAACCAATCCTGAATATAAACCTTTTATCCATCCACAGTTGATTTCTTAATTTTGTATTGTATTTGCAAAAGGTGACAGCTTGAGGCAAATTGTCCTTTTTTGTCCTACTAGATTTCTGGATTAATTCCTAATTTTATGGATTTCAAGGAGAGTAATCTTAAATTTATGTCTGGTGATGCTTTCAAAGACAAAAATTGTTGCTAAAGCACGTCAGCCATTTCAAATTTCTAAAACAGCAGATTTTTTTTTTATCTACAATAAAACTAGGATTCAAGTTATTGATTTTTTTTAGTAGTACATTAATTTAGGAAATCCTTTCTTTTTCTTTTTTTCTTTTTTTTTTTTTGCTTTTCTTTGACTTCTTGCTATATTTAGAAAAGTTAGTCTACTTTGGTGTTTTAAAAATCCCTTATGGTTGCACAAAATGACAGCTCATGAGATGGATTTTTTAATACATAAATGTTGTTTGCCATCAACTGGTCTTGACCCCACATTGTGAGGTCCTAAAAGGTAAGTGATCATCCTAAAAATCTCATCCTATGATGATTACACAGCAATTGAAACCATCCACTAAATATTAAGATTCTAAAGGACAAACGGTATATTTATCCTTGTGCATGTCATCTTTCTTGTAAAATTCCCCTCTCCATCACCCTCCATTTGGTACCTACTATACCTTCTTCTGGTCTCAGCTCAAATGTCATTTCTTTAAACCCCCAAAACAGAACAGGCACCCCTGTAATGGCTTCCTTTTCTTTTCATTCATAGTACTCATCATGCTTTATAATTAGCCATTAAGTAATTCTTGTTTTTCTCTCCAACTAATCTATATACTCCACTAGAGTAGGAACTGAATTTATTTAATTACCATTTGCCCCCGGCTCTGGTGGGAGGCTACTGTTGGATGCAATCTGATGAATGAATGAATTCATTCATATATGTTCTCAAAACCTGTACACACTTACATTAAGGGAAAAAAATCAGTAAATATTTGTGGCTAGTTTACTTGATCACATGATTGAATGAATACATTTACTATATTATAATAATGAACTTTGTAATTTTTTTTACTACATTTATATGTGTATTAGTTCTCATTTTTACCTCCTGATAGATACCTCTTGTTTTTAATATTCTTTATTTTGTATCAGAATTTGTTTATATTTTACTTTTGGATCTATGTCATACCTGGACATGGCAGAGTAGGAATTTAGTGTTATATGGCATAAAACTATAATCTTTGATCATCTATCTAAAGTAAGAAAATACTGGAAATTTTTACTCCACCATTAGTTTCTTTTTACCATTCACTAAAATACTTGATCAAACAGCAGCGTTAGCTTACCATAATTTCAAACATGAAAACACAGGTAAACTGGGAAACCAACTGAGGGTTGCTGGAGGGGAGGGGGCGGAATGTTGGGGTAACTGGGTGATGGACATTAGGGACCGCACGTGATGTGATGAGCACTGGGTGTTACACACAACTAATGAATCATTGAACACTACATCAAAAAAAAAAAAAAAAAGAAGTTAGATGTTTGTGGTTCAGATGTATGTGATGATGTCATTTTTTTAAAAAACCAAAGCAACCCCTATCCCTATAATGGTTTGGTTGGATTAATATTTTTTTTATTAAAAATTCTATTAATGGCAAGGATTTCCTAAATTAATGTCACAAAAACATGGTATGCAAGACATTGTAGCTGACTTCTACACAAGTTGTTCTCAACTACATAGTTAGCTACTAAAGGTAGGTTAGTTGTTTGAGTACAAAAAATTAAAATTGCACAAAATTGTAACAAAAGATGGGATCACTGGCATTGGCTTTTCAAATAACTCAAAGATACCTGTGTCCTTTTATTTATTAATACAATTATTTATTTACAGCATTTACTGACCTACAGTTTTACTAGGTACTTTATAAATGCTATTGATTTTGGGGATGTCTGGGTGACTCAGTTGGTTAAGTGGTGGCTGCCTTCGGCTCAGGTCATGATCCCAGGGTCCTGGGATGGAGTCCCACATCGGGCTCCTCGCTCAGCAAGAGCCTGCTTCTCTCTCTCTCCCTCTGCCTGCCACTCTGCCAGCTTATGCTCTCTCCCTCTCTCTCTGATAAATAAATAAATAAAATCTTAAAAAAATCAAACAAAAATATTAATTTTGATCTACCTATTTAGAGAAACCAAATGGTTATATTAATTCCATTGATGGATGAGGAATCTGAAGCCCAGAAAGGGCAACTAATTTATCCAGACATTTAGTTACAAAGAGGAAAATCCAGAGTTTATGCCCCAGTTCTATTTGAATGCAAAGCCTGTGCTCTTTCCTCTTACGCTTCCAACACCCGCCAAGGCCACTCAAGTACAAATGTTCTTACAGTGTACAGTGTAACAAACAGTGCTCCTTTCATCCTGCAAGGCGCAGGCTCAATCACGCTTAGAAGTGCAGGCTCTTGCAGCTGCAGTGCTTGGAGGGAAGGCCAGGCCTGGCAGTTGACTTGCCATGTTGACTTAGGCAAATTATTTACTGAGTATGCTCAGTTTTCTCTGGAAAAATGAAGCCAGTGATAAATAGAACCCACTACAAAGAGTGTTAAGAGGGTTAAATAAATCAATATTTAAAGTACTTAGGACAGTCTTGGCACACAGTAAGTTAAAAGTCTAAATTAAAATCAACATTATCATATGACAGTTGGTGATAGAGTGTTTAGTTATTTACAAAAGCAATAATTAAGTGTTGAGCATATAAAAATAAATATCACATAATTCAGTTATCTATAAAATATTTTAGCAATTTTCATTGCATAAGCTTGTTCTTGTACAAATGTACTTGGCAGCATTGCTATCAAAAGGAATGATATTCATGTACATTTATAAAGTGCGTGCTGTATGTGTTTGTGTCTTTATACATACTAGCTCATTTGTAACAAAGGCTTAAAGAGTTATATATGGTCAAAAAATGAAGAGATGGAAATATTAATTGATATTTTTAAAAACTATGTTCACATGTATCATCATCTCTTGTCCTTACTACTTTATAGGTAGAATTCTTAAGGTAGGGCTATAGGATTATCTAGATTATAAAGCTTAATTTTTTAAAAACTAGATAATTATGACACTCAAGAAACATCGCTTCATCCTCAGTTGAAGATTTTAGTTTATTTTTAATAAAACTCTCTGAAATCATCCAAGTCTTAATACTTTTTGGCATAATAGTTTGGGGATGTTGCATTATAAGAGATCCCTTGGTAACTATCTTAATTTCCAGAAATAGTATCAGTGATGAAAATGAATTTGAGTGCCATTTCTGAAATTTAATCATGTCACATTTAAACACCCTGCAGGGAAATGTATATGGCTATTGTGGGCCACACAGTCCAATCAATGAAAACAATCCTAGTTATTTTTAGATTAGTTAACTAAAGTGCTATCAATTTCCATTGCGCTTACTTAAGTTTAAACATCACATTCTGTTAAACATACACAGCAAAGCATATCTTTTCTTATGAGAACAGGTTTCTCATTCCAGTTCATCATCATTTCCTTTCAAGTTGTGTATGAAAATGAGCTTATATCATTTAAAAACAATAAGGAAATATAAATTAGGACTTTATAATTAGGAGGATTGCTGTAATACTGTAATAAATAGTATGAGCACGTCCAAATGATTTTCACATATCATTCAAATGTAACTTCAATTAAAATTACAAATAATCAAAATTAAATTCCCCATAATAAATGAATGAAAAATAAAGCTAAAAGTAAATGAGATCTGCCAAAGTAAGTGATAAGCTGTATGAACAATGCCTGGAAATCTAAACTGAAATATTTAAATCAGAGTAGTATTGCCTTAGCCTACCTACAAGTATAATTAGCAATAATTACTAGAAAAATTATAGGCAGATTTTTGCCCAGTATTAAAACTTTTGTTACAAACATTTGAAATATTGCGTTTACTGAATATGTTTGATTGGTGATTGATTTGCATAATAATAATTATTACTATATAACTGGGCATCACGTCATAATAGATAGGGTTAGGTATAAATTTATTCCTTATAAAATAAAAATGCATAATAGCTATATTAATTAAAGACATACATTATGATAAAGAATTCACATAGATTTTTAAAATATTATTTATTAAAGTAGTATCTTAAACATCTTTTTAAATTATTTAACTGAAAATTTAAAAATACATTTAAGTTTTAAACATATACTGTATCACTAATATTAAAAATATTCCCCTTAATTGCATTGGAAAAGATAGTCTTTTTGTTTAATTCAATTAGCCAATATATAGGTGTAGCGTTCAATAATTCATCGGTTGCATATAACACCCAGTGCTCATCACATCACGCCCTCCTTAATGCCCATCACCCACACTGGCAAAGGCAGTCTTCATAAATTGCTTAAAATTGAAGGGCATGTAAAAATGAGGGAAAAGTTAAAAGAGAAAGGTTAAAAATCTGAGAAAAGCAAATCTTTATGATGATATGTACACAGATATCGAGATCAGTCTGTCAACACCACTTAATGAGTTATATCCAAAATTACCACTTTATATTTTCAAGACTTGCTAGTGGTAGCAGTTAGATCACAGCATTCATATGTGTCTACCTGATATTTGAAATGGGTAAGAAATAAATAATAATCTAAGATAAATTATCAAGATGTCTGCACGCAGAAGTGGCCTAAAGAGAGGAACAGAGTCTTTGTTTACCTCTCTTATTTAAAATCTATCTGCATAGCCCTATTGCAAAGTAGAGTTACAAAAGATTTTATCAAAGTAAAAAAAACATATTTCAACTTACAGTGTGATTTACAGAGTACCAATTAATATTCCAAATTATATTTCATTACACTGGCAAAAACATCTTTAGCATACTACTCAAAAAATGGGAAGTCAGGTAAAAAATAACTTGACAGTAATTGAGGACACTGAGAAATCAGATATGATTTCTATACTTAACCGAGAATGCTAGGTTCATTCATTCATTTAGCAAATGTCTCTTGACATCCACTGTTTGTTAGTTCTCTTCTGGCAACTGTGATTACAACAGTACACTCTCTCCCTTGTGGAGGATATTCTCCATTGGAGGAACAGTTAATGAACAATATATGAAAGTAAAAATATGATATGTTAATGATTAATGCGAAGGAGAAAACCTGTAACAGAGAAGGGGATCGGTGTGTTTTGGTATGAGGTAGGGAGGTAGAAAGGCTGAGGAAAGCCTCACTGGGAGGGTGCCTTTATGCAAAGACCCAAAGGAAGTACCGGAGTACTCATAACATCATGACAGAATACTACAGAAAAGGGGAGATGGGAACGGAAATGCTGCAGGGCAAGGATGTGCCAGGTGTGCACCAGACGTGTGCTAGGAACAGCTAGGAGGCCGGCGTGGCTGAAACAGTGCACAAAAAAGGGAGAGTGCCACGAGATGTGGTGATAGAGGTGAGTGCATAGGGCAGAGACACAGGCAGGTCCCACCGCCCTCAGGAAACAGGGGAACTGTAAGTTTCACTTGGTTTGAGATCAGAAGTCAGTGGATTCTGAACTGCTAGGTGATGTGTGCTGACTTTTGCTTTAACAGGCTCCCTCTGGCAGCAGAGTTAAGAAGTACATGTAGAAGGAAGAGAGGGCCTCTCTGTGGTAAAATTGTCTCATGGGAACTTTTTATGTCTTTTGATAAACTTTTTTTTGGTCACCTCCTTTACCTTAAAATTCTCTGCCCACAAGTAAGGACAAATCCCTCCCCCCCCCAGAGGGAGGGAGGCAGAGAGAGAGACAGAGAAAGAGAGAGAGGTGTGTGTGTGTGTGTGTGTGTGTGTGTTTCCTGGGATGGTTCCCTTCTCTTCCTTTTTCTTTTTCATATTCTTTAAAGTTTGTCAGCTAGCCTCTGCTCTTCTTTAGCATTTCATCTGTTTCCATTTATCTGTATTTCCATTTGTGACGTGAGAGGGGGTAGAGATACGGAGTCAGAGGAAAAAGCAGAGTGATTCATGGTAAGTCCAGTCTTTTGTTCACATATGTAGTGCTCTCTCACCAAATAGACGTTTAAAATATAATTACACTTTTCAGAACACAAGGGTCCTATAAGCCTTATATATTCAAAATATACTGAAGAGTAAAGATGAAGACACAACTCAACTATAATATGTTAAGTTTCAAATTACTTCCTTTGGAAAAGTTCTGTTCATGTTTTTGTTGTTTTTTTCTTGTTGTGTTTAATTTTATTGAATTGAAAGACACAATAAACAGAGGGTAAGAAATACTTTCCTCTCACCTTTATTATGAATACCTCCCAGCTTATTATTTGTGTTTATATTTTATTACTCTTGTATAGATGTTTTTAGTAAATTCTATACCTCTGTAATATCTTTTATTATTTATTATTTGGGAGGACATTGAGAATGATTTCATTTTAAAATATACCAGAACTTAATTAACCCATTGGTAGATATAAGAAAGTAGTGGAAGGAAGGAAGTAATATGAGTGCAGACACCCAGATTGCAGTGAAGAGAGTTTGGATTTGAACACCAGGATGCCAGCATTTTAGAATGGTATCCTATGACCTACCCAGCATTAAGTCTCCATCATTCTCCCTTTCCTCTTCCTTCTGAAATATCTGCCAAAACAAATGGGCCTCTCTGCCATAACTGTAGGCATAAGCTGACCCACGGGTACCCCTGTGGGACATGACACAAAGTTCAGAAGAAAGTTTATAAATCTTACTCCAGAGTGGAAGTTGGGCACATTGACTAAAATCCATGGACTGTCAATTCCCAAGATCCTAACCTCCATCAGCTTAGAGCTGGCATCCCCTGTAACCTGCAGGTGATTCTGTGTGCCCTGGAGTGAGTGAGTACTCCAGGTTCTCAATGTGTTGTACTACAGCATCACTCTGGCAGAGTGCTCTTTCTTACTCTGGATTTCTAACAATTCTAAGAAGCAACCCAAAACCCAGAAACATATCCTTAGAAACCGAAACTGTAGGGAGATTAAGGATCCTTAAATTATTATAAACTCTTGCAAGTCAATACAGTAAAAACAAATACCCCAATAAGAACATATTTTACAGTGTATCCTAAGTGACTCTTTCTGATCTCCTTGTTGGGGCACGGAGATGAACAGAGGAATGGGAGAATGTCAGAGCATATGATGGATTAAGTCACTGCTCTTCTCATATTCAAAGAGAAGTCTGAGTTTAAATATAAAGATTCTATAAATATAAAACTAAATCAAAGAAAACAAAGAAATTTATTAAACATAATAGCAAGACACTAGACACGAACCGGTGACATTCAAAGTTCAAAGTCTATTTCAAGATATCTTTCCACAATCAATCAAGTTTCTTTCTTTTCAAGGGTATTTTTAGATGTGGAGAGGGATAGAATAGGCTTTAGTCATCAGTTTCAACATCTAGTCCACATCCAGGTCTCCTTCCATTTTCAACCTGGAGGCAACTGACTCTCTAACTGCTCCTTTGCCAACATAGGAGGGCAAGGGCATATATATAAAAATGTTCATTTACAGATACCTTGGGGAGCTTTTTAGTACAACTTTCAATGCTAAGTAGGCACCCATCTGCAAGTTCCATAAACCAAAGAAAAGAAGAATGAAAGAGCTATATCTGGGTGGGCCAAGGGCCAACTGAATCTGAATTAAGTTAACTTACTGCATGGTCAGTTAAATGCTTTACAGGAAGGTCTCTCGGTTAGTTGATTGGGTAGCCACTAGCCTATTTGGTTGTATGATCAACCTGCTTACTCAGGATGTCCTTTCCTTCCATTCATCCATGCTTAAAGGTTCTTAGGTCAACTCACAATTAATGTCTTCTCCAATTATTTTTAAGCTTAGAAAATCCCCCCCATACAGGGTATTTCTTTGATATTCAGGATTTCATTATTTTAATGAAGTTTTTCAGCATTAGGGTAATGAGCACTCACAGATCATCATTTTGTTTATATACATAACCCAGATAAATCCTTAAGTAATTTTCTCTGTTTTAATTTATAAACTATCCTTGTCAAAGGAAAAGGAAGAGAAGGAAAGTGACATGTAAAATTGTCACTCTGGCTAAAAAGGAGGAGTGTGTGTGTGTGTGTGTGTGTGTGTGTGTGCGCGCGCACGCATGCATATGTGTGTGCACACGTGTGCGCTCATGAGCATGTGTCAGAGAGAGAGGAGGTGTAGTGTGTTTTCATATCTATCTCATTCAATTCTATCTGAAGAGATACCTCAATTTAGAGGAAAATACACCGAATTGGAAACAACAAGTCCTGATTCTACATTCCTTCTAGTCCTGCTTCTGTCACTAACTGTGAGAGCCTTGGGCAAACCACATAGCCTATGTGTCACAGTTTCTGCATCTGCCTTCTGAATTAGCATAATGCAATGCTCTAATAGTATAATATATATCAAAGCAGTAGTAATATGGAGTTTCTATAAGTGTCCAACAATTATAAAGCTCTATCATTACTGTTCTCATTAGCATGTATTTGTGCCCAATTCTGGTTTCATCCCATCTACTATAATCCTGTTACGACCTTCTCCTAGTTTTTGTTTCTTTTGGAGAAGAAGGGTTGCATTTTGCTTCTTTGAAAATACTTCAGGCAAATTACTGTCCTATCATTTGATATATTATCACAAGACCCTGTTCTCTTAGGCTTTCAAAAAGACAAATAGTGTGCAAATTTCTTACTAATGTGTATGCCAGCTCAATACAAATCCTCCTTTTATTTGTGATACAGGCTATCAGGTTAGAGTGCCTTGAATTTATTGTCTGAAGCAGAGTAGCCACTCTCGTGGAAATTTAGGTCATACACATACTCAAAAGCCAAAATGGGATTCATAAGAGAGATGCACTTGGATCTCTACAGAAATGTTGCCCTCCTTTCAGACCACAAGGTAGCCACTCCTATACCTAGCATGCACTGAGATCTATCCTGGAGAGTATATGTAAGTTAATAACATTAATAACGACAAATATGAAATGTGTCATTTCATAAATTATGAACTCTAGAAGCAAATTATATTGATTTTGACCCAGATTCCATAATAAGTAGAGGATATGCAAACAACAACCAAAATACATACATATATGAATACTTACTGTATTGACAATTTCTTCCCATGAATTCACCTGGGCACTCACAGGAATAGTTAGCAACAAGGTCTGTACATATTCCACCATTTTTGCAAGGCTCGGCTTCACATTCATTTATGTCTGAGGAAAACAGAAAGAACAGAGAGAATGAGAATTATTGGTGAAAAAAGTGATTAGTTATTAGAAGGTTTTAGGCCTTTCAAATAAAATAAAACCTATGTGATGCAATTACTTTTGTGTGTTTGCGAGTGTGTATATGCATGTGCAGTCAATAGTAGAAATAGTGCTTAAAATGAACAACTGATTAATAATCAAGTTCAGATGGAATCGAAAATCCAAATGAAAGACCAACAGACGCAAACCATTCTCCAATCCTGAAAATAAATATGAATAGTGTGGGGAAATATTCAGTGTATCTTTAGAATTAAATCAAGCAAATTAACCCTGATAGAGAGATGAATTGGTATCACTTACAAGATCTAGAAACCTTCCCTGCAGCAACAACTGCCAATTAACACTGTCTCATTTCATCTTAATTCATTAAAATTCTAACTGACAGAGATGTTTTAGTTTCTAAATAGTTCGCCTTTGATGAATACGATGAGAAGCAAATTAGAGTTAATAGCTAAAGCTCGTTACATTAAGCGAAGTATAATAAATGTAAATGATGATCACTTCCTAATCTCATTCAAGGGTTTCTAAAATTAGGACGACTAAAGGGACTTACCTTTGATATACCATTATTATACCTCATGCAAAATCATATGAAATATAAAACATTCAGCAAATTGTACTAATTTCCATGCTAATTTTGGACAACAGATACAATGAATATGATTATAAATGAAAAAAGAAATAATGACTAATTCAGTCAAATATCCATCACTGATAGACATCATTCCCTCTAAGCACAGCACCATGCTGGGTTGTTGGGCGCTAGTACAGTAGACAGGTAATGAGCAGCTGCTCCCCATTGCTTTCTCTTCCTATCATCTACTTCTATTGAACTCTCTCTGCTCTTATACCCACAGCTCCTTACAGACCTGAATAGTGTTACCTAGGAATTGTCTACTTATGTACCTTTCAGCCTCTCACCTGGTTAAACTGTGAGCCCTACAAACGCAGCCCCTCGCCTGCACTGTTCTTTGTATTTCCATGAATCCCACACGCTATCCGGGAGACCACGGGTACCAAAATATGTTTCTTGATAAAATTTTTAACAAAAGAGTAGAAAGAGTGGTGCAGAAAATCTAAACAAATAGTTTCAGAAGTGTAATGGGCCTTCTGATACACTACAAAGTATCAAAATGGTAGTTTGAAGTCCTGGGTTTTCACAGTGCTGAAAGCATTATCATCATTATATTACCCCTTCAAGACCAAAGAAGAAAAAAACATTACAAAAGTTCTGTTTTGCTCTTTCTTTTAAATTTTTTCTTCTAAACAGTGTCTCCTCTTGGAATTAGAGTCGGTCACGCTCTCATTTTAAGTTTACTGTAAAGTTTGGTCTAAATTTCCTCAGGTACATAATGACTTTCTCTGAAAAGGCATCCCTTTTGGTTTCTGGTTGACTGTTACAGTTTGAGGGTAGAGATAATTCATGACTATGTTCAGAAAGAATCTAAGTAATTTGAGTATTTTATGACATCATATAATAGGATAAAATCAGAATCTAATAATCTCTAAAAATAATTGTGTGTTATAAAATATAACAAACTCCCAAATATTTGAAACTAAAACTCTCCAGAAGGAAGGAAGGAAGGAGCCATTTATTCATTATCTAATGACATATTTAGCTCTTTTTATTCTTAATCAAATTTTCACTTAGTCTTGATTTATACTAGATTAACATGCAAAATATTTTCATCATGTTCTGAAAGTGGCACAAAAGTCACCGTGCCATTTATTTTATAGTCAGCTGAATGTAAGGCAACGGTAATAATTGGCTACTTGGGAACTTGCCTACTATGTCTTTCCCTGCATCATATTGACTATAATCTTTTTTTTTTTAGATGAGAATATGTCAATGGCTAATAAGAAGTCAAATCTTCATATTAGAGAATGCATTGCCTTATTTTGTAAAGTTAGACATGACCAGTTATTCTTTTATATACTTAAAAGGAAGAAACTGAGTACTGATGTCTAAAAGACCACATAGGGAAATATTATTTGGTCTTGAAGGAAAGCTTTCATTAAGATTAGTGACAGAATGGAGACGGTAGTGTGTTTCCAAACAGGAAATCGGAATCACAACTTTGAAAAGAAACATGGTATGATGATGTGTTCAGGGACCAAGTAGCTAGTCTGCCTGGAGCACAGAGAGGGAAGGGCAGTGCTGAGACCCCAAATCAGAGGATATAGATTGGAGCCAACTTATGATGGACCATTAATGCCAGTGGAGGGAATGTCCTTTATTTTTTGGCACTAAAGACTTGGAGCCGGATGGGAGGGCATCTTCTGTATCCTTGTACTTTAGATAGACCTAGTAAAGCCAATATTTGGGGTGGAATTAAGAAATGAATAAAGAAAAGCAGAACAGGGAGACCCACACAGGATTCGATGCTGATAGGTACAACATATATTTCAATTCTTAGGTAAGAGGTGCTAAGTGTTTTCTCATTTTAATACTAAACTATGTATTATGAGGAAAACCAAACCCAGCTTTTGTTGCTTTAAAACATTAACAGGAGGAACCTTTCATAGTCAAAGGTGTGAGAACTATCCAGAGTCATTTTTTATGTCTGTAAGGATATGCACGCACTCTTGTTCTTTGCTTCCTTATTTCTTCAAAGTATTTACACAATAAATATTACTCAACACAGGTGAATGTGAATCTAATGGAGACAATTCAACCTTTGAACCTTCTAGCCATTTGATCATCAGGACAGACCCACCATCATCTAAAAAGGAAATTATAATTAAGTAGGTCAGATTCTAAAATAAACAACAGTTTCACCTTTATCCAGAGGTTAACACAAGGTCGAATGAACTGGAATTGCATTTGCTGAAGAGAAAACGCTTTATGTCCATGCTCAATTTTGAATAAAGAATGACCTTTTATTGCTTGTGCATTTTTTATTTTTTTAAACTAAAAAAAATTACCTTAAGTTTAATATTTGTAAAAATACAAATGTCACATTAAAGGAGCTATGTACTTTAACATCGTAGCCAAAAATGTATAATATTTTTGCATATGTACACATCTAGTAACATGTAGACTCAGATAACATATGCAAATTACATGGAAGCGTTTATATATTAGTTTAATGCAGGAGTTCTTTTAGCGGTGAAGGCTATTTGCACTGTGATTAACACTGCAAGCAATCTAAATGGAAACAGACCTCAATTTGAATAAATCATGTTTAATTAAAGACTAGATATAAATGTTCACAGAATATAATGAAATGAAAATTAAACATCTTTGTAATAAATCACATACATTTCTCTTTGTCATAGATCAAGACATTATCATTTCCAGAAAAAGTCCTCATCTATTCCAAACATAGAGAAATATACTATGTTCTTTTATAACCAAGAAAAATTTGACATAGCAGTCCCCATATAAAATAGGAATTTCCATATTTGGTCATATTTACAGTTCATTTATAATAATAATAGCTATCATTTTTGAGGTTTTTAATATGTATGACTGTTTCATGAGAATGATTTGAAAAAACAGCCTCATTCAGAATTGGATTTTATAATTAAGACAACCAGCTGAGTTCTGATCCCTCATCCCAAAAGCACAAAACTGTTACCTACCATCTTGTCTGACTGAGGACAATGACAAGAGCTGAACATGGATTTCCAGATATAAACTCATGCTTTTTTGTGTTTGTGACAGAATTAAAAAGCAAGGTAAAGGAAGAAAGGAGAGGAGAGGAAGAGATGAGAGAATAGATAACTGGTCACAACAGTATGCATTTCTTTGAAAGAAAGAAGTGCTCCACAAGGATTTCCGGGTCCTTTGCTCTGTTGTAACTAATTATATGCTTCATTCATACTATATGCATAACTCAGACTCTGCACCTTTATCATTATTTTGCAGTTAGCTTATCTTATACAGACTTACAAAGGTGTGTTGGTGGTCTACCCTCTTAGGCTTAGGTTTTTACTAATAGAAATAATGTCAACCCATACATACCTTGGAGACTCCTCTTCCAGGAACTGACAAAATCCTCTTCCAGGAATTGACAAAAACATATTTGTAAGATCACTCTGCGTACTCATGACCTGATACACAACTGCATCCTGAGAAGTGTTCAGTTACTTCTAGTCTTTTTTTCTGTATCTTTCAGATCCATCATTGTACAAATTATAGCCCTAAAGCCCATGAAATGACTTTGGAGTGGTAGGTCGTCCAAGAATTTTTGAAAATCAAAATTATATTTGCTAGTTCCTTATTTGAGACTTCAAAAAAAATGGCTTCCCTGGGCATACTTTCTTGCCACAGAAACCCTGTCCCTTCTTTCCAGATAATTATATTTTAATATTCAGTAATCCCATTCTTCATTATGGACTCTATCAACTAGCCAGAGATGACATGGAGACTTCTGAAGACTAATTCCCTGGGACCTCCTCTGGAGACTTTTAAATTTACTTGATTAACTAAATAACTAATTAATTAATTAGTTTCAAATTGTTTCATATTTGTAATATATAGAGTAGGAGCTATAGAAGGTACCACTCCTGGTCTATCAGTTTCCCAGTTCATCCTTGCGTTTACCCGGAATCCTCAGATAGATGCCATGTGGCCCGAGTAGTGGCCCCAGTAGTGCAACTACATTTATTTGTCAACGTGGCTTAGACTAGTTTGAGTACAGACCACCATTTAGAGCAGGTCATCTGATTTTTCTTGGGATAGAAATCCATCTAACCTCCTCTTGAGTGGAAACAAAGATAACTTAATTCAATCATGAAAATAACTCCTTTTCATCTCCCAAGTACATCCAGGCCCATGAATATCAAGAAGGAACAACTAATTTTCAGGCTGAGCACCCTAGTTTTCACATATTAAAAGGACACCATGATAAAGCCCTTTTTTTCTTTGCAAAGACATAATTTCTCAACTTCCTTATTTCTTTCCCTTAGGCTGTCTTTTGTTATTGACTGGTAATTAGCTGGCAGAGCCTATTTTCAAGAGCCTGCTATTTTTGATCCTAACAACCCATCTTCCCTGGGCTCCCCATTAGCTATTAAATATTCTGCAAACCTCCCATGAGCGACTGACTTTTAAAATTTGACCTTTTATTTATTTTTCTTATCTAAAGCCTATGGTTTTATAACTTCTCTTTTAAGTCTAAAGAAATTATGATGAATTTCTAGAAATTCTGTTCCCCCACTCAGATACTGAATTAAATTTGCTGTAATCAGAATTATCTACAGGATTTTCCAGTCTGAGCCCAATTCACTAGTAATTAATTTTAAAGTAGTAAACAAAAAATCTGAATTCTTTAATCAGAACAAATCACAAACCTTTTTGTAATAACATTGATAACCTGCACTTACCTAAAACAAGAGCTTAAAACAAACAAACAAACAAACAAACAAACAAACCCAAGTCTAAGAGAAATTTATCCCTCACCACTTACTAACAAAGATGATACTCTCTGCTCATCTATATCCTGGCATCCTAGCATTTATTTTGAGATCTCAATTTAGATGCAAAAATCTTTGCTACTAGTATCCAGGTAAAGTCCAATTCTTCAGGATGTTTGCATATGAAATTACTCCAGTGGGGCTTTATTTCACTTATTCAGATATCCAGAGAGAGAGAGCACAAGCAGAGGGAGTGGCAGGCAGAGGGAGAGGGAGAAGCAGGCTCCCGGCTGACCAGGGAGCCAGATGTAGGACTCAATCCCAGGACCCTGAGATCATGACCTGAGCTGGAGGCAGACGCTTAACCAACTGAGCCACACAGGCGCCCCCAAAACTAGAACATTTAAAATGTACCAATGCAAAGGCTTTCATACCAGAGATTCTGATTTAAATGGATTTGGGTGTAACGAAGGGAGTAATATTGTTTATATAGGAGTTCAGGCAAGTCTAAAGGTAGAGCTGACAACCACCATGTAGAAATTTGCCCATTCATCTATCTTTTCTTAGTCCTGTGTTACATGCTAAGAATGAAAAGATTAATATATCATGGCTCCTTATGTTTCTCAAGGCTCTTACAGTATAGTAGGTACTCAAAGAAATAATCCAGTTAGTGTAGAAAGGGACAGATATTCTAACAGGAGAATGAATGCACAGTTTCTCAAAAAAAACTTTAAATATCAATAACTAAACCAGTCTAGCAGACTAGGGAATGTTGAATTTTAGAGGAGGAGTCTAGCTGACTGGGGGAGAATGCTTCTGGGCTATCTAGAGTTATAACTAATTACTCTGTAAAGTTATTTTTCTAAATTAATATGTCTCTCATTATTCTACAGATCTGAGAGTGACTCCTCATTGTCTCATAGTTCTTTGCTCCAAGTTTGAAGTCATACATTTCCTAACTTCCTACTTTATTATGGTAATGTTATCATTTATATATATGTATTTTCATATTTATAATGTTTTATCCATAATTAACTACTCTGTTCTGTCACCTGCATGTCAAATTTGGTCACCTGCAACTCTCTCTAGTTTTTGTGGTCACACTGATGATCAGCTATTTTGGATTTTATTTTTAGAATGAGTAATCACAAACTCATAACTGGCTAAGATGAGGTTTATGCTGTAAGCATAACTATGACTCATATGGTTGCCTTGATCCACGTATTCACTCACTTACTTATTCACTCATTAAAATTTTGATGAGCACCTTCCATGAGTCAAGCCCTAAAATATACGACTGGATACATCAGTGAATGGGGATCAGTTCCTTTTCTAAGGCATCCCATCTTCTGTAATTCCATTCAGAAGAGAGATAATTAAAATAAGATTGTGAAATACATGTCCTATACTGTTACACATAAAAGGTACTGAGATCACAGAAGAGGCAATGGCTTTGCCTAGAGGAGATGTGGAAGATTGCTTACAGAGGCTAGTATGAGGTTGGTGCTTACAGGATTAGCAGGAATGTTCTTAGTGGGAAGGAATATAAAAGAACATAATGTTTTCAGAAAGAACTGAACACTTTTAAATGTCTAGATACACACAGGGACTATGTGTGTGGAGCTACTAGGGATAGAAAGAAGTTACTAGGTAGTGTGGACCAGATTTTTATGGCCCTACAAATCAAATGAAGGGGTCTGAACTTTAGTCCTTGGATACTGGGGAGTTAATAGAGAATTGAAGAATGTGAAAGGGGGCATGGGATTGAAGAGATCTTTATTTTAGAAACTCATTCACATACTCTAGAATTTCATTACTGGGAACATTTTGGAAAAGTAATTCAAAATGTCAGAAAGGAATTTTATGTGGACTGTCCATCCTACTCAGACCACATAACATGACAGCTATGGCCATGTATGCTTAAACATTTAGTTTGGTGTGAAACTAAACATACAAACTCCCTGAAACAAGATGCCTACGCAATATCTGGCTTATAAAAAAATAGTTTATCTGAAATTCAAATTTACCTGGGCATCCTATATTTTGTCTGGGAATTTTGTCTGAATTTTCAGCTAGAATGTGAGTTCTCCACGTTTTCTTTCTTTCCTTTTATATAAGCACTTTAATTTTCAGCATATGGTCATGCTTTCCATTTTGTACATTCAGCAGACCTCAAGGAAAACTACCTGCAGTGGAAAATTATTATTGACAAACGAGTCTTCCTCAGGCTTTTGCTAACACTAAAATTTGTTGCTTGCTTTCTGCAGAGTGGTTCATAATCTTTAGAGTTTAGAATCACCTTTATGTAAGCCTCAATAATACAAAGATGAACAAACAACACTTCAGGATGACAAGTGATTGACAACAATGAATATATCCACCTACTTGTGGATTATTTACTATGTGCCAAATATTTTTCTAAGCATTAAATGTAACATGACCCCTTCATGAGCTAGTAACCATGAATATAACTGTTTTACAGATGAGGAAATTGAGACATTGAAAATGTAAATAACTTGCCCAGAGTCACACAGGTGGTGAAACTGAGATTAAAACCCAGAAAATTTGTCTCAATCTATGCTATTCACCAGTACGCTTCACCCCCACTGCAAAATTACTACTACTCCCTCTTTCTTATCATTTCATACTTGCCTTTGGGGTTCCACTCTATGTGCTGAGGACAGATACGGGATCATGTATGGTCCTTGATCTCAAACTGTTTATAACGTCCTAGTAATATTAGCATCAATGCTATAGGTCAGAAAATCCAATCCTAAATTCTCAGTTAGGAATACATTCCCCCCCCCCAGTTCCTTTATTTCTCTTGGTAATTTTTCTCAGAATCTTAAGTGATTTGGGCTTAATAGGCATCTGTTCTAATTTTATTCTTCTCTACTTAGAAATAGATTTCTTTGGCTCTTACATTCTTTTATACATGCTTTTTAACTTTACATTCAGATGAAAGAAATATTTGTTTTAGTTCTTTCTTTATAGAGGGTATGAATATATGTTGTATCTGCACAATTGAAATTTTTACTTTTCAGGGTGATAAATCCACATTACTTTAAAATCTTTATCTGAAAGACAGCATACATACAGAACAGCATGCAAAACAATAAAGTTAAATGAATTATTGTTGAGACAACCTGTTTAGCATGCACCAATGTCAAGCAAAACAACGCTGCTAGCACTCCAAAAGCCGTCATGTGTGCCTTCCATTCACATCTCCAGCCTCATAAAAGTAATCCACCTCCCACTTACTAAGGTAATCAAGGACTCACTCTTTGTGCGGTTTATAATTTTCCTATTTAAAAAGGCATTCCTAAAAGAGTATCATTTATTGTCTATATTTGAACTTCAGAGTAAAAAAAAATCATTCAGTATATGCTCTTTTGTTTGTGGTTTCATTCACAATGTTGTTGCAGGTGGGTGCAGTGAGTTCATTTTCGTTGCTTTACAGTATTTCACAGTAAAATGTACCATGATGCATTTTCCCTTTTATTGTCAATGGCATTTATGTTGTTGCTGGAAATAAAAGCATCAGAGAGCATGCTTGTGCATGTCTCTTGATGCATGAGTATACTGATTTGGGGAAGTATACCTAAGAGTGAAATGGCAGTCATTCATAGGCTTTAGTAGGTAATGCCAGTCTGTTTTTTAAAGTGCTTGCACTCCTATCAGCAATTTAATTGATAACCTTGTTGGTGATACAAATGGCATGAAACTTGCAGATAACCACTTATTCTACTTCACATACAAGTTGTAAGTAGAAAGACTTAACACCAGTATCTCCCTTTAAAGTATATTTTTGACAAGAGAGGCTTGGAAGGGAACAAATTAGGACTTCACTGGGTTGAAATATTTTTCCCTTCAATGACTGTGTTGTTTTTTTTTTTAAATTAAGGCAGTAACTTTTGCTAGAAGTAATAAACCACTGAAGGTATGTAAACAATGCCACCTTTAAATCACTGGTAGTGCTACCACGTTAAATTTTATACATACAGAAAAAATAATTTCACTTAATTCTAGAATTAATTTCTTAAAAAGAACTCTGTATATCAACTCTCACCTACAGATACATATAGACTCATATAATAAAATAAGAATAGTCCTGCTCCTACATTTTAATACCTTTGAAATTTTGTTATAGGCATAGTTAAAAATGTGTTAAAATAATGAATCTTGTCCACTTCTAAAGTGACTGTGAACGACATATGAGTTAATTTGTGGTGAAAAATCTTAGAAAATGTAAGGACCATAAAAACAATGATCCACATTGTTATAACATGGACTAGTCTATATATGTATTGTTCTATAGAATGTTTCTCGATTACGTTGCTGAATGAAATGTATACTTTTAAATGAGACTTTCTGTACACAGGTATTTCTACTTTTGGGGCTATCATCAGAGTAAATAAATGGGTAGCATTTTCATAAATATTCTACAGACGAGCAGCCCTGCTTTGGAGAGTTTTGAAAGATGGTATTTAGCCACATAATTGCAAAGCCCATGGAAATTTTGATCCACTGAATGGGATAATTCAACAGATACTCTTAACATTACTTCTTTCTACAATGAGGACATTCACTATTTCTTTTTAAATGAGAACATCAAACACTATACATTCTGGCTGGCAGATCACTAAGAGCTAGAGCTGAAGGAGCTATGAGTTATGGCTGGTAAATACAAAGACCACTCTTTAAAATTTCATTTTTTTTCCCATCAATGTGAAAGAACTGAGTGGCTATATTTCCCTCAATTCAAGAATCTCATCTACATAATTATAGGAGGTTTCCTGGATTCCTGGCAGACCTGAAGGCAACCAAACATCTGCCACACTCAAGGCCACTGTGGAAGAATCTGCTTCGATCAACCAACTCTCTACTTAGTGCCAAAAAAGTGCTGCTTATGAGCCATGACTTTTTTTTTTTTTTAAAGATTTTATTTATTCATTTGACACAGAGAGAGAGAGACTACAAGTAGGCAGAGAGGCAGGCAGAGAGAGAGGAGAGAGGAGGAAGCAGGCTCCCTGCTGAGCAGAGAGCCTGATGTGGGCCTCGATCCCAGGACCCCGGGATCATGACCTGAGCCGAAGGCAGCGGTTAAAACCGCTGAGCCACCCAGGCGCCCGAGCCATGACTTTTGATATTTTATTTTCTTCCTCTCATACTTATTATTAAGTATTCCAAATCAGCATATTTTTTCATTAAAGGTGATAACATTGGGATTCAAGAGAACTTCAGTTTCTGGCCAAGACATAGCCCAGATGTGTCCTTCTGTGTGAAACAACCAAAAAAGTAAAACAGACAAAACGTGAGACAACAGTTTTGAAGACACTGGACATTAGGAAAGAAAGGCAATAATAAACCAGGAGGGTCTTAAAGTTGCTTAGGTTTACTGCCTTAAGAGGGATTCCAGGCTGTGGCACAGAGAGGAAGAATCCAGGTGGAGCCTGGCCAATCCTCTGAGATAAAGAGAAGGGGCTGAGAGGAAGGGCACAGAGAAAGCCCACAGGGATCTGCAGAGCACCACTAAGGAATTCAGCAGAGTGGGGATTAGCTCATGCAAATAGGGAAACTACTGAGGAAAGAACTGTCTGAGTGGACCAAAGGGTGCAACACTTGGAGCTCACCCCAGGCTAGGAAAATTGCTTGATGTCTCCAGGTAGACTGGAAAATAAACTAACTCATGGGGCATTGGGCAGAGGACTCAGAAGAACCTTGCCTCTGTGGTAGGAAATAATTAGCCTCGACTGAAACCTCACTGGTCCCACCTAGCAAATCTTATAATCAAGACCCAGAAGAATCAAACTGTTTTCAAGTAACTTGACTGCAAAAGAGAACAAAATTCAAGAAGCTATAAAGGACTACAGAGTATCTAATACTCGACAAGGTTAAATTCATATCTGAAATCCAGACAACATTAATAGACATGCAAAAAAGCAGGACACACACCAGATTTTTAGAATTAGCGGACGAGGATATTAAAACAGCTATTATAACTAACTATATTCCCTATACTGAAAATGTTAAATAGATATATGGAAAATACAAAGAGACCTAAACTGAACTTCTACAGATGAAAACTATAATGTGTGAGATGGAAAATACACTAGCAGAAAATAAAGAAGATTAGACATTATAGAAGAAAAGATTAGTGATTTTTTTTTTTTTTTTT
>LNAC01000319.1:1930563-2024471 GCA_002007465.1 Ailurus styani | reverse complement strand
TTTTTTTTTTTTTTGCTACAACAGAAGCTTAGGCAGAGAGGCAGGCAGAGAAAGAGGAGGAAGCAGGCTCTCTGCCGAGTAGAGAGCCCGATGTGGGCCTTGATCCCAGGATCCTGAGATCATGACCTGAGCCAAAGGCAGAGGCTTTAATCCACTGAGCCACCCAGGCGCCCAGATTAGTGAATTTTTAAGACATAACAGAAACTATACAGAATAAAACACAGAGAGAGAAGGAAAAAACTGGACATCAGGGATTATAAGAATGGTTCTGTAGATAAGTGTAGTTTTTTTTCAATAAATGATGCTAGAACAACCTAATATCTATATACAAAAAACAAAAACAAAAACAAGGACCTTAGATCCGCATCTCATACCACATACAAAAATTAATCCAAAATGGATGGTAGACCTTAAAGGAAAACCTAAAACTAAAAAAAATAATAATAGGAGAAAATCTTTTGGGGCCTAGTTTTGGCAAAGTTTTCCATGATACAACATCAAAATCATGAACGATTAAAATTGATAAATTGTACTTTATCAAAATTATAAACTTCTGCTCTTCAAAATCAATTTTAAGAGACTGAAAAATAAGCCACAGATTGAAAGAACATATTTAGAAATCAAATATATTTATAAATCAAATATAAATCACCTATATTCAAAATATCTTCAGAATTCTCAAAAGTCAATAATAAGAAAACAAGTGACTCGGGCGCCTGGGTGGCTCAGTGGGTTAAAGCCTCTGCCTTCGGCTCAGGTCATGATCTCAGGGTCCTGGATCGAGGCCCGCATCGGGCTCTCTGCTCAGTGGGGAGCCTGCTTCCTCCTCTCTCTCTCTGCCTGCCTCTCAGCCTACTTGTGATCTGATCTCTCTGTGTCAAATAAATAAATAAAGTCTTTAAAAAAAAAAGAAAAAAAAAGAAAACAAGTGACTCAAAAAAAAAACTGCTAAACTGTTTTGGCAAAGTTTTCTAAGATACAACATCAAAATCATGAACTATTAAAATTGATAAATTGTACTTTATCAAAATTATAAACTTCTGGAAACAGTTTAACAGTTTCTCAAATACTTAAACATATATCTACCATATGATCCAGTCATCCCACTCCTAGAGAAAAGACAACTTATGTCCAAAGAGTTGTATGACTATACATAGCAACTTTATTTGTAATAGTCCCAAACTGGAAATAATGGCCATCAATTACTGAGTGGATAAACAAATTGTGGGGTATCTACACAATTGAGTACTATTCAGAAATGAAAAAGAATGAACTATGATACAAGCAACAACATGGAGCGACTTCAAAATAATTATGCTGAGTGAAAGAAACCAGACAAAGAGAAAACGTATTTTCTGATTCAATTTATATAAATTTCTGGAAATGCAAACTTATTTATGGATGGAAAGCAGATCAGTGGCTGTTTAAGTAAGAGGGACAGATGGGAGGGATTACAATGGGGTAGAATGAAACTTCTGAGGATGATGAAAATGCTCAGTATCTTACTTAAGATGATAGTTTTGTAGGCACATACATATGTCATGAAGTACCACAGTGTGCATTTTAAATACGTACATTTTATTGTATGGTAATTATATCTCAACAGAGATATTAAATAAAGTCATCATGTCAAGGTTCTTTTTATAACTCACTTGTTTATCAGCTGTGAGTTTAGGAACACACACACACACTCACACACACACACACACACACACACACACACACACACATCCAATACATGTACACTGCAACACTATAACCAGCCCACAAAATTAATGAGGGACATCAGCCTTCTCATCAAATTCGCATCAGAAAGGGTTTTTTATACTTACACCTCAAAGTGAGAACTATGCAACGCAAATGAAATGAGGCAGGCCTTATTGAAAAGACTGAGTAGTTTAATAAAACATACTAATAGAAGGAGCTATATTCATAAAAATGACAAAAATACTAATTTTTTCACAGTAGTTTACCTCCTGCTTTGCAGGTTATTTTCATCACTCAAATAAGGCTATGCAGGAAGTCTTAAATGAAGATGAATGAGAAAAAAGTCACATAACTGCAAGATTTTCTATTGCTCATATATTTTTGGTTTCAGATTGGATTTATTTCTGATATGGTTGACTGTAAGGAATCTGAAGATTATTAAACTATAACTGGGTTACCTGTACTTTTCCTAATAGTTCTTATTTCCCAGAAATTTTTCTGAGGTAATTTCATAAAATATATTGATGTGTATGTTTCCTGCACTCTTAGGATCTATTTAAGAGACTGTAATTTTCAAGTAGGAACCATGAAATAATTTCCTCTAGTTCCCTTTGCTTCTATATGAGAGGTATGCCTTTAAAAGCAAATGTATGTGTATGTGTCTGTATATAATGAGTGTCTGTTTACATATATTATAAATATATTTGAAAGGAGAGGAGCTTTTTATTGATTTCTTTTAATATACACTAAGATGGAAATCTCAATTCCATTAATTACTTGCCATGTAATTTCATATTGTAAAAGTAAGCCTTCAGGGCAACAATTTCCATCATCTCCAATGAACCTGATTAAAATAATTGGCTATTTCCATAACAAGTGCTCTAACAAACGGTCCTGTTCTGTCAGAGAGGAATGGGTCTGATTAGAAACTGCATTACTATGTTATGCTATTGTAAGATTAATGTAGAAAAAAAGTTTAGTTCCTTTTAATAAAATCCAATGACTTGCGAATTGGACTAAATATCAGTAAATAGTAAGTATAAGTGTAACTCCACTTAATTTGGTTGTTTCATTTGGCCCTGAGTATAATTATTTGCATTTATGCAGCAACTTACTTCCCTACACTCATTAAATCTCTTTCTCCTGTGTTTCAGAGGATACAGGAGGGCTTATGTAGTCTCAATTAAATGGGTGATAGAGTTAATCTTCAGAAGTGATATTAGGATTTTCCCAGAGTGGATTCCATCCACAAGGTACTGCAATATTTAAAACACTTTGCGAGGTCATGCACAGATAAGGAACAACTAAGATCTACTGATGATCTACTTCACTGAGTGTTCAGATACATTTTTGACGTAAGTAGAGCTCTGTAAAAGGTCCTGCTGGCTCCTTGCTGAAGTTTGGGCTCGTGTCTGCTCACTCTGTGACCACTGTCAGATCTAAGGTGAGGTTTCAGCAGCCATCTTTTTTGCACCTCTGCTTATGGTGACAACAGAAATTCAAAAGTGCAAGTGAAACATGCAAAACCTTTTAAGGCTTTGACTCAGAAGTGGCTCACTGCCATTTCACGTCATTCAGTTGACCGAGCCAAGTCACATTTCTAAGTTCAAAGTTAAGGGGTGACAGAAATATATTCCTCTTGATGGGAAGACTTCTAAAGCCATATGAAAAAGGGTGAGGATAGAGGGAGGGGTGAAGAAATGAGGCAATAATGTAGTCTGTATATCAATTCTTCAATGTCTTGTCTATAAGCGATTACAAAAAATGGACAATGAACAATGTTTAGAGTACTATGATTATGTAAATATTATTCACTGTAGAACCAAGTAGGAAAACTGTCATTTTCCTTCACCAAAAATGTGCCACTCTGAGGTGGCTGTTTGAGCATCACGGTCAAATGGACTTCCTTTCGATACATCTATGAGTTGTTTAAATCATGTCACATTGATATGCTTCACAGTTACGGACGGTTTTTTCTTTCTCTTGGTTTTTCCCAGAATATTTAGTTGTTTTTCTTGTGGAGGGAAGTATGAACTTATTCACCATATGATCACAGCCTTTCCATATTTTGATTGAAATTCATTCCAAAACTTCCTTTTTTAAAGATTTTATTTATTATTTGAGAGAGAGAGAGGGCAGCCCACGAGCAGAGGAGAGGGGCAGAGAGAGGACAAGCAGACTCCTGGCTCAGCAGAGAGCCCAATACAGGACTTGATCCCAGGGCCCTTGGAATCATGACCTGAGCCAAAGGCAGATGCTTAACTGACTGAGCCAACCAGGTACCCCTCCAAAATTTCTTGAACACATTCTCCTGGAGCCTCCTGATTTCTTGTTCTGAGTTGGACTGATTGCTTCCCAGGCCTGCTGCAAGCTACAGCCTGGGACTTCTTCTCCTTGCTTCCCTATATATATTTTATTCTATATGGGAGCCTAAATTTCTTTTTCGTATTCTCTTTTCATTTGCTATACAACATCTTCAGGTAATTTTCATGAAAGGAGTAAGAAAAAAATTACTTTAAGCCTTTGTCTTAAAAAATGCCCCACACATGAATAAAAATTGCTTGGTAGTTGGAATCTAATTAAATTCATGTATCCTCAGAAATTTAAATATATGCTCATTTCTTCATTGACTTACTATAGATGGTTACCATCTAAGAAGTCTGAACCCAATGTCATTTTTGTTTCTTTGAGGTTAACATGTTACTTCTCTTAGGGGTTTAGGGATTTTATCTATATCCATTTCACTAAAATTTGTCTGGATACATTTTGCTTTTTATTTATTGTGTTGGTACTCATCAATTTATTTCAATGTGAAGACTTGTTTGTTATTGCTTCCAATTTCTCTATTTTCCCCAGAACTAAAATTTTAGTCCTATGTTGAATTTCTTAAAGTGATTCTCCATGTTTGTTAAACACATATCTCATGTTTTTCATTTGTTTATACTTTAATCTAAGTGTTGGAAGCTTTCTCTGACTTTATTCTCCTGCTACATTAAAAAAAATTCTTCCAATCCTAATTCCCATACCTGTGAATTCTTCTTCGAAGTGATGTTTTTATTTTATGAATATCATATTTTCTTTGTTGTTTTTAGTTGAGATGTTTTAAAAAGGTCTCTCTGTCCCATGAATCATGTGTGTGTCTTCTTGTATCAATTATTCTATGCGCTCATTTTGGGTCTTCTGGTTTGTGCTGCTTACCTCAAATAACTTATGGTCCTTGATTGTCTATTTATATAAACGAAAAAGCTAGACTGATTAATATACTTAACAAGTATAGTTTCTTCAGTCTTTTTATGAATTTATTTTCACCAACAGTTTTCTCTCCTGCATGGAATGACTGACTGTAAGCTCCAAGTATGTGGAGCCTAGGCCGGGAGCAGGTAGCAAGGCTACCACTATTTGCAAAATGAAAAGGGTTTTATTCAGTGATGCCTACTTCCACATTAGGAACCCAAGCTCTCCCCCTAGAAAAAGACTCTTCAAGTTTTTAGACAGCAATCTTTAAATTGTTGCCTTGGAAATAATGTTTTGTTTTGTAGGGGATGTAGGAAGAAAAGACGTAAGCAACTGGGGTCACCGTAGTAAAGAAAGTTCTTCATTAACTAACTTGATTTCTGTCGACTCATTTCTCTGTACCAGCTGACTAGAGCTGACACCTAGCTTGGACTCTTCTACTAAAAGAAGAACAGCCCTTGCCTCCATTTCAGACTTTTCCAGGTCAGGAAAGTAGGCTCTTGGTCCCCTTCTTTATCGATATGGTTTATTTCTATATTCCTTCATCTAGAAATGTAAAAAATCACTAGGGTGCTAACAGTCCTTTCTCACTGTTTTCAGCCCGTTAAAAAATTATTCTTTCTTTCTTTATTTAATTTTCACCATCACTTCTATAAGATTTGAGAATAAGAAATGGTAAATAAGTATATGCAGTTTGCCATCCTGAAAGCCTAAATTTAAATTATACATAAATGTATATATACATATAACACGCACGCACACACACACACACACACACACTTAATTAGTAGTTAGTTAGTTAGTCAGTTGTTAGAAACACAGAAACAAAAAGGAGATAATCCAGGGGTGCCCGTGTGGCTCAGTTAAGCGTCTACCTTTGGCTCGGGTCATGATCTCAGGGTCCTGGGATGGAGCCCCATGTCAGGATCCCTGGTCAGCAGGGAGTCTGCTTCTCCCTCTCCCTCTGCTCCTCCTGCCTGCTTATTCTCTCTCTACCTCTCTCAAATAAATAAATAAATAAATAAATAAATAAATAAATAAATAAATAAATAAAATCTTAAAAGAGAGAGAGAGACAATCCATTAGGGTATCGCTTTCCCAAACAATTTAACTAAAATGTTCACTCTATATTCCAAGGTTGTTAATAAAGAAGCTTTTTAAGCATTTGGAGACCAAGCTCCTACCACCATCCCTTGATTTAAAGATGGCTCTTTGGGGAGAGTGGCAGCCCCACACCTAAAATCATTTCTTCTGACTGCTCAGTAAAGTTACAGGAGAGCATATTCCCTGAGAGAGCAATAAACTCAGTCCCAGAGATTGTTTAGGAAAGCTTCAGGAGAAATTATTCTTTTACTAAATCTAGGATCCACCAGATAAAACCTTTCTTCAACATATATTCATTTGAGACACAGACCAGAGTACCATCAATACATATCATGGAGACAGAAAGAGAAAAGAAGTTAAACACAACTGGGCTTCCTCCTGCAGTACCATCATTATCAAAAATTTTATACTAGAAATTAACCACAATTCAGATTTTTAATGTAATTCTCCTCAGAAGAAAAAAGAATAGCAAATACTTGATAAATTTCTAAGAATATTTCTTTTGACCATTTTGATTCTATTAAAAAGCTGAAGAATATTTGACAAGAATCTCTACCTAACTCTTTGGATCTTTCTTTAAAACAAAGTGGAGGATTTACTCACAGAGTTAATTCTGAAACAGTGTCACATACATTCCAGATGTGAAATAAGGTGCCCGGCATTTAGCTACTATGAGGAATCAGTTAAAGGGGCTTGGGGGTCGTGGAGGATGAAACGTCTAAACTTTCCTTTTAACGAAAAACACACACATGTGCACACATACACAGTTTCTGGCATTATTTACTCACACTATTCTCATGAATGTTCATAGTCTCTAAATGCAACATAATTTTTAAAATGATAAAGTCTGATTCTATGTTTCCCCCAAATCAATTTCTTGAACCCTTTCCATTCTGCCCACATAGTATAACTTAGTGTTCCTGACAGTGGCAGAGCTGCCAATCTATGTGATCTCTGTAAGGAAGCCCAAGGAGAGAATGATACAGGAGAAGGTGGTGAATATTTTTTAATTTTTGTGAACTCTTGTTGGTAAATTTGCTTTTCCCTTGTAATTACTTCTTATAGAGATGTGTTATGAATTAGAGGTAATAGAATACAGAAAGCTAAGTGCATAACTTACTAAATGCATAAATATTCGAAGTGGTAATTAAAATAAAACAATACTTTAGCCTTAGAATACTGTTTTGGCGACAAATAAAAGTGGATGGTTCCTGAAATTTTCTAGATCATGATAGCTAGAATATATTACTGAACAAAGAAGTGTTTCTATAATGAAGTAGCATGCTGCATATAATTAAAGCATTAAAATAGTATACAGACAAAAGCGTTAGGCACAAGCTTCATTACATATGATGAAAGATAAAAGAAGAATACATTTGTAAAACCAGATGTCCTGGTAAATAAAAGTAAAAATAAATTGAAATCTGACTAGTTTATAAATCTATCAATTATATTGGACAGAGTCGAGTAAAATTTTGGCATTCTCATTTTTCTACTTTCATGCAACAATTCACAAAAATAGGTAACCTTAAGGGTTTTACCAATTTACTTCTTAACTCTGAAAGTGAACACTGCTCTGATATTTTAAAGAATATTATCTGCACTGAAGGAAATTAAAGTGAATAGTGGGAAAATAATTTATCCAATTCCCACTAGCAAAACACACAAAAATTCAGCCGCACTCATACATATCTAAATACGTCAGCTTTCTCTCAGAGACATGCCCTGAATTATGCTACAAAATAGAATACCTGCAAGATGAAAGAACATTCAGAATGTCAAAACAGAAATACATCGATTACTAAAACATAATTTTAAAGTGCTTCCAGCATATACAAAATACATTTATATTCCATAGTTATGTAGTGCATAGTACTACCTTATTATAAAG
This sequence comes from Ailurus styani, assembly GCA_002007465.1. NCBI lineage: Eukaryota > Metazoa > Chordata > Mammalia > Carnivora > Ailuridae > Ailurus > Ailurus styani. The sequence continues at coordinate 2,016,535 of LNAC01000319.1, read as the reverse complement.
TAAGCTTTGCATCTATTTGCTATTTATCCCTCAATTACATGGTAAAATTGGATAGTTAAAAATAGAAGAATACATAAATATAAAAATCTTTGGTTTTATGCCCTGAAACCTTTTATCCTACGATGTGTAGAAAAACTATTACTTTGAAAAAATGTATATTTGTGATAAATTATCCATTTTCTGTAACAAGCTGTTTACCTTAATTTTTGAAACCTTTAGGTCAAGCCATTCATTCTGTCATTCCATGCTTTTGCATTTCAATTTCATTCTTATTATCTAAGGTATTGATCTGATAATCATACTCTTCCAAATATCTACAGTTATTTTATATCCCCCCAAACTCATTTATTACAAAATGCATAAAATGTTCCCCTGTGGTGCCTATAACAAATGAACAAACAGAACAATAAAACAATGTACATTTTTATTTTATTTTAATGATATCCCCCTTGCCTGTACGTGCACACCCAAGTAGAAACATTTTAGCCACAGGCGTCTCCAGAGACCCACTTTATGCCACTCTGCAATACAAATTAATGGGTAGAAACTTCCATTAACAAAAAAAGTTCAAAGGCAACTAGCTATCTATCATAAATATACAGTGCATTTATGAGTTAGCTCATCCCAAATCACTGTATGAAAGCCAGAGTACCAACATTGTTACAAGTATTTCTCCTAGGGCTGCAAAAATTTCTCTGATTGAGGTTTCATACTGTTTCAATAATCTTAAATAGATTACCAATTTGTAGGTAGAAAATGGTGCCTTTTGGGTTAGCTAGAAGTAGAAGAAATGAATTAACATAAATACAGACATCCATTTTTTGGTTACTCTTACAAGTTCAAGTTAACATGGGCTCATATGTTTAAGTATATTTTTTCTTTCAACAGTTTTAAATATTTTCTAATCCTTTCTAACCATGGTCTCAAAATTCTTGATCACATATTTCTAGCAGTAAAATTTTAATTGTGGTATGTGTTTCCAATAAACATCTAATTAAGTATTTGTAAATTATATAGAAGTATTACTAAATGAATATATTATGTAAATTACAAAATGTATATAGAAAATATAAATTTTAAAAATAATGAGAAAATGTTGCAAAAAGCATCTTCCTATTTGTGATGGCTTCATATTAGTATTAATATCCCAAAACATGGTACTCACTTGGGGTGAGTTCATCAACAATAATGGTGGAAGTAAAAATTAATATGCAATGTGTTGATAATTTCACTTTACAAGGCTAATCTCCTGTTAGGCATGGTCAGTTTAACACTGCCTTATCTCATGTTTTGTGCTTAGGTCATATTAGGAGAAGAAATGTTAGTTACCATTTTCCTTTCCCCTTGCATATGGGTATTTTCCCTAATCCGACATTTTTCTGCATATTTCTTTTCAGGCCAATGTGGGTTTGGTGAGGGTTAATTTAATCAAAAATAGATAACATAAGCAGCTGCATGGTGCTGAAAGTATGCTGCTTTGTAGAATTCCTACTTTTCCCTCGGAACCTCTGCACTAGTGTCCTTCTGACAAACAAATGCAGGGAGGTACCTTATCAATCTATGTAGTAAAATTAATGTATGTAATTGTTCACAATAAGTATACACAAAAGTAAATTCTCTTATTTTCTTTGCACCTACCAGGGATATGTATCTAGACATGAAAACACAATATAAGTAAAGTGTCCAAGAGCATGGGTCTGGGGATTTAACATAGGTCCTATTTGTAAGCATAAAACCATACTCCCCTATTTATGATTCCTAAAGCAAGACAATGGTTAATAGAATTAGATTCTTTTTTGTTATTTCAATCATTTCAAATATGATTAAATATTTTTAACTTAAGGGAAAAAAAACATTTCTTAGGCTAGCTTAAGGATAACTGCCTTTTTAAAAACTGGGTTTGGTATGACCAATATTATATAGTCAAGCCTATATACTTGGACAGATGCTAAGATCATTGGGTAACTGTAAGGGAACCATTCACTCAAATCAAAAAATGAACACTGGGTTTCCCAGTATATAATGTTTAAAACAAAGAGTTTCCCGGTATTTAAAATAAAACAAAAACACCTTTTACCTAATAGCAGATATTTATGTCAACCTATCCTTGAATCAAATCTTGAAGCAGCTTCCATACTTTTCCTGGTTACCTTTAGGTAATAAAAATATCCTTAGCTTACTTTCAGTTAATAAATAAACATTCATTTACATTTCACACATTAAACTAAGTCCAGTCCTGTGGCATTGAAAAATCCATGAATATACCCAGTTTGGAAATTTCTTCCCCAGCTTAGGTGTACCTTAGCAAGGAAAGAGCAGGCCCTCTCTGAACGCTTGCAGGGCCAGGGCAAACAGGGCAGCTGTCTTACATGTCTGAATATTTAAAAATTACAAATAAGGTTAATAAATTGTGAGATACATTTTTCTTTCTATATATACAGATATATATATTCTACCTTTCTAACAACGTGAAGGATGTTTGCGTTTCGAACTCCCAGATACTTCAGAGTTCCTTAAAACAATGTGAGGACCCTGGGAAAAATGGCTTTCAACCCACGCTTGTCAATGGATAACCCAGCCCCAACATCCAAGCTCTGCCTCCCTTGCCCCCTAAGCAGCTACCCCATGGCCTGACTCTGAGCTGAAGGGTATGCACACTAGTGACACAGTTCATCCATGACAGGGCAGATATGAAGAAGCCCACTTAGGCCCCTGAGGTAAGCTTGGTGTCATTTGGACCTAGTGTCCTGGGGTCCTGAGTACCTTAAGCGTGATCTACAAGGGGAACTCTATCTCCAGGTGGGTAGGCATGTTCCTTTGCTCCCCCTCTTTGCTCCATGGTGAGGACTGATGTAAAATAAAGGCCAAAGGAAGGTCTCCAAAATGAGAAGTTCAAGGCAGGGGAACCCTCCTAGCAGTGCCCAAGGAGAGAACTGAGAGCCAGGATAGTTTTGTTTTATTTTCTCATTCCAAGAAATCTTCTACTCTCTAGTTGGATTTTGACCTCTCCAGTGTCAGAATAGATGAAAATCTTCCTTGATAGTCAGGTCGAAAGGTGACATTGGTGACTACTGGATGTGCTGAATGTGCCATTGTGGTTTCATTCTCTCCTCTGGAGATTTGGTGGGTTTTTCTGAAGACATCTCATTTCTAGGAATTCCTTACCTCTAGCTGCCTTCTCTGATGGGTCACTATGCTCTGCCTCCTCGTTCTCTGTGGATCACCACTCTGGTGAGTCAGAGAGCTTCCCTGGACTTTCCCCTCGGGTGCCATCTCTCCTAAGATAACACAGCCGCTTTGTTTTCAGAAGTTCACATTAGGCCCACCGGAAAGCCAAACAATTGTTCCCCGCCATATTCTAAAAGTGTAGTCTGTTGCTCAGTCATAGCCTCTTGTCTTTGGACATCCCCAGGCAGGTGTTAAGTCACAAGTGTGTATGTAATTGCATACGAGATTATAAATCATAAAAGGAAATTATAAGGGAAATTACAATTATACAAATTATAAAGGAAAACTTAGTGTTTTATTTCCTTCTGCTCTCCCATGGTTTCTTTTTTCTTTATCAGTAATAATGTACTTATTATTAATCATGTTTTTAAAAAGGGAATATTTAAGGAAACAAAATATCTGCTTTTAAATCCACCAAGGCTCGAGTTTTGTAGTTGAGAAAGCTTTAAAATAAAAGTTGGGCAAAAAATTTGAATCTCGAAGAGTGACTCTATTTTCAAATGACAAAACAAAATCATGTCCCAATATCTCTGGAAAACAGAAAAGTGACCAGGAGGTTCATTTTAAATATATTCCCTGAACCATTTGAGAATGGCAGGTCATAAACTACAGAAGAAAGATGGCTGGCAATAAACATTTTTCTTCAATTCAATTGCTCTGAAAGGGAAAGAAAAAGACTATGTTCTCAGATAAAAATGTCATTTATACCTATACAAGACTATACTCAGAGAAACTGAAATGAGTTATATTTCCTATGAGTTTGAAATATCAGTTAAAAACCAGAACCAATTATGAGTTAAACTATCCCAAAGAAATAAGGAAATTTCACATTTGTTTAATTTTTGATATTATAAGGCTATCAATGAAAAAAATATACCAAATACCTTAGATGAATTCATAACTTAAAAAAAAAAAACAGTTGATAGTCCAGGAGCTTATCTTAGAAGACTTAAAAGATTAACCAGAAATAACAACCAACCATCCTGAGTCAACCCAAGTATATAGTTACGGTAAGGTGGGCAGTAATGTATTAACATGGACACTGTCATCTTCATAGAGACAAACATGCACATGGTAACTTTTAGCAAAAAACAAAAAAAAGAGCAACAATAACAAAAACAAAACAACTAAAATTAAAATCCATGTATATACACTTGCAGATATACAATGAATTCCACCCTAAATGAGGACAAAGAAAATGATTCTGAAAAATGCTAGCTGTGTTGTCACTAAAATATTATCAATTTCTAAGTGGACTCCATTGGTTGCGCTATTCAAATATGGTGAGTCATGTATATATAGCTCCATAGAAATTTGGAGTAATTTCCCAGCCTCTAAAAAGGCTAACTTGGAGCTTTGGAGCTGGCCATAAGGGATTTATCTTTACTGCTATACACGTTGCACTGTGTTTGCTGTTCTCACTATATATGCAGAGCCAATCAAGAAGAACTTAGAATAATTATTTATTTTTAACATATACCCTGATTTTCCCTAAAAGCAGTTGAAACAGCTTGCAACAAAATCCCTACATATTAATAAAGGTCATAAAAATAGATATCTGAAACCATAAGTAGAGTGGGAATGATAGGCTCCTAGGATTTGTCTATACCAGACAAGCAAAATAGCTTCTATAGTTCTCAGTACCTGAAAACATTGAGCATCTTCGTACCTCAGAAAAAAGAAACACGTACTTTCCTGAATTTATATAAATTGTACCAATAATACACCAATAATAGGTGTTCTGTCATTCACTCTACAAATACTTATGGTAAACTTACTATGTGATAGGCATCTTGCAAGATATAAGGGATAAGTTGGTATGTAAAATAAGCACATAATTCTGCCAAATAAGGGCAAGTAACCCACCAGGTCTAGTACAAGAGACAAGACAACTGCAGTTATTCCATTGCAATTCACCATGGTTTTCTCTAGGTTTCTATTTGGGTAGTCAAACAATAAGCTGAGCTCCTAATAGTCATTCATTTATCAATTATATTTTGAGTACATGCTATATGCAAGGCAGAGTTCTGGGTTATAATCAGGAATCAACAGTGACTCAGGCGGAAATTGTCTTTAACTGGGGTGATGAGAAATACACAAATAAATACAAAGTAAGGTAGACAGAATGGAGAAATATGTGTCAATCAAGGTAGAAAGTAGTGGGGGCTTTCTTGCTTGAACGAGTGGAAATTGTAGAAGTCTTCCCAGAGGATTTGCTTATTACAGATGAGTCATAAGGGAAAGGTCTCCCCAGCAGGGAAAGCACATCAGCAAAGGCAGCACAATGGACAATCAAGGAAGAGGTAGGAGGAAGAGCAAGTGGCTAAGTTGGGCAAAGCATTTGGTATATAAAAGGGAATGTGGGAATAAAGTAGGGAAGTCAGGTCAGGGCTAGGTTTGACAAATGATAAGGTTCAGCTTATAGAGTTGGTGGCTCCATGTCTCTTACTATGCAAAAGCTAGCAAAGGAGACATACAGCTAGACTTTTGCCATCAAGGACTTTATAATCTAATATGTACGCGGCGAGGCAAATGCAAGAACCTTGTAGTTCATTATTCTCATGTACCTTTCATCTACCAGATGATGTAGAGTTTTATAAAGAAAGCAACTACACAATTGGCACCCATCTGGGAAGGGCATATTCAGAGTCATCTGATCTGTGGCATAACCACCTTCTCTTGCGCTTACCTTGTATGTGTGACTACAGTTTCTCAGGACCCATTTCTCCCGGAAGGGTAACTCCTGTGCTGCAGTCCTCTCTAGGTACTGCTGGCTCTTGTCCTACAATATTGCTCTTGAAGGATTCACTGCCTCGGCTGCGAGAGCTCACAGAGGACCTCAGCTCAACGTGAAGAGGTGCAGCATGAAAGCAAACACGACTGGGGCACAGCAGCACATAATAGGTGGAGCTGGTAAGGATGTATATGGAGAAAAGTGACTCCAAGAAAAACAGTGTGCTGACTGTAAACCACAAATAATGAATGGTGCAGAGTCTAGAACCAAAAGTGGCCAGTGGCTCTCTAGATATTCCTGATGGAAAGCATTTCTCACCACTCCTTCATATCTCAGACAAAGGAAGTCACCACAGCAGGGAAACACTAATATAATCACTATTTTTAGGGAGAATTTCAAGGGCTGAGCTCATAGACAAGTATGCATGGGTGGACTTTATTCCTTGTGTGTATAGGCATTAAAATGATCCTATGAGAAGATGCAAAGGATCCTTGAATTGGTGTTCAACCTCACCCCACTTGCCACCTCCGTATTTACCGTTTAGTTGTCAGTAACGCCTGCACCTTCCCATGGCTCTACCTCACTTTGTTTTCATCCATTCTCTCTTCTTTGCCTAAAGATGAGACTCTCCATCTGAGCTTTCAATGCTATTCCCACTCTCCCATTTCCATCTTTTCCAGGTAATTGAGTTACACAATATTAAACAAGATTTTAAATCATCTAACAATTATGTATCTATCACATTTTATATACTTCTGGGCTTGCCAGAGCTTTCAATAAGTTAAGGAACACTGGCAATCTCCAAAAGGAGGAAAAAATGTACAGTGTTCCCAAACTTATTTGGCCACAGGACTTCTGTTAGATGAAGCACTGTTTTTCTCCATACTAATTTCATAAGCTATTGAAGGCATACACTCTTTTGTAGAGCTTCTTGGTTTTTGTCTTCCACAGAGCCCAACATCATGGAAGACATGTATTAGTAGATGATACATTAATGGCAGATTGGTTGACCAATTAAAGTTTCAGTTATGCACTTATTTATTTAACAAATATTTATTGAACCACTACTATGAACTTTCTAGGCATTGAAAAAGAGGAAAAAGTAAACAAATCAAATCCTTACTCTTAGGAAGCTTACTTTTAGGAGAGAGAAAAACATTAAAAAATAAATACATAATACATCAGGTGGTGAGGTGTGCTAAAAAAATAAAGGAGAAAAAAATTTAAAAAAAGGAGAATAAGAGGAGTGGAGAGTAGAGAGATGGTGGAGGAAGGTTTTACAGAATGACATTTTATTCATGGAGAAGAGCACTCTGAGAATTATCACTCGTGCAAAGACGTAATGAGAAAAGGAGAAAGCCTCATTGGTACCTAGGAAAGAGAGGCTTGGCAAGTGAACACAAAAGCAAAGGCCCACACCGGAAGCAGGTGTGGTAGGTTTGCAGACAGCAAGGAAAATGGTGTGACCAAAGTGGAATCAGCATGATGGAACATGGTTGGAGAGACGGTCAGGAGCAAACACATCAGTCTCTTGGTTGCTCTACAACTTTGGATTCTACTCCAAGTGAACTAGGAAACCACGGGCAGGTAGAGGTGGGGTTTGTACACAGCAATGCCCTAATATGAGTTATGTTTTAAAAGGATCACCTTGGCTGTTGTTTTGAAAATAGCCTAGAGACAATGTAGAGATAGCACACTTACTTGAGTATGTCATAATGGATAATGGTGCCTTAGTGACACAGCAGAAGTGTAAGAAGTCATCAGAATCTGGACATTATGTTCTTTAAGTAATTACAGAGCATACAGGAGACATGGGGTATAGATAACTCTTCCAAGGAGTTGTCTTGGAAAAGAAACACCTGGAACAACAGTATTAACATGTTTTCATTCTCTCCTCTCTCTCTCCATTCTCCACTTCCTTGTTCCCTCCCTCTCACACCATTAAGAAGACATACATTCTTGAGTAAAAAACTTTGTTTTTAAGATGGAGACATCTAGTGTTCCCATCCTCTCAGGGGAAAAATTAGCTCAGATAAAATCAGTATTTATTTTAGATTTCAGTCTCAATTTCTTTTACCATAAATAAAGAAAAAGTATTTTGAAAAGCAATCATGTTTATGAATGTATAGAACTTCTAATTGTATGTAACACTGCATATATTACATTGCCTGGATATCATCAACCTGGACCTAAAAGTAGTCAAAGGGACCAGTTATTTAAAAGAAAAAAAAGGGACCAGTTATTTTACACACGAGGAAACCAAAGCTTAGCATAATCATCAGTTCAAGTTTATATGACTTGTTAATGGCATATTAGGGATCAAAGTTTGCAGGCGCCTGGGTGGCTCAGTGGGTTAAAGCCTCTGCCTTTGGCTCAGGTCATGATCTCAGGGTCCTGGGATCAAGGCCCGCATCAGGCTCCTCCTCTCTCTCTGCCTGCCTCTCTGCCTACTTGTGATCTCTTTCTCTCTCTGTGTCAAATAAATAAATAAAATCTTTTAAAAAAAGGAATCAAAGTTTGGGCCTCTTGACAGTGAAGTTCTCAGCCTGTTTTATGTCTTCCTTATTTAAATAAACTATACTCATTTTATTTAGAAAGAACAAGAAGCAATTCCCTTATTTATTACTAAAAAAACCTTTTTTCATACAGCTGAGGGGAAGAATTCACATTTAGAAATGTTCTAGTTTAAGTTGTATCTTATAAAATGATTAAAACTTCCTGAATATCCAAGGGTAATTTATTTCCAAAGCATATATTGCCTTAATTTTTCTAAACTTATAGGCTATGGCATGATTGCAAAATCATTTAGGAATTATGAGAGCAAAATCAATCAAGATACATTTTAAAAGTTGATGTTAGTAAATATCCACTCAATGCAATTGTGATTTCCAGATTTCCCAATGATGTCCTCTTTTCAAAATCATTATGGTACTTTAGTATATAATTATATTAGTGATGATTTACATATCACTTCTATTATGTATTCTTTAAAATATACTGAATATACTGTATTCTACTGTTATGACTTAGCTAATGTGAAAGATAAACCACTATACAACACATCTAAAGACAACCAATCTTATGGGTCCTTTAAAAATATCAAAATTTGAAAATTTAGTATCTTAAGTAACATCATATATATTAAAGGCATTGATTATATATGTGTATGTGTTTGTATTACACATCTTTTTAATCTTTAAAAGTTTAGAGTCTATGCTAATGATGCTGTTTAAAACTAGAAACAAATGTCAGTAACAAGGCATACTGAAAATTGTAACAACGTATTATTATTTTTTAAAGATTTATTTCAGGTGGGAAGGGCAGAGGGCACAGGCCACTGGGGTCTCTAGTAGGCTCCCCACCGAATCTGGAGCCCCATGTGGGGTCCATTCTCAAGACCCATGAGATCATGACCTGAGCCAAAACCAAGAGTCAGATGCTCAACCAACTGAGCCACCCAGGAGCTCCAAAATTATAACAATGTAGTATACTGTCCTAGTCTATGGCAAAAGTAATAAAAATTATAATGTAACTGAAATTCATTAGCAAAAACCAAATATTTGCGATCTCAGTAGAATCCACTCCAAACCATTTTCTAAATCTGAACACTGTTCAGCTCTTCCCAAGTCCTCAGGACCACCTCAGTCCTAACCATCATCATGTAAACCAGCTGGTCTCAGGTGTTCCACTCTTGCCCCCAACGCAGCCAGAGGCACTCTCCAAACAGAAGTCGGTTTGTGTACTCCCTCTTGCTCTTCACCCTTCAACCATGCCCTTCCACATTACAATCAGATAAAAAGTCTTCTCTTGGCGTATAAGGCCCTACATGATCTGACCCTTGACTGCCACTCAGGCCTCTTTTCCACCCCTCTCCTCAATATTCACCATACTCCAACCACACAGCCCTCTTATGATTCTAGCATTTGCTATTTCCTTTGTTGGCTTGCCTGGCCCCCTAACTTCATTTACCGTCTATGCTCAAATGTCGGTTGCCGGGAGAAAACTTCATTGGCCATGCCTAAAATAGCACTCAAACACCTCTGCTCTTTGTCTTTATCCTTATAATATACGTCAATACTTGACACTGTATAATATTACATCATCTTTTTTAACTGAAATTTTTGTTGAGATAATTGTAGACTCACATGCCTTTGTAAAAATAAATACAAAGAAATTCTATGTACACTTTACCTAGCTCCTCTCAATGGTTAACATTTTGCAAAACCATAACATAAAAGCACAACTAAAATACTGACATTACTATGTCAATCTTATTCAGATTTCCCCAGTTTTACTTCTAATGCATTTGTATAAACATTAAGTAAGTCTATACGATTTTATCACATATGCAGGTTTGCTCGTCTATCATCTCAGTCAATATACTAAATAGTTCCAACACCACAAAGATACCTCATATCCTCTTTTAACTACATTCAGCTACTCTAACACTTGAAAACTACCAATGTGTCTTCTATTTCTAAAATCTTGTCATTTCAAAAAGTTAATGTAATTAGAATCATCTTGTACATATTCTCTTGGGACTGGCATTTTTTTTTCACTCAGCTTAATTTCCTGGAGATTTATCTAAGTTATTGGACATATCAAGAGTTCCCTCCTTTTCACTGATGAGTGGTAAGTGTGCCATGGTATGTATATACAACTGTTTGCTTAACCATTCACCTGGGCATTTGGGCTGATTCTGGTTTTGGCTATTACCAATAAAGCTGCTAAGAACATCCACATATAGATTTTTGTGTGAACTTAACTTTTAATTTCTCTGGGATAAATGCCCAAGAGGACGATTGCTGAGCCACATGGTAAGTGCACGCATCATAGTTTTTATTAGCCATTTCCCCATTACGATGGAAGTCCTATGATACCAGGGACTTGGTTATTTTGGATCGGTGCTATATCCCAGTGTCCAGAACAGTACTTGGCACAGAACAAAGAGTTAACATATATCTGTTGGCTGAGTAGACTTCAGAGCCTTATGGAGCCAATGTGCACAGATGCTTTTGCTTTTATAACTGATTAAAATGAAATGAGTCTGCAAAAAGCCTCCCTGGGAAAAATGGTTGAGATGAGAGTAAGAGAGGTGTGGCCTCTGAGGTATCAGTTTGAGCCCTGAATGGAAGAGCAGTTAGGCTGAGCAACTGTGTATATAAAGGGATGTGCGAGGCTCTGGAAAAAGTCACATGACTTTCCAGCCCCAGGGAATACATCAGTTGCCTGGATGGCCACCAGCAGAAGACAGAGCTGCCTACTGCTTAGCCGTATTTTCAAGATGGGACCAGCTGCAGAGTCAGGGAGCTTATATTCTTTCCTAAGCACATGTTGGCAACCCGGGAAAATAGTAAGTAAGCTCTAAAAAAATGTGTCAAATGTGTGAATAAATAAATTATTACATCACAGGATTGGGTTAAGTTTTCAGGGGAGAATGAGGCTTCACACAGGCCACTGGGATGGACAACGTTAGTTCAGAGAACAGAAATTTGGAAATCATTGTTAAGAGCACAAGCTGGAAAGTGTGGGAAATTTGGATTACATGCAAAAAATTATTTTTTTTAAACTGTATCTGTGATACTACCTCTATTCCTGGAGATCCTTTATATACTCATGAGTCAATCAATTCTAGAAGGTCAGGTCTATTAGTATAAATACACCACTTTCATGAGTATAACCTTCTGGCAAAATTTGTTTAATGTATTTTTGTTCAGAGTTTGTTTTCCTGACCATCAAATTTCTTTTAATAAGTAACAGGAAAAAAAGAATGTTTAATTGTTATTAAAAGTAGCAATTTCCAAATACTTTGAGTTTGTGAATATGTGAGTATCTTATTGCAAAAATCACAAACTATGTCCATATTTGAATAGTGTAAATATCTATTACATATATTTCCCAGGACAGTGCTCTTTGTAAGGGTCCTGGAAAGGATGAAAACATGAAAATTAAAATGCCTTGGAACTCTGATAGATTAGGGGATAACATATTTTAAGAACAGTGAGCTTTCTATGACCTGATTCTTTCAATCAGTTCTTGCTGTAAATGGTTGAAAATAACAAAATTCAATAAGGTCACATGATTATACATTTAATGTGGTATTATGTTTGTGCATCCCAAGCTTGGTTTCTCTTTAAGTATTTCTCTGCTGAGTTTTTTTAAGGCATCGTAATTCCTCATGGTATGGTTCTAGAACACTGATTCCCAGCTTTGGTTGCACATTAGAATCGTCTGGGGAGATTTAAAACTCCTAATGCCTAGACCATACCCCAGACCAATTAAATCACAATCTCTGGGGTGAGAGCCAGGCATCAGTATTTTTTCATAGGTCCCCAAGTGATTCTAATGTGCAGCCACAGTTGAGAATCAGTGTTCTAGAATCATCTGCATCAGTTTCACTAGGGTACTTATTAAGAGTCAGACCTGGGTCCACAATTATATGCATTAAACTGGAATACCTACAGATGAGCAAAAGAAATGTGAATGTTTACCTGTACTCCCAGATGCACACTAAGTTTGAGAAGCTCTGCTTCTAGAGTTATGGTGGCTAACGCTGACCTGTAAAGTCATCGGTGAGTAGGATGATTTGAAATTTCAACCCACAGCCAGAAAATCTTTTGGGATTGGAGACAAGTCTATTCTGGAAATCTCATTAGAGGTCTGTATTTAGCTAGTGTAGTTACATAGTTTGCAGGTGTCAGTAATAACTCCAGGTAAAGGTTCCACAGTTTTCAAGTAAATACTTTATTAGGGGAAACTGATCCTCCCATGGAAAGCTAAAATAAAGAGGCCATCAAGCTAAAAGTAGAAAGAGTAATTTTTAAAAATAATAATTACTTATAAGAATTAAAGATGTTAAAAAAAAAAAAAAAAAGAAGAATTAAAGATGTTGAGAGGAATTCTAATAGAAAAACAGAGAGCTGCAAATTGAGCTTCCCCTTGCCCACCACTCATTTTTTCTTAAAAAAAACTACAATTAAAATGTTTTCAAAGGAAGGGAGAAAATAAAGATCAATAGGAATCCCCATTATATTTAAAAATATTAGCCCAGTAGGGATAGTTAACCCCTTAAAATATGTAAAGTATGTTCTCAAACCTCTCATCTGATCCTAACAAATATCCTGTTTAGGTCGGCTCTTCTTCCTTGAACAATAAAATCTGTGCTTAACAGGAATTGAAGGCTGGGAGCTGCGCATACATAGGGAAGAACAGTCAGAATGCTTTGAGTGGTAACATGGTCAAAGAGTTCTGGGAATGAAGAAACTGTCCTTCCCTAAGGCATTAGATTTGTTTCTAGCCAACAAATAAAATATGATTACTCCTAGCCAGCCCAAAATGCAGCTCCCAGAAGGAAATTGCATATATAAAAATGTCTTCCAAAAGTCTAACCTTTAGACAATTTTTGTGCTCAATTCATCCCATAATTTACATCTTATAATTTACATACACACATGCATATATATATATGTACATATATATATACACATATACATAGGTGTATATGTACATGTGTGTCTTTCACATTATTCTATGGTATTTTAAGAACATGTATAATTTGGTAATTACATATAAAAATTAATATGAATCATTATTAGTTTTATAAAATTATAACCTCTGCTACTTTCATGATCAAAAATGCCATGTAATGGCTAAAATCCAAAACCCTGACAGTAATAAAAAATGCTGGTGAGGATATGGAACAAAACTGGAACTCTCATCCATTGCTGGTAAGTATGCAAAGTGGTAGAACCACTGTGGGAGGCAGTTTGAAGTCTCTTACTCTCAAGCATCCTCTTACCAAATGATCCAGCAATTGTACTTCTATGTATTTACTCAAGTGAGTTGAAAACTACGTCACACAGGAAAAAAGAAAAAACCTGCACGTGAATGTTTATAGCAGTGTTATTCATAACCGCCAAAAAATTGGAAACAACCAAGGTATTCTTCAAACCTGATACATCCAGAAATTGGATTGTTTTAGCTTTAGAGAGAGAGAGAGAAAAAAAAGCAAACCTGATACATCCAGAAATTGGAATATTATTCAGTGCGTTTTTTAAAGCTATCAAGATACAAAATGATTTTTAGGTCAGTGAAACTATTTATGAGGCTATGGTAGATACATGATATTATGTATTTTTCAAAATCCATAGGGCTGTATAATACAAAAAGTGAACCCTAATATAAACTATGGATGTTAGATAAAAATAATGTATCAATATCATTTTATCAATTATAACAAATATACCATTTAATGTGAATGTTAATAATAGGGGAAACTGCAGGGAGGTGGAGGGATAAATGGGAATTCCCTGCTTAATTTCTCTGTAAAGCTAAAACTGTTCTAGAAAATAAAATCTATTAATTGAAAAAAATCATGTGTAGGTAATATTAATGCTGGCACTAGAAACATTTTTTTCTAATCTGTAACATATTGACAAAATAGTTGTTAAAGTAACTTATGTATTTATTAAAGTAAATTATGTATTAATTATGTATTTATCACTCCTGTATCATGAAACTTAAAATTCTTTAACTATTTAGCTATATTCCCAAGATATTTAATTTACATTCGGCCACACAGAACTAAATTTATTAATTTATGGATTCAATATATGGATATCAACTCACTCGAGTAAATACATAGAAGTGCAATTGCTGGATCATTTGGTAAGAGGATGCTTGAGAGTAAGAAACTTCAAACTGCCTTCCACAGTGGTTCTACCATTTTGCATACTTACCAGCAATGGATGAGAGTTCCAGTTGTTCCATATCCCAATGTATGGATGCCTGAAAAATTTTTCTCAATCCTTTACCAAATGAAATGTTGGTACATTTCTCATTTTCATGATTTTCAAAATAGTTTTGATTTGCAAAAACCATAATAAATATTTTGCCCATAATGTATTATTATGTAACTGAAGGCTGATTACTTTCAGCTACTGAAAGGCTTGTGCAGTATTTCTCAAACTTCAGTATGTGTGTGGGAGTCTACTGGGGATCATTTTGAAAAAACAAAAACACAAACAAAACTGATTCTGATTTAGCTGATGTGAGGTGGTCCTCATAAAATACATTTCTAACAAGCTTCCAGCCAAGGCTGATGTATGACCTCTCACTTGGAGCAGCAAGGTTCTAGAGCATATTTGGGCCATGAAACTTTTACCATTGTGAAAAATTAACGCAAACACCCAGTGGTTCTTACAAGGGATTAAAGAGCTGTTTAAAAAAAGAGAGAGAGCAAGAGCTGCTTTTTTGTTTTTCCTACCTGAAAAAGCTCACAGGGCTCCTAGACCTTCTAAATCTGCTTTCCCAATATATAATCCTTTTCAATTTCATCCATAAAGAGAATGGCTTGATAATCTTTGTACAGTGAGCAAGCTACCCATTTAGCAATAATACTCTCCTAGCTTGTATGAACCAAAGACCATCCATCTCTAGTTCAATTCTTTGATTTGTATGTCTTCAATCGCAGAAAGGTCAAACAACTGGCTCAAGGTCACTTAACCAATAACTGTAAAGGTCAGGTCTAAATCCAGGTCTCTGATTCCAAATCCAGTCTTTTTCTGTTCATTCTCTGTTGTTTCTGATAATGATGCACTTCAGAGAATAGGGACTAGCTTGTTGAGAACACAAAATCCCAGTTCTGAATCGAATCTCTCAGCTTCAGGCTTCCCAGGGCAATTCCTAACATGGGTTTAAAGTCTTATAGGGAACCAGGTGCAATAAGTGAGAGAATTTTTTTGTGCTTCAAAATGAGCCTTGATATTCAACAGAATTGTGTGAATTAATGAGCTTATTTGAATATGGTATAAAGTATGAGAGAAAAGACTTGGATGTTCCACCATGGAGAGGGGGGCCAAGAATGGTTTGTTCTATTTCTTCAAACCTGATGGTTCTCTTGAAAGAATTCATAGCTAACCACATGTGGGAGTCAGAGGCAGGCGGGCACCTCCCGAAGACCCTGTCCAGAGCAAACTCTCTTATACTGAGATAATCAAATGATGACTAGATCTCTTCAGTGGGACTTCTAAACTATTAAAGATAATGGAAACTAAATGTTTCTTCACAATATGAAGAAAACAAGGCCCACAGACATGAAAATAATATTGTGCCATTGTACAGATATTATTAATTGGAACTCAGATTTGGAGTTTCTCGACCTCTGGTTTAGGGACTAGCCCCAACTTCACACTGACATCAGTAGTAGGTTAGGTTAGAGAGCTAGTCAATAGGAAATATTGAAGTGACATTAGTGTCTACACATGCCTTCTAAATACTGTCCTAAGGATTTCTAACAGTATGAATCTGTGTATACTCTTACCCTCTCCCTCCTAGAGCCCTACAACATAGGAAAGAAACCGTTAGGATGATATGACCTTGGGAGAAATTCCTGCCTCAGAACTGGGCACGGCATCTCATTATGAAAATTCTGTTCTCATTTAAAGGGGGGATTCCTCTGTAAATGTATGTATGTATTGAATGCAAGTGGCTCTGAATTAAGGTGCTCAACTGGGTGGTCAAATGGTCCTCCTCTGGGCACCACTCCGATGCCACATCACAAAGATTTGTATATATGTAAGGTTAGAAATATTCTCTTCATGGGATTAAGTGAATGTCAAGGCAGCCAAGATTTTGGACTCCCACGTCTATCTGCTTGGGGATGTTCTGAGGTGTTTGTGTGTGAAAGCTGAGCAACGATGCCACAATGAGGGAGAAAATCGGCCTTGGCAACTCTGGCCCCAGTCTGAGAAAAATCAGTAGCTCTCAGTTCCCTGTGGGTGATCGGAGCTCTTAGAGATAATTACAAAGAGTTTAGGTGTCTGTTGTAAGAAGCACAAATGCCACTGTACTATATAACAGGCTTCTACAGAAATTTTATAAATTTCCAGTTACAGCAAGTCTCCAGAAAAGTACATTATGCTCCCATCGTCTCAGAGCCAGGAGGTACTCTTCTGTTTTCGGCGGGTGGTTGGAAATCTGGCTCTGGGAAATACATCCAGCTTTGCCTTACTCATCCCTAACACCATGGTCTTCATCATCACTCCAGTATTTAGAGCTCATCTATTCATTCCTCACTCTTCCTACCATGTGCATTCCTCTGTTCTCCTTCTGATCAAAATCCTCTCCTGCCTTCAAGACTCAGCTCCCATGTGACAGCCTCTGTAAGAGCCTGCCCTGTCCACCGTGGCCTCCCTGCTGCACTGCCTTCAGCAGTTAAGGACCCCGAGCACTCACTTGGCATTTATGTTGAGCCGTACTTCTAAGAAGACAGCATCATAAGCAGACCTATTTTGTTTAACTTCCCAGGATAAATAAGAATAAGGATAAAAAAGAGAAGTACAGATAACACATTTGTTGAACTTTCAAAGATTTTCACATTAAAACTGCCAACATGTAAGAAGGAGGGAGCTGGCTGATAGATAGGGCCGAGTGGGCAGTTTCCTTTTCTTTTCTATCTCTGAACCTAATCAACAGAATAATATCTGGGAAATTTGAAGAGTATAGCTGCAGGACAAGTATGAAAAAAAGAGGCAGATATCAGTTTAAAAGGCAAGATTTTGCAAGTATGGCTGGAGAATAGTGAAAAAGAGTCAACACAAAACTACTAGCCCCCCACACCATTGGGAGGACTGAGACACAGTCCAGGAGTCCTCAGTGGGAGATGTGGTATATTCAGTGGGAGAGAAGCAGCATTAGCCATGTCTCAGGGTTCTTTGCTGCGGGAAGCTTTTATCAGTCTACAACAAGAATGATAATGAGTTGTATACTTTGCAATCAATACTAATAAAAGCACAATGACTATGGATGACTTACTGTGCTGACAGTGAATCCCATTAAATCCTCGAGGACATTTACAGACGTAACCTATGAATGTGTCCCCTCGGTACGCTTCACTTATTTCACAGGTTCCTCCATTATGGCATGGATTAGGCATGCAGGGACCTGAAAGAAGAAAAATTGCTGCATGATGCATATGCTTGAAAGGAGTTACTGGGCCAACCTTTTGCAATTAACAATTTTACAGAGAAAAGTGTTCGAGATATTAGTGGCATAGGAAATGGAGCAGTTGTGTGGGGCTCTGAGACTAATGGCCTGGGATTGAAGCCTGGCTTCCTGACTTTCTAGCCTTGTGGTCTTGGAGGATTTATTTCACCTGTCTGTGCCTCAGTCTCACCTTCTGTTAAATGTCAGTATTAAAAGAAACTAGCTCAAAGGGTGATGATACAGATGAAAAGAATTCACATACATAAAACACTCGAACAGTGTATGATGCATATTAAGCAATGAAGAAGTATTAGCACTGAGTAAAATATTGGTATTAAGTTCTCCAAATTGTAAAATATCTTCTGCATGTTTCAAAAGTAATACTGAACAGCAATTTCTGGAGTGACGAACACTGAAGAGCTTTTATAAACCTGCTGGTGAAAACAGCATAAACTTGCAAATGATTGTAACCACATAGTCCAAGAGAAGTGGATACTTGGTTGTAATACTTCTATTGTCTCTTCATGGATTTGTAGTGGGGCATACTTCTGTGAACCATGATTTTTGCCAGTCTATAAGAAGTAGCTCATCAAGTTACAAAATAGGGAAAAACAGAGGCAAAGGGAGAGGGAGAGAAAATCCCAAGCTGACTCCCCACTCAGGGCAGAGCCTGACACAGGACTTGATCCCCAGACCCTGAGATCATGACCTGAGCTGAACGTAAGAGTTGGCAGCTTAACCAAATGAGCCATCCAGGCATCCCAGTCATTTTAAATTTTGAGAAAGTAACTACATCAGAGTGACGTATCTGTGACAGCCAGTGAAGTGTGGTGTCTGATCTCCCTTGGAGAAAACCAGCTGTTCGCACTATGAGGGTGTAGACCTGGGCCAGTCCTGCCTAACTACAGAAATAAGCAAGGCTCTTTCTACACCATCATCTTCATTCCTTCCTTTTTTCTTTCGGAGGTGACAGGTTTATGTCACAGTCTGAAGGCTCATCCTAACTTCTCTTGCTTCCACTCCCCCCAATAATCTTTTGCAGCTCTAATTCTTATAGTCTTACAGTTGGCTTGTAGGTGGCTTACAGGTGGCTTATAGTTGTCTTCTTTGAAGGATGCTAACTGACTGGGGCAGAATCCAGACTGGACATTGTGAGGAAGGGAAAAGAGAAGTTGGAGGAAGAAAAAATTCTCCCTGGAAGATGAGGAAAGCCCAAGAAAAAATAAACGGTATTCTCTAATTTTGTCTTTTTTAGTTTTGTTTAACTGAAAAGACATTTATGAGTAAAAGAGAAGCCACTGAAGAGAAAGTTAAGATGTGCATATTAGAAAAGAAAGAAGAGTAATTAAACAGTCTCATTATGCATGAAAAGGTGAATGCCTGAGGCCTGGAGGAAGATTAGTAAAGAAAAGGAGCAAGTGGTTTTAGCAGACAGAGAGTAGGGGAGCTGCCACAGGGCTGGGCACAGGAATAGTAACAACTTGAAGAAACTGGGTGAGAGCTCCACCAGGCAAGGCTGTTTGAAGAGTACAATGGTGAATGACTCCTCAAGCCATGTAAAGACTTATGGAGACAAAGGCAATCCACCCTCATCACTTTGAGCAGTGCCACGGAATGTTAATGACAGGAAGCACTTAGGGGTTGGGCAACATTGTCTTGCATTGAGTCAAGACTTAAAAATTTCATTCCTTTCTCCAGCAACTGTCTTTGAAACTTAGTTTCTTCCAGTTTAAAATTTCATGAAATTCAACAGCTGTAGAATCTAATAAGAATGTGCGTAAAATAGAAAACAATGTCGCAACCCTACTGTGTCTGGACCTTATTGATAGGACTTAACTTTCAAAAAGTGAAAAGAAATTAGTGCTTGTGATTTTTCTCCAGATACCTTCATATCAATTAAAACCAATATATTGATTTAAGTAGGCAGTTTTGTGTTGTGCAGTATATGCTAATTAAACGAATGAACACCTGCTTTAAAGATGGTACATTGCCAATATTTAAGACAGGAAGAAGGTGCAACACCAATGATCAATTTTGTGGCGATGTGAATCAGGTTTCTTCCATTACTAAAAGACGCAAAGCATGCCACAGAACTTACGTATCCTCTTCTTTCTGTTTCTATTTCTTCCCTCCTCCAAATTAATTCACATTTGATGGTGCCTTACAATTTACAAATTCTTTTCACAGAAATAATCACATTTACTTCTCACAACTCCATGAGGTCATTGTCATTACCATTAGCTTTTACATTAAAAAAAAAAAGGAAGGACAAAAATCTTAGATAATGTTTCTCAAATGAACATCTATGACTGATGCATTTAAGTCTCAAATTAACAGTCTGTGATTCCAAAACCAACATTTTTTTAGAGACTCAGAAGCTGGGTTTTGATTCATCAGTTCACTTCAAAATAAGAAAAATCATGACAGGTTTTTTTTAGTAACTGATAAGTGATAGCCATATATAAAACTGCTAGAGAAAAAAAATACATAGAAGTAATTATACTGAAAGAATTATGTAATTTTAAATAGATAAGGAGCCTTGGAGATCACCTAATCCAATCTTTCAATTTTGCAGATGAGGAAACAAAGCCTAATAAGAATTCAGTGATTTTTCAAACTAAAACAACAACAACAAAAACCCAAAACCAAAAACAAACAAACAAACGAAAAACCAATATAAGAAAAAGTGGGTTTGAGGAATTGTACCTAGGAGGAAAAAAGTTATTAAAACCAAAAATGATTAAGCTATTCTTTTCCCCTCAAGAGAGTGATTTAATTTATATCAGACAGGAAATAAACCTTTTCTATGCTCTCCTCCTCTTACAAAGCTGGGTGAGGGAGAGATTTAAAACAACACAAAAGACTGGAACAGTAAGGCCTCTGACAGTTCTTTGGAACAGTTAAAGCCACCATTCCAAGGAAGGTGGTCTATGAATGTGACTTTACACAACAAGGGTGAATATGAGCCTGGAAGACACGACTCCATGTACTCAAGTCCATTGCACCTAGGAAAAGCAGAACTTGGCTCAAAGCTGAGGTTGAGCTAGTGGCTCTGCATAATAAAGGGGAGAACTTAGGAATGGATGGAGAACATCCAGAGGAGGAGACCCCCAAAACAGAGCTGAAAGTGGACTTGAGGGACAGACGAGGGGGTCAAGCAATATGTCGGGAAGCTATAATAGGTGAAGGAAAGTAGCTAGCAAGAAGTCATGGTATCAAAAATTCAGATTTAAGTTGTTAGCACAGCTGCTATGTGAACTGTCTCTGCTGGGGCATCCAGATCTACAGTCAAGTCTGCCAGACACACAGCCCTGTGTTTGGGGAAATCAAGGGGAAAGGGCTATGCCATTCATCTGGCTCATACTGGGAGAAGGGAAGATGCGGACAGCACATGAAGCCCAAGGGATTCGAGAATCCAGGGGATATAGAAATCTGAAGACAGAGCTGACAGAGGTATTTAAAGTCCAAGCCACTCTGGATATTTCCTGAGGGCGTAGGTGAAGCCTGTCCAGCAATCTTGGTGCAGCCTCTGGGATTCCCAAAAGAAACACGCTAGAGCACTAGAGCTGATTTTATTTACAACCCAAAGAACATCATGACCTCAGCTGACATCTGAGTTTCAGAAAAAGATTACCTTTTACCAGAGGTCATGATTGCGGTTATTTTTCCTATTCTGAGAAATTCTATTATTTTCATTTAAAGGGTGAGGATGAGGTAAAGCAAGTGGGGCAAGGATTTAACCTTTCTAGAGTGCTTTAAATGCTAAGCAACAAGAAGTATACATAGTATTCTTTGTAATGCTCTTTAAGAATATATCTCTGTAAGAAAACAGGCTTACTCACAGTAAATAACATGCCTAACTGGAAAAGACAAGATTTTAACACACTCTGCCTGACTACAAATCTCTACTTTCCATTAAGCCAAACTCCCCGCCATGTTGAAGATCTGCACATTAATATGTTAATCGTGACAGATGACAGGATCAACGTGAATTCAATAAGCATGTTCATATAAATAATGCAGGACTCCAAAGCCTTCCTAAATGGAAATATTTCAGAGTATTTTCAGCAAATGGGCCAGGGTGTATTAGATATTATAAATATAGATAGATGGGCTCTACTATGCTAATGGTGCTCCATTTCAGCTATGTTTGAAATCAACTGTCAAACATGAATATCTTCCCAATATTATTTTATAATCACACATTTTGTATGTATATACCCTTGCTTGCACTATAAGGATATGAAAGAAAGTGACCATGCTGAACACAGAGGTTTTGTTTGTTTGTCCCTAATAATCATACTATGAAACTTATATTGTACACCTTGTACACACTCTTTCGGAGTACTCATGATAGAGTGCTGAAATAAGTGGTTACGTCTTTCTTTTCCCCAATAAACCATAAATTCTCTATGGGAGGAGTCAGAGTCTGCACATAGCTGATGCCCGATATATTCTGAATAAACAAGGGTATGGCAAAATGAGTGATGACCATTTCATCTTTTGCCTAAACCCCATTCAAAATGAGGTTTACAAGATATCAACATCTTTGGGTTTTCACCTGATAGTTAATTAGGATACTTTCTATAACTTTTCTACACCTTTCAAGGTTCAAGTTCTTTAAATTTGTAATTGGGTTCCCATATTTTTTGTCTCTAATAGAGCTTAAGCTTCAAGAGTATTACACCTGTAAAGTATTACAATAGTAAATAACAGATCATTAGAACATAAACTTTTGCATACTAATTCTTTGTATCTAAATTCTTTGGCAAATGTAGTGTATCAAGAAATATGTAACATTGTATAATCTCATCAACAGTGTTTTGGTCTCCTAATTTACCAATTTCTGTGTAAATAAAGACATTCACTTAAAGCATTAGCAAGATGAAATAATTAGAATATATAAATTAGTACATAAAAATAATAAAATAAATGTAGCCCCAGGTTTTAACTCACCTGGTAGCCAAAAAGTTTTGTAGTTGGATATTAAATAGTGATAATTAAAATATATATCAACAGCTTCCAGGTTTCATTCTCCAAGTGGTAATTGGGCTAAACATATAAGAATTAGAGATCTCAGGAAACTCCTTTCTGTTTTTGTGTTTTCCCCCATCCAATAATGTCATCTATTTTGATACTAAAAATAAGTACCGTTGGCACACTGATAAAGAAACACCATCACCTATAGTGTATATTGTTGTTTGTACTATAAAGATAAGAAAAACAGTGGCTCTGACCTTGATCAATATAGACCAATTTGGGGGGTTTTGGTTGTTCTAATTTCAGGTTAAATAACATTTATTCATTAGGAAACTATTATGTGCTGAGCACTCTACTAGTAATTTGTATAAATACTTTCAATGGAATTAAAACTACCAGCAGCTGGAAGAATAAACTCACAACACAAGAAAATATTTAGTCATCCAGTTTATGCACCTCACTTTTTAAAGGTAATTTTAATGGTTATCCTTTCCTGAAAACATAATATGCTCAGTATTTATAAATATACATATATATATATTTTTTGATAACTATATACATTTATAACTCTCTCTATACACACACACACACACAAACTATATGTATATAGTTTATTGGTTTCTGGAAACTTAATTCTAGGATTTCCTTAGTGAAATCATACTAACAAATGTTTGCAATATGGTTACATTCTTCACTTTTACTGCCAAAACTTTAGTATATTTAGGGCATCTCATATCTTTTCAGTAACATGTAAATATATATATATGTATATATTCTGTAACATGTAAATATATATCAGTTATTTTAAAATTTTGCTCTGCTATAAAATTATTTTCAAAGCTGGGTATGTCATGTGTGTCTTATACACAGCTTTGAAAACAAATTTATAGCAGAGCAAATTTGAAAACAAATGAGAAATATTCAACCACTTAGAGCTTTATTTTTTTATTTTTTATTTTTTTTAAGATTTTATTTATTTATTTGACACAGAGAGAGAGAGATTACAGGTAGGCAGAGAGGCAGGCCGAGAGACAGGGAGAGGAGGAAGCAGGCTCCCTGCTGAGCAGAGAGCCCGATGCGGGCCTCGATCCCAGGACCCTGAGATCATGACCAGAGCCGAAGGCAGAGGCTTTAACCCACTGAACCACCCAGGCGCCCCACTTAGAGCTTTTAAAAACAAAAATAAGACAAAGGCAATCTTAATTCCTTTCCACTTCAAAAGTCTCTTTTAAAAAGTCTGCTTCCTTTTGTGTTACAGGCACAGAACGGTGATTACAAGATTCAGTTCTGATTAGTATTCATAAAAGTCCAAATCATCTGATTAGACAATAACACTTGGTAATATCATATCACTTTTAATAATAGAAGCATAAGTGGACTTTTAAGATACAAAAGGCTTCAGGGAGTTTTAAAATCAATAATGTTATAATACTTTTGTAGGTAATCTTTAAGTAGCTCCTAACACAATGGGGACAGTATATGATCAATATTAATGAACAACTGGATTCAACAGCTTGCTTTCCAGGCCTTTTTATGCAAGCTCATATAAGTATGTCAACAAGATTAATAGCTCACAAAAGTAATGGATCTATATGGTTTCTGCATCTACCTTCTCACAATTTCAACTGGAGAGAGTTGAATTCATTTCCATATGTGTAACATGGTTAGCTTTTCACACATTCAGCGACTATGCCCCAAATCATGAATTCCTTATAGTGTGTAAGTAGATTATTAGGAAGTAAATAGGTTAACCCTCTCTTGTGATTATGTGTACATAGACTTGGTCAATTTTACAAATTATTCTCCCAAAACACTGACATTTAGATATTAAAAATAAATGTACATTTTATGGGGTGCCTAGGTGGCTCAGTGGGTTAAAGTCTCTGCCTTCGGCTCAGGTCATGATCTCAGGGTCCTGGGATCAAGGCCCGCATCGGGCTCTCTGCTCGGCGGGGAGCCTGCTTCATCCTCTCTCTCTGCCTGCCTCTCTGCCTACTTGTAATCTCGCTCTCTCTGTCAAATAAATAAATGAAATCTTTAAAAAAAATAATTGTACGTTTTAGATTATGTCATAAGGAAATGCCAATCCAGCAACTGCAAGAGCACAGTTTCACTAGCTGTTCTCACAGTACAATGAAATAGGAAGAGTTATTACCCAAAAGTTCACTTCAAAGTCTGGTGGCAAAAACATAGGAAAGTTCTCTTATCACAGTGTTGTTTTCACATTTAATAAAGTTTGAACATTTTGGCAGTTGCCATTTTGAGCCACTGCCACTCTATTTTAAAACTAGTTCGAAAAAGAAGGAATTATTCTGGGAACATTAACATGATTGATGCTTCCAAACCATTTTTTATGCTTATTTCTCCTTCTCCTCCTCTCCTTCCCTCCTCTTCCCTCCTCCTCCTCTCTCTTTGAAATGTAAAGTGCAAATTCAGCCATTTGAGAAGAAAAATTATCTATGGGTATTTTATACATACAGAGAGGAGTAAACTATAAAAAAAAATCCTAACGTGTTCCATTTTAGAGGAGAATGTGCAAATTTAACAAATTGTTCTGTAAATGTAAAAATATTTGAATAGATTGTGAAAATTGAAATATGAGGTTAAACAGAACTGGTTTTGTTTTTGTTTTTAAATACCTGCAGATAAACTTTCTCCTTAAGAATTAATGCTGGACTCTATATATAATTGTCCATAGGAAAGCACTGTGACAATTAGTGGCTAGTGAAGTGTCTTTGAGTCCCTACATAACAAATTACTGCAAAGTGGGTGGCCTCAAACAACAGAAATTTAGTCTCTCAAAGTTTTGTAGGCTATCAAGGTGCCTGGATGGCCATACTCCCTTCTGTAGACTCAAGAGAAAAATCTGTCCTTTTCTCTTCCAGCCTCTGGGGTCTCCTAAATTCCTTGGCTTATAGCAGCATGACTCCAACATCTGCCTTCAATCTCACATGCCTTCTTCCCTGTGTTCTGCGTGTTCACTCCTCTTCTTAGAAGGACACCAGTTATTGGATTTAGGGCCCACTCTAATTCAGGATGATTTAACCTCAAGATACTTAATTATTTACATCTGCAAAGGCCCTGTGATGAGCTGACTTTTGTTCCCCCCAAATTCATGTTGAAGCCCTAACCTCCAATGTCTCAGGATGTGACTGTGTTTGGAGATAGGGACTTTAAACAAGTAATTAAGGTTAAATGAGGCCCAATGGGTGGACCCTAATCCAACCCAACTTCCCTTTTAAGAAGAGGAAATTTGGGCACACAAAAGAGACATCAGTGATATGCACACACAGAAAAAAGGCCATATGAGGACAAAGCAAGAAGCTGACTGTCTACAACCTAAGGAGAAGGGCTTCAGGAGGAACCAAACCTGCCAACACCTTGATCTTACCCTGGGAGACCTGTGAGGAAATATATTTCTGTTGTTTAAGCCACCAAGTTCTGGGATTTGGTTATGGCAAGCCTAGCAAACAAGTATATATCCTATTTCCAAATAAGGTCACAGTCTGAGATTCCTGGTAGACATAAATTTTGGAGAGGTACTATTCAAACCACTATAGTCCCCAAGTAGTTGTTTTGTAAGAAAATAGAGTTGGGGGTGCCTGGGTGGCTCAGTGGGTTAAAGCCTCTGCTTTCGGCTCAGGTCATGATCTCAGGGTCCTGGGATCGAGGCCCACATCGGGCTCCCTGCTCATCGGGGAGCCTGCTTCCCCCTCTCTCTCTTTGCCTGCCTCTCTGCCTCCTTGTGATCTCTCTCCCTCTGTGAAATAAATAAATAAAAATCTTAAAAAAAAAGAAAAGAAAAGAAAATAGAGTTGGTTAAGGAAACCAGAGCCCTCATTTATTGTTAAGAGTTGGATGGTTGGATGGCAAAGCACTTGGATTTATTAAAAATTAACACCTTAGCAAAAACTAATTTTACTTGGCTCTCATCACAAGATCAAGAGAGCATTTTAAATGTGAAGCACTGTCTAGGAAGAATGCAGAAATGGCTACTTACATGGCATCAAAGAGGATCTGGAACTACAAGACAGAATGAAGTACCAAAGAAAGAATGGAGATTTCTTGGGGCCGATCTTTACCACTTAAAACTTTTGTCTAGAGTTGGGCTTGCCAATGGCAAGTCTTTCTTTAGGTCGTCCATCAACATTCTGAGAAAGTCATTATGTGAATTATTTCTATAAACACATGTCATCATTTGTATCACAATAGCTGATACGTCATCTTTTTCCAATAAATAAATATCTTATTAAACACTAATATGACTTTTTTTAATCATTTATTTATTTATTTTGAGAGAGACTGGGGATGAGGAGGTGCGAGGGGAAAGGCAGAGGGAGAGAGAGAATTTCAAGCAGACTCCCAAATGAACACAGAGCCCAATGCAAGGCTCAATTTCACTACCCTGAGATCACGACCTGAGCCAAAATCAAGAGTCAGACACTCAACTAACTGAGCCACCCAGGCACTCCATTAATATGACTTCTAAAAAATTAATTACAAACTATAGCAAAAGGATCTATCATTTTACAAAGGGAAAACTTTTGCTATTGCCACATTTTATCATGGAGCACAGCCTCTCATCGCCGCCCCCCTCGTCTATTCATCCTGCACTATTGCCGAAACAAGATTCCTAAACCACCACTCACATAATGGAAATTCGAGGTTGGAAAGTTTTTATTAATCAAATAGAAATCTGTCTCATTACTTTCCAGTCATAATGCACACACATTTTTTAATCCTTCAAAACAGGCTATCTTGAAACACCTTTAGCTAACCAACAATATTTGCTGATTGTATAATTTTATCATTAATAGAGCAAAACATAGTGAATACAGACAAAAGACAATGTTGCCCTTTGATTTTCTTTCTAAAACAAAGGAAACCAAATCTGACATAAAATGCCTATAAATACTAGAGATGGCAAATAGAAGCGTTAATGAATGCCAGATGAAACTGAATTATCATTGCTGAAGTTAGTAACATAAGACCTGGGTGTACTTTGAAATATTGGGTCAACAGAATAAACACTCCTAAAATCTAAGAGAAACATGGATATCAAAAGTATGGACCATTATGATAGTCAAATCATAACTTCTTTTTTTTAAGATGGCCACTAGAATAAGAGTAATGACTTTCCTGTAAAAATTCCTATGAAGTTTCAGAAACTGTAAATGCAATCCAAGCTAATTGATAAAACTAACATTCAATAATGTTTTATCAGTCTAAGGGGGAAAAGCCTCTGTTTCTAGTAACTGCAGAAAGCCAGCTTTGGTTATCTCTATGAAATTATAGCAATTTATCTCCAATTCCTTAAAAAGCCCTCTTAACCAGAGAGCTGTTTCCAAACAGAACTCTGCAAATCCCTTATCTGAGAAGTGTATCTGTCCAACTCACATGCCACAGCTTGCGAAATACAACTGAAGCTCAAGAACACACTTTAGCAGGTGATGCAAAGTAGTAAGATATCACTCCAGTTCGCCATTAGCGATCCCTCTTCCACATGTCAGTAGGAAAGGGCATAGATTAAAGACGGAACAGAGACCAATGTGTTCTATGTGTATTATTATAGGCAAATATTGGAGCCCAAGTTACAGGAGCATCAAGCAATCTCACTTTTCCACATGGGGTCTCTAAGAAGCTACAAAATTTCCATATTCTTCATCAATTTTTCTTTGATAACTCTTCACCTTTTCAGGCTCTAACTGAACTTGTCACCTGTACCATGTCTCTAATATCTCACTAGACATTGCTTGCTTCTCTAATTATTTCATGGGTCTCTTTTGTCTCCCTGGGGAGATTGTCAATTACAAATATAAGGAGTAGACGTTCCTATAAACTACTTGTGCATAGAAAGACCTTCTCCTTATATTTTTGTATCCCCAAAGACCCCAATAAAATGCTAGATACTTTGATGTTTGCTTTATAAATGTAGGATGATTGACTGAAATTTACTATTACCTTCAGGAATCAGCATATAATCCAAATGACTAATAAGGGTCAAAACCAATAAAAACAAAACAAAAAACCTCTAAAGTTTAGAGAGCGGATGCATTTTAATCTGTAGCTCTTTCTCATCCACACTTAGCAGGTTTCAACAACTAATTTTAAGCCTGAGGCCAAGTCTAATTTTCACCGTTGAAGGCTGTCACAATTTGTCAAATATCAGAGTGTGGGTAATCTTATAATCACAGATTGGTGTTAAAAATAGATGTAACAAAACAAAACAAAACACCAAACAGGTGCTCTATTTCCACAAAACTACAGCTCTTTCTCCTGAAACCTAGAATCCTGGTTTTGATTTTTGAAGGAAGTGATAGAAGGCAGGGGAAAGGATTTCTATTTTCACTTTTGGAATCTCCACTCTGCGATTGCCATCCTAATCATGAGGCAGCACAATCCCTGCAGGAGAGGTTCGAGTTACACTCAAATGGGAAGGGTGACTACCTAGACTTCACAGTTAAGAACGCTGGAAGCACAGCTGGACAGGCGAGTTACCGCTTGGATTGCCTCCTCAGGTCTCGCATGTGGCTTCCTTGTGGCAGACTTGAGAAGGCATAAAACAAAGCAGGCATGGATTCCGGCCAGCTGGCCATCTGTTCCTTCACCCACTGTGATAATTTGGTCTTGTAGAATTTTGTTAAGTGAGCATTAAGTAATGACCATGTCAAACAGAGTGCATAATGAATGCTTTTTAATCACTGGATAAAAGCTTAGGGGATGCTTGCCCAAACACAGTAAAGGTCACCAACACAAACCAAGAATTAAAACAAGAGAAGAGGAATTAAAGAGATGCAAAACAGAAACAATTCACTTCCTTTCCATTTTTACTTTTGATCATATTGAGTTGATGTTAAATAGACGATGGAGGCCTCGTGAGGAAGCCAGGTAATGTCATCACAGTTTCTACTATCTCATTATGCATATATCAACTTATATTGGTAAACTACAGAAGAATTTTAAAACATAAAAAAACTGTGAGGGACTTGGTCATCCTGACCTGAACTGAAGTCTCTTACACTTAATATCAAGCTTTTCCAAATACTCCCCAGAATAGCACCAAGTAGTCACAGATGGGTCCAAATATTTTCTGTGTTATTTTTTTAAAGGTCAACTGAAGTAGCCTATGCTAAGAAAGCAGTCTTACCCTCGGAGACAATTAATAATCACAAAATAATAAAATTTTTCAATCTCCCAAAAGGACATGTAATGATGTACTCAATGTGTTACTGGGACAGTCTCCTACTGCCTAGAAGTTGAGTCTATAAATCGGGACCATTCTTGTATAGTCAATTTTACTTCAGCTGTTCACAAAAAAATGAACCAAAGTGCTTTACCGGGTTAAGTTACCATCCAGCCACCTAAAAGAAGATAATTTCTATTCCTAGAATTCTACTCATATGGTTTCCAGCTTGGGATGCATTTCTATTCCCCACTGTCTCTTCCAAATCTCCCTTTCCTTCCGAGACTACCAAGTTTCATACCCTCCATTAACTCTTCCCTATAATCTCTTCTTGTTCTCTTCAACAAATGTTCTATTACTCTCTATTACAGTCTTTGTTTCATTCATTCTTTCATTATGCGCATAATCATTAGGTTCATAATTAGAGCTCCTAGTGTGTTCCAGACACAGTGGTAAGTACTAGAGTCATAATAGTGAGCAGAACAGATACACCTTCCTTCTGCTCTGTATAACTTCAGTCGAGTGGAAGGACTGACACCAACCAAATCATCACATAAACAAGTGTGATTGTTTGGTACGTCATGAAGAAAAGGCACAGTGTATCCTGACAGTCTATTAATAGAGAGAAAGGGATGCATAAGCTAGGAGTTCAGACCAAATAAAAACTAAGGTTAAGAAGGAGAATGATTCTTAATGATTCTCCCATTCGTATCTCTGTGGAAGGAGAAGCAAGGCAAGAGTAAAGGTCTTCAAGAAGGCCAGTGTAGCTGGAGTAGACAGAGCAGACATGGATAGATAGGGACCAGATCAGGCAGGTTGACAAAGGCCATGTACAAAAAACAAAAACAAAAACAGAACTGGCTCTATGGGATACACTGATACATTTAAGCAAAAGGATAACAGGACCAGAATTTCAATTTTAAAGACAGATCTGTGTGCTATATAGACAGTACTTTGGAAAGAATCAGCATAGATGAACACAGGCCGATTAAGAGTCATCCCTCTAGGGAAGTATGACAGGAAGGCAAATTATAATGGTGGGCTGGTAGACATGGAAAGAAGCAGACAGATTTGAGAGAAGAGTCATGGATGACTAGTGTGTTTCTAGATTTCACGACTTAATTGATGAAGGTTGATGGTATTCCCTAAAGCAGAAATCCTAGAGAAGGGTCTAGATAGAAGGGAAAATCGTGAGTCAGCTTTTGGATCTGTTATTGAAGAAGAGGAATCAAGGGGCACCTGAATGGCTCAGTCTGTTAAGTGTCTACCTTCAGATCAGGTCATGATCCTAGGGTCTTGGATGGAGCCTCACATGGACTCCCTGCTCAAATAAATAAATAAAATCTAAAAAAAAAAAAAAAAGAAAAGAAAAGAAAGAAGAGGTATCAAGAAGGCAGAAGAGAGAGTGTGGCCTGGAGATATAAATGGTAGTATCCCTGGGTAAAGGTGGAAATTAATGGTATGGATATAATTGCCTTTTGGAACTAGACATAATACAGAACAGTATGGATATAATTGACTCTTGGAGCTAAAGATAATACAGAAAATGCAGGACCAACTCAAGAAATACCACCATTTAATGGCTGGATGAGAAATGCAATGTTCCAGAGAAAGCAGCAGGCAGAGATGTAGGAAAAAAATTAGCAGGAAAGTGAAATGATTGTGGCACTTAACATATTGCTTTGCATTATTAATAAACTGTTTGATGTGTATGTGCTTTATCATTCTGAATAGATTTTAAGGTTCCAGAAACATAGGATTTCTTTTATAACCCACTCTGTTTTTATATACCTCCTAGCACACAGCAAATACTTGCTGGATGTCTGCAAAATGTTCCCAACTTCATGGATTGAATATACTCGCAATGTATGTTAGGGAAATGTTCTCCCTTCAGTGACATTACAGTACACCAGAAGGACATTCTGGTTGACTCTTTTGCTTATCTAGGGAGTCACTTTCACATAACTAAAGAAAAACCTATGCTGGAGAAACTGCCAATACTATTTGCTTCCACAGGAAGGTTTATTTGGCCTATAGGAGTAACTAGTTTTTCAGCAATCTCAATTCCTTTAGAACCTACAAGAAGAAAAGGAAAACAGAGAAAGCAAAAGGGTGATATGAAAATGAAGAGGGACAGAAAAAGTATGTGTTGAGAAAATATACATGTTTCCTAATTTACTGAAAGTCTTTTAGCTGTTCCCCCCCCCCCATGATCTGTCTCTCCTCTGGTGCTACTCTCAATGTTGTACTGTCATTTTATTACCCTTACAAGCCCTTTTATTGGACTGAATATCTAAAACTGATCCCTGTGAGATCATTCTGATGGGAGAACCCATTTTAAATTGCTTTACCATTAGGACAAAAAAAAAACCTCTACCAAGATTTGCCCACAGGGATAAAAATATGTGGATGGAAAAAAAAAACAAACCAAAAAGCCACTTAGAAATAACAACATCACACTTTACATAAAGTACTTGTCTGTATGCTTGTAGTAGACATGAAAATGGAGTAGGCAGTTAAATATTTGAGAACTCTGGAAATACACTTAAAATGTGTATAACAATTTATTATCAATGCAAACCCAATTAAAAATGTTGAGCTATTAGACACAATTCACTTTCTAACCCATGAGAGAAAGTATTAAATGCATGCAGCACAGATTTGCATTACTATAAAAATCTTTATTTCTACTTTTCCAGCATTATGCATTTAAATTTGTAAATTCCATGTTACATTAATCACATGAATATAGATGGGCAATTTTTAGATGGAACTATGGTAATCACTGCATTCCATATAAAAGAAATCATCCCTGCTGAAAATTTTGTGGTGAGTTTTGTTAAAGATTGACTATACTTCATAAAAAGGCAAGGCTTCCTTCACAAAAGTTATTAGACATTTCAGTCCTCCTTGGCCTGATAAAAATAATAAAAAAATTAAATATTACACTTTAATATCACTGTCTTTGGACTCTGACACTGTATGTAATACTACCTAGAATATGGTCATATAGTCATTAAAAGAAGTGGCAATAATCCAGGTTTGACTGCACTGTGATTTAATATTTATAATGTTTTTATGAGCCAAATAAAATACGCCGATTAAAATGATCAGGATGTCACCATCTGGATGGACAAAAGAGCTGAGGTTCACATCTTCAACATAAAATGCCTGGAGCTATTTTTGCCTGCTACCCTTTCTTTTATCCAGCACATTTCTGTTAGATGAAATACTATAGAGAAATTATATGCAGTAGAGAAGACTTTAGTCAATAAATGAATACCTTAAATAATTAATTAGAAGTTATTACCAACATGTTATTTAAATATAGTAGGTCTGAAATTTAACTATATTAGGTCATTCTTTAAGATCCGTGCACCAAGTATAAAAGATTTTCAGAGTAACCAATAATTTACTACAAGTGACAGAATGTGTGGCTCCATTTGGTCAATATAATAGAGTTTTCGGTGTGATTTTTCTTGCAAAAAGCCTTTTAAAATAACTTGTAAGTCTAATTGAAGTAGGTCATAAACAATGAAGTAGAGAGATTTATGATTGTTTACTTAGTGCTAAAAATCAGTTGTAAATGTATAGACATGGTCATTTTCAAAGAAGCAGCTAAACAATGTCCTTATATCATTGTACAATACACTACAGTACTTTGATAGGTAAGATATGTTGAATTCTAATGGAAAATTGGCAAGCAGCAAACTGTCTCTAATTTGGGCACTCAAGTATAACCATATTGTCCAAGATTAAGTACCTTCTGGATGTGGACTGAGGCTCACTCCTATGATGTAGGAGGAATTTTATTATACTTGCTTTAAGATTTTTCTTGGTAAGATCACTTGACCATGCTCTAGGTCACAGAACTTAGGGGCTCCAAATTTTCTTTGATCTATGTGATAGAAGGAACCTGAAATCTCCAGGAGAATCCAACTCTTTCAACGGGAACTATCTTAATCTACTTCTGGGCAGAAAAGTGCGGTGTTTTGTTCACATGCTTGTGCTCATCAGATCCCTCAATTTTCCTAATAGGATGTCATTCCTACTTCTGCCTACTTCTGGATCATAAGGGTATATATACTTTTACCCTGCATCCAACAAACTGGAAAATGCTGTTGTCTCTACCTCAAAATACAGAGTGGTCATAAAGCCAGAAAACATGGATAAATACAATAAATGATTTATGGATACTACCTTGCAAAACAAAATAATTTAGATCTATAAGGCCCCCCTGTTTCTGTACTGAACATGCAAGTCAAGCTTCTACTTCAGGAGCCTTGTACTAGCTATTCCCTCTACTTAGGAAGTTCTTCTGCTAGGGGTGCCAGAGTAACTCAGTTAAGCATCTGCCTTTGGCTCAGGTCATGATCCCAGGGTCCTGGGATCCAGCCCCCTGTTAGGCTCCCTGCTCAGTAAGAGAGCCTGCTTCTCTCTCTGTACCTCCCCCCACTCAGGCTCTCTCTCTCTCTCTGTCTCTCTCAAATAAATAAAATCTTAAGAAAAAGAAATTCATCTGTTAAATTTTTATCTCTGTCAAACCTTTGATCAAAATTATCTTATCAAACCTTCACTTAAAATGTTATCTTTTCTCTATTCAAAACTGCAAAAATATCCCTCAACTCCAATTAACCCTGTTTCTCTCTCCCGGATAGCATTTACAACTTTCTAATATTACCTACTTATTTCCTTATTTATTTATTTACTTATCTTTCTCAATCTATTCATTATCTACTGATAATGAACAAATCAATAAGGTTTTGTTTATTGTCAGACACCCCCTACTAGAATGTAAGTTCCGTAAGGACACAGAACTTTGTTTTGCTCACTTATATATCCCAAGTGCCTGGCAATCATGTATTTAGTATAACTTTGTAGACAGAATATGAATCTGCATTTAAATGACTAAGTTTTCCAAGTATTTGTTGGGGAATAGGACATTAAACTTACTAAATACTGATCAAAAGCAGGACTTATCCCTGTATCATGTCAAAATAGCATTTATCCATGTACATAGGATCATTTTGACAAATACAGAAGTGCTTTTATAGGATCATATTTTGCTGTTATACTACTGACCTACATAAAATGATTTTAGAAAAATTGCCTTCCTTTATTTATTATACAGAGTTATGTTATTCAGGACCAAGGACAAATCTCTCTGAACTTGAGACCAAGAATAGCTGTTTCTCATGAGCAACAAGTCTACTTTAATCTTACGGCAAACTCAAACTAGAAACATCACTGACTCTTAAGACTTATTAAACAGCTGCTATGTGCCAGGCACTGGGTATTATAAACAATATCAAAACATAGTCAATGGCCTAAAAAATCTTATATGCCAATGGAGATTACAGACAAGTTAATAAAAACTTCAATATAATGAAATAAGTGCTAATGCTTGCCAAGGACATAAAGTTCTGGGAGAATGTAGGAGAATAATTAACACAGTGTTGGGGACTCAGGTACAACATCCTGGAATAATTAACATCTAAAGCTGAGGTCTATAGGATGAATCGGAGCTGGCTGATAAGGAAGGTCCCTTATACAGCCTTCCAGTTATGGAATATATAAGTCACAGGAATAAAAGGTATAGCACAGGGAATATCGTCAATGGTATTGTAACAGTATCGCATGGTAACGGATCGTAACTACACTTGTGATAAGCCTAGAATAATGTATAAACCTGTGGAATCACTATGTTGTACACCTGAAACCAATGTAATTGTGTATCAACTATGCTCAAATAAAAAAAATTAATGAGGGCGCCTGGGTGGCTCAGTGGGTTAAAGCCTCTGCCTTCGGCTCAGGTCATGATCTCAGGGTCCTGGGATCGAGGCCCATATCGGGCTCCCTGCTCAGCAAGGAGCCTGCTTCCCCCTCTCTCTCTGCCTGCCTCTGCCTACTTGTGATCTCTCTCTCTGTCAAATAAATAAATAAAATATTTTTAAAAAATTAATGACTGATTTGTAGACCTGAAACAAATGCAATACAATTGCAATGTGAAGTACAGGAGGGGTACTGGTAGGAGAGTCAGAGGGATTAGCAGAGCCTGATTATGACAAGCCTCACAAGCCAGATTAGGGATTTAGACTTTATCCTAAAGGTAATGGAAAGTTATTTAATTGTTTTAAGCAAAGACTGACTGATCAGGTGCACATAAAATGGATATGCAGGATTAGCTACTTGATGGAGTTACTGGGATAAGGTCTCCATTTCCTCTACAAAGTATATCTCTGTCTCAATAATAGAAAGGATGGTGGGAGGTGGTATGATAGGAAAGGAAGCAGAAGCATTTTAAATAGCATCTGGTGGGGCATAGGTGATATCTGAGTCGGCAGTCAGAGGATTTGTGGGTAGTGTTGATGTTCAGTTGGTGTTGAAGACTAGGAAACTGTACGGGCACCAGTATCTGCGTGGTATGGCATTTCTTCTGCTGTGCTTAGGTAAAGAAGGATGATGATGCCATTAATCCAAGGTGAGAAGTTTCTCACTTGTATGCAGCTTGGAAAGACAAGTCAAAGACAAGTAAAATGGGGGCGCCTGGGTGGCTCAGTGGGTTAAGCCTCTGCCTGGGGGCGCCTGGGTGGCTCAGTGGGTTAAAGCCTCTGCCTTCGGCTCAGGTCATGATCTCACGGTCCTGGGATCGAGCCCCACATCAGGCCGCCTGCTCAGCACGGAGCCTGCTTCCTCCTCTCTTTCTACCTGCCTCTCTGCCTACTTGTGATCTCTCTCTCTCTCTCTGTGTCAAATAAATAAATAAAATCTTAAAAAAAAAAAGACAAGTAAAATGTGCGCAACAGAGTGGCTTTAAGGATAGACCCTATAGCTTTGGCTAGTAAAGGGAGGGAGTTCAGGCTTTAAGGAGCTTAAAAAGAAGAGTGGAGGGACACAGGGATTGGAGGTCTGAATTCAAAGAACAGAAGTAGTTTAAGAAACTAAATGAGTATGGATCTGAAAAAAAAATAGTACTGTGATGGAGTCACATACTAAATGCATATATACATTTTGATATATTTTATAAAGTGTTAGAGAAGTGTAATCTTCAGGCTATCAACATACTGAGCCATTCTCGATGTGATTATAATGTGTGAAGGAGAATTAGCAAGAAAGCAGCCTTCTCTGTGACAGTGTATCATTCAAGGTTATTAATGTCTTGTTCACCCACCACCTAAAATCATCCAATGACAACCAGCAGTGAGCATCAGACTTTTGAAAACATTGTGTTAAGACACAGGTAATGCCTGGGAAGATGCTGAGCATGTCATGGAATTTTTGTGCTATGACTGGGGTGCTTCAATTTCCAGAAAATGGTGAGCAGCAGAAATTTGGACCTGACCAGAGCAAGCAGAACTGTATGAGAACACGAATTAGTTAAGATCATTAGCCAGAAAGGCTTCCAGTTTTAGTGGTCATCAAAGATATTAAGATGTCTAAGATGGAATGAGATTACTTGGCTATAAAATTTCCAGAATAATTAACTCCCAACAGTGCTCTGATTGATAGGGAGACTCAGATCTCTGTAAAGAGCAAATTGCAACTTGAATTGATTTTGCTTCTGAAGGAGTATTTGTCCTGATAGGTAAAGATGAGATGGCTCAATGTGTTAGGATCTTTTATTTTGAAAACAGCAGCAGCTCTTAAGGAAGACGCTTAGAGCCAAATTCATGGCTTACTTCTACCATACAAGCCTATGCTGTGAGTGTGCAAACCCTTTATACACAGACCTCACCTCAATTTCATGTTAATTTGACTGCTTTACCTTTCTTCCTCTGTCCTGTTTTCCTTTTCCAACCACATGCCACCAGAAAAACAATCACCCTCCCCCTTCTAATCACTTTTAGAAGGAGGATGGAAAATCCTTCTACTACATATATTGAAAGTTTAAACATCAACGAAGGGAAGATAGTGGCCTCCAAACGTGACCCAGCCCAAAGTGAACATCTATGTTGGTGGGGTTTTGCCTGGCAAGGCTTTCTGATGAACTTGATCTCTTTACCTACAGTAGACCTCTGCAATTACCAACAAGCATGAGATCTGCAATGGGAGAGTTGAACAAGGGGGCAGATTTCAGAGCAAGAAAGAAAAAGATGGTGACTGAAACAGAGGAGCAATGTTTGGAATGGAAGACACCAATGAAGAGAAAATAAGGTGAAAGTCAATCTTCTGTTTCTTTTCTCCTTGATTCAAGAAACAGTCATATCAAGTACCAAATTTATTTCTTATTTGTTGTGTCATTTTTATTTCTTCCAGGCAGCCACAAATCTCCAGTAAAATCTTTGCAACAGGAAGCTTTTGTGTCGGTGGGACTGAAGAGACTTCAGCAGTTGGCAGTAAAAGGCAATGCCGGCTTCCTCTTATGACACCTCAGCTCGCTCGAGAGCTCCATTAGCCCTGGCATTTGGGAGAAAAGCAGAAGCCCTGGAAGTGTACCCCGTGGCCCACTGTCAAGTGAACAAGGGCCGCTGGCCAAGCCAAGAGCGACTAACGCAAAGAGCCTAAGGACTGAGGAAAACAAGTCCTTTATAAATCTACAGGTTTGGGGATTTCTAACAGTATGTAGGTACACTTACCCCCTAAACCTGAAAGATTAGGAAAAACTCAGATGACTGCATTCAAGATGACATTCAGGGATTCATATTCTTGAGTGAGTTTATTAAGAATATGAATTATACTTAATAATGTACTGTATGATTCATACCTGAATTTAAAGATGCCTTGTAAATTCATTCTGAATGAAAGCAGAGGATTAATTAATCAATCTCTCTAATGAGATCAAATTTTCTCAGGGGTTAATCATGACCATATGTAAAGATCTTCAGAACACATAAGCAATGAGGCATATTTGTTTTCAATAGACCAAACTGGACATAAAAATTAATTAACATTTATGAGTAACTGAAGTAAATATAGCAAGCTTTCTCCTTAGTTCTAAATAACAACAACAACAACGACGACGACGACACCACCACCACCACAAGCTCCAAACAGGAATCACAATGTACATAAAGAAGAATGGCCATATCATCTTAAATTATTAGGTATTTTAATTGATGAGGTTTTAAGTTTTAAAAGGAGTATATTTTTATATGACATGTCCAAGCTGTTAAATTTATTATACAGTTTTGTGACATATTATACTTGTTTTAACAAAACTGAAGTGTTTAGTCATATAATTACTATAATGAAACTCATAAAATTCTTGTCTAAATTAGGCCAATGTTAGCAGCAGATAGGCATTACTAACTATGTAGACATTGTTAGTAAGAAAACAACTTCCTTGGAAAGTATTGGCATAGTGGGAAAGAAACTGGAAAAAACTGTCTTATATGGACAAAGAGTGAAAAATCTTCCAGTTCATATGATTTCCACTAAAATTAACCCTCACAGGAAAACCTAAGAAAATTACTTATCAAGAAGGCACTCAGGCATAGAGTGGGGTGGGGGAAAGTTGGTGTTTTATAACATTTTCATAGAATATTTGTTTGGGGGCGCCTGGGTGGCTCAGTGGGTTAAAGCCTCTGCCTTCAGCTCAGGTCATGATCTCAGGGTCCTGGGATAGAGGCCCGCATCGGGCTCCCTGCTCAGCAGGGATCCTGCTTCCTCCTCTCTCTGCCTGCCTCTCTGCCTACTTGTAATCTCTCTCTCTCTCTGTCAAATAAATAAATAGAATTTTTTAAAAAAAAGAATGTTTGGGTAATGAAAAAATTAAGTTATTGTATCTTAAATCTCAAAGAAATAACTTGGGATGTAAACACTAATTCCCAAATACATACCACTTGAACCTTGTGGATAAAACAGTTAAGCAACTGGCGTATAATCCATTTCTCTCTTTTTTTTAAATCAGGTATATGATCCATGGGAAAGAAGGAAGTTAGATGTTTTAGTTCTTTGTAAACATAATAATATTTACTAGGATGAGAAAACTTTTCTGTGAATGCTTTTAGCAGGATGTCTCAAGTTTAGAATTGTTCATGGTAAACAAATCTATAATTCATAGAATTATAAAGCATAGTTCCATGGCAAATGTCATGTAAACTATACAATTACATGAAGACAGGGAATTACCTAAAAAGCTCTCCATTCCCATCCTCACAGATGTGGTAACACATGTACCATTCTTAGAAACGGTAAATCTCATCTGTTTTTCTGGACCAGAAAGCATGTGTCCAATGGAGGAAAGAAGGATCCGGGGAGCTGTCGTCAATGTCCTAAAACTCTCCTTGCTTTGCCTTTCCCTCTTGATTGCTTGTATCCTTGAAATCATTAGTACTTTGATATTGCATAAGATCTCTGACCTGACAAATCTCTGACTTGACAATGCTGATCTGATAATCCAGTGTTTTGAATTAGCTCAACTCTACTTAGTCAACCTTTCTAAAAATGTTATAGACTAAAAATGAAGTGCCTGAAATAATCTAAAGGCCCACAAGTTGAGGAATAGTTAAGCAGCCTTCAACATAACTATAGAGTAGAATATTAGCAATTAAATTAAAAATTGGAGAACCACTTGTAACTGCTAAAATCTACATGAAATTCTGTTAAATGTAAAATGAAGGAGCACAGCCTATGCTACAATTAAGTAAAAATGTAGTGTGTACACAAAGGCACTGAGAAAAGTACATTGATTTTTTGAAATAGGGCTATGGTGGAAAATTTTGTTATAGAGGGTTTGAGGAAGAGGAATGTCAACAGTGGCAAGGAAACCAGTGTGAAAGTCCTTATAATTGTCAGATTTTAGTCAGTAGGACTTCACAAATGTACCGGTTAGCCCAGGTCTCTGAGTGTCTACAAAGAGCAGAGATCCCCTACTGAGCCACACTGGACATGTGTGTTAAACCACTGGACCTGGGTGTGGCTTTTTCCTAAGGCATAACCAGGTTCCTCTGGACTGACTGAGCGAGACAGCATAACATTTTGCAAACTATAAAAAGCTAAGCTAAGTTTGTGCAAACACAGATTTTTAATACTATAGGATATCGTCAGGAGTCCACAGTAAGGGATGGACTTAATAGTATTGCAGAGTAAGAAACAAATGGGTATATAAGGTAATGTTGAAGAAGAGAATAGAATTAAAGGTAACTTGGATGCTTTATTCCTGATAGAAATATCGGTAATGTCATTGGGAACAGGAATACATGAAGGCAGAGGAGGAAAACAGTAAAAAATATGTATTTTTGCAAGTAGGCCATTAGATGTGGCTAGCTGATATCTGAAAAAAGAAATCTGAAATTCAGGAGAGAGACCAGGCTATAGAAAAGAGGGAGTAGAGAAAGCAGCTTTACAGGTACGATGAGTTGGTTATTCCCCCTTGGTCTTTTACATATAATATCTCCAATAATTATTACATATTTTCACCATTTCACTGAGAGAACTGAGTCACTGAGGTTTAGCTACCCAGATTTGGGAGTAGGGTCTACACAGGAAGCCTGGGGGAGATTACAGAAAAGTGGGTCAAGGAGATAGTTAAGATCATATTCAGGAGGCAAAGAAAATAGAACACTAAATAGGAACAGGCATCTTTAAAGCCAACCAAGAATACAATACCATGGAGTTTGAGGCAGGAGATGTGGAATTGTCAAGAAGTAATGGACTATTGTTCACATTGAATGCTGCAGAGAAAACTAACTAGATTTGTCTTCAAACTACTGAATTTTGCCTTCAAATGGTTAACTTGTGAGAGGAAAAAAACTGAGAAGTATTCGGCTTTTAATATATTAATATTCTGCAGAACATTAAGCTGAATGTTAAATCTCAAAGATGGGATGTTTTATAGGAATTATATCTCCTGTTTGCCTAAATTAAAATCTAGGGAATTAAGTAAATACTACCACTAGGAATATTTTTTTATTTCTTCAGATAAAAAGTCTCTAGCAAAGATGACCCAACAGATGTTGAATGAACCCCTTAACAGGCCTAAATCATATAGGTAAATTAATTCCACGAATTGCTCTCAAAAGGAATTTGAATCTCAGTGCTGATTTTGGTGTGCCAACAGCACATGTTCCTGGTGGGTCATAATGCTTAATGAGATGCATGGGAACCTCTGAATTGGATGAATATTCAAAGTGATCTTCAGGGAAATCCTGAATTAGAATGCACTCCAATAATTTAATTGAAAGGTCACCTAGGTGAGTGACTTACAAAATCTATCACATAAAGGAAGACTTGTACTCTCACAAGTGGCCATTAAAAACTTTCAGTCAAGGGCCCAACTCATTCCTAGACTTTTGAGAAGACATTATTCTTTACTTATAAAAAAAAAAGTGTCAACATTTCTTTAAAAAAATACTCATTTTACATAACTTAAGAGACAACATATCTCATATTACCTATCTCAGAAAAGAGGCAACATTTCATGCAAGGAAAGTACACTTGTAGATAGATTCTTTTTTTAAAAAAATTGCATTATTACATGCTTTTACCATTCCTCAGACATGAGCAACAATTCTTATAGATACTGGATTCCATGATTAGAAAACAGGTTTGCTTTACCTGTTTGTTCCACAGAGATTTCCATCTTTGTTGCTCTGTACTTTTATTAAATTCTAAAATAGCTAATGAAAGCAAAACATCAAACACAATTTTACCTTAGTAAATAATGTTTATGACATTTATTGGACACAGTGAATAAACCTAATAATCATTATTACAAAATTTATTTAAAATATTTCACTAGAGAATTATTGTCCAAGTAAAACTATACATTTATATAACCTTGCTAGTAAGATTCATTTTCCATCTCTCCCTCTATATATCCCTTGAAACTAACGATACAGACCACAACCAATTTTAAAATATTTGAAAACTGTCTATCCTAATTATATTTGATACAGAAAACATTTCCCTTATTTTCATCAAAATGTAGATAAGAATGCAACTGGAATTTTTGCCATTGGGATAATTAATATAATTTTATAACTAAGTTCCATGTTTTTGATCTTCAGTTCATTCCTCAATTATAAAATCCTTTCCTTTTCTTCAATTCTATTTTGAAATTTGCACGCATCTCCATTAAACGTCCTGTTTTAGTCATCATCCAATTAGTTTCTATCTCTAAGTCTACATGCGAACTGTCCTTCCCTTGTCTGCCTGAGTTCCAGTTAATGTGGGGATACATCAGTATCCTTCGAAGAATCTTACGCTCTTCTTTTAAA
This sequence comes from Ailurus styani, assembly GCA_002007465.1. Taxonomy (NCBI): domain Eukaryota; kingdom Metazoa; phylum Chordata; class Mammalia; order Carnivora; family Ailuridae; genus Ailurus; species Ailurus styani. Next base: position 1,973,265 of record LNAC01000319.1, on the reverse strand, counting down.
TAGCATATTCGTGACCTCAAAATCATTCTTAATATTCATTTTTCTTTTGTGACCATTTTTAAGCATAAGTTAATTGGCCCAAGGCCAACTATCAAAAAATGGCTGCAAAACCTAAAAGAGAAATATTACTTTTGTATAATTTTTAAATGCAATGTGCCCTATAAGTAGCCTTGAAAATTAAAGTAATAACTTTTTACTCAGTCATGAATATATGTTTATGCATATCTGTTTCCCACTTTTTTCGGGAAAGTTTTTAGATAGCCCCAAAATATGTGAAATAGCTAGAAACATTCAAATAGCCAACAAAAATAAGGATGGACAGTAATCTGACAAGGAGCAAGGAAAACAATAAAGTCAGATGTGTCACTGTAAAACTGTTTTATCTTGTCCGCAGAGGCAATGTAAAATGTGTAATAGCCATAATATTTAAAATCTTATAAAGAAGCTGTGTCCACTTGAAGAATTTGACTCTTTAATGACAGATGATGAACACTAAAGCTATTCTCAATTCCTATCAATCATGGGGTAGAAACGTTGGCAGTGCTTTAACACCGAGCAACAGAAAACACGTATTTATTGAGTAGCCAGTTCATGGTAAATAAAGTGGAAGAAATTCCATTAAAATGTTTTCCTGACACATCTTTTTTTTACAGCAATCTACTCGTATTTTCTGCTGTATCCCTCATGTTACTCAACATGATGATTTCCCAGGAGTCATTTCAACATTATAGTGGGACACTTGGCTCTTGTTACCTGAATCTAGAAAGAGCTTAGACTTGTTTCTAAGCCCATTCTAATTCACCTTTTAGCATCACTCCTCTCAAGGGACATTTTCTAGGTATAAAAAATATTGTTAGCTTACCAACAAGATTTACATGTTAAAATTATCATGAAAGTGAAGTTTAAAGTAGTAATAGGTTTAAAATTTCTATATTCACTACAGTAAGACCAAGTTTTAGCTCCCACATTGCTAAAATGAATTTGGACAAAAGACTGTTCTCATTTAACACAGTAAATATTTGTCTTCTATTCAAAACAGAGCATATTGAGCTGACTTTTTTCTGCCAATAAAGGATAAAACTGAAATGGAAATAAGGTAAGGTTTAATTTTATGTTTTCTAATTCTGTGTTACTCTAAGTTGACTGGGTAAAGCAAAGGCATTTAGGTTCCTGTAATCTGTGGTGCTGCTTTTCTTTTCCTGGCCTTTACAAATTAACAAATCCAGCATTAAAGCTGGAGATTCTATAAAGCAACAAGCAATTATAAAATTATGCCAAAATATTTAAGAAGAAATTTGTAAATATTACTTTTCTTCTTTAAAATGAAAAGAAGCTACTTTAGAATGTGATCATAATATGTTTTTTCTCTCTCCAGATGTTTCATAAACATACATAAGTTTCAAATACTACATATTATAGTTGTTTTTTAATTTGTTTACCTAGAAATCATTTCTTCAAACATAAACAATTTCCACTGATGCTAAGGTTAGCTTCACCTTTATTGAATTATATTGGCTGAGGTTTTGACAATATCTTCAGGCTTTGTGAATGCTATCCATGTTGTTTTATTGAATAAACGAGGATGTCATCATTATATTTTTATGACCAATTTTTTAAAGCCAGGAAGTGCAAAATGTCAGAAGTGCAAGAAAAAATATTCTACCAACTCTTGTGAATCTTTCATTATACATTAACATGTTCATTTACTTAAAAATTTCAGGTCCAGAAAACAAAAAGCTATTTCATTTTACATTTATTTACCACATCTTACTTCAGCTGCTGTAGTAGGTTGAATAGTGTTCCCCCAAAAGATATGTCCAGAACCAAATGCCTGGAACCTCTGAATGTTACCTTATTTGAAAAAAAGATCTTAACTAAGGATCTTGAGGTGAGATCATCCTACAGTCCCTGAGTGGGTCTTAAATCCAATGACAAGTATCCTTATAATAGAAAGAATAAGAGAAGTCACAGACTGAAAAGGAAGAGGTAATGCCAGTACGGGGGCAGAGATTGGAGTGATGTGGCTCTAGCCAAGGAAGCCAAGAAATGCTGACAGCCACCATGAACTGAAAGAGGCAAGGAAGGATTCTCCTCTAGAGCGCTCAGCGGGAGCACGACCCTGATGACACCTTGATTTCAGACTTCTGATCTCCTGAACTGTAAGAGAATGAATTTGTGTTGTTTTATATCCCCAAGGTTATGGTAATTGGTTACGGAAACACTGGGAAACTAATATAGCTATAGATAATCAAAGGAATTAGAGAATGATATAAATCAAGAAAAGTGACTTACATAGTTGTAGTTTGCACAAATCCAGTGCCTGCATACAGTACTATGATACAGTTTACATATTTTCTAGATTTGAAAAGCACTGTTCATTTGATCGATCGCTCTCCCTCTCCCTCCCCTCTCTCTTTCTTTCTGTTTTACGATCTCAACAGATGATTATACTTTTAATGATATTATCTAGAGATCATGAAGCAGATATTCATCCTGTTTTCAGCATTGTTGGGAATGCAATAGGATGACTCACAGTCAAGAGGAGTCCCCAGCCTAAGTGGAAAAAACAACTCCAATGCAGATCCAGAACATAACAAAGGAATGTTCTTTTGAACATTCAAAATGTTTGAACATTCAGCCCCTGTAAGGACATCAAATCCCTGTAAGGATAGAAACTATTGCCTCTCCACACCTTGTGAGTGTGAAAGGAGGATAGGTTTGAGAGATATGATAGAGAAAGAAAAGCATGCTCTAAACAGAAAAATGTGAATTAAAGCTTTGAGGTAAGAATGAGCACAGCATGTACGACTGGGAATAGAGGCGGCTCTTATCTCCTAGGGAGAAGAAACATGGTGTGATGGGTCATAAAAACCACGTAAAGTTTTCATGACTAAAATGAAAGAATCCCTTAAGGGACCAGCTTTTGTTGGTTCCCTCATTTCCAGAGTAAGAATAAAATTAGTGGGAATCAATAGTTTTATCCCTCAACCTCCTACCACCAACCCAAGTGTCCAGGGAACACAGAGTAACTGGGAGACAGACACAAACGAAACTGAAAATAAAATCATGTTTGAAAACTCAAGTTACTTACAAATATGCTAATCTTCCTTTTCTACGACTCTATAAATTCTCAGCAGTCTTGGAAGTTAGACAAATTCCTTGAGTATTCTGCCTAAAGATTATCACACTAAGGATTGGGATAGCATAGGGAGCAACGAGAATCAGAATTGCCTGTGGTTTCTTGATGATCTTATAAATAAACAGTGTAAAACAATGTGTTTAGGTAGGTGAAGGTGCAGAATGTTCAAATTCTGGAGGAAAAAAAATCCCTGTCTGTTCACTTCCTAATTTTTCTTATCTTAGCTTTGTTTACATTAGTAGCTCAGTACTTGCAGTATTCGTCCGTATCCATTTTTCAACACTAAGTTATGGGATGAAATGGTTTCAGAGTGCCTCTATCTCAGACAGGCATCATGATGTCCTCTGCAGAACATCTAAAGCCCTGGCACAAACCACTGGTGGATATGTAGAGTGGGTTTTATTCTTTGTTTTCAATGTTGAGAACTGGGTTGTTCATTCTTTTCCAGAAGCCTCTGGTAAGCTTTTGAAACAATCAACAATGTTATTTAAATTGGATAGAAATACTGGATATTGTTTAAATTCCATTAAAAAACACTGGAAATTTTCTTGCTTAGATTTATGTCTAAAGAAACAAAGAATTAGATATGAATAGATATGGATATTATGTTAAGTGTAATACTTAAATTGGAAAAAAAATACTGGGTACTTCTCATTTAGACTTCTGTTTAGAGCAGCGGAAAATTAGTTGAATAAATAGGGAATGAACCTCTAAGTCTTGATGAAGTCTTACAATTGAAAGTCTGCTTTGGGTAACCATCTTTTTTTTTTTCAAGCATATCCCCAAAATATACTATGCCCAGTCCATTTTATTTTTAAATGTGCTACTCCAAGTCCTAAAAAATCTACCATCCACGCAACTTTGAAAAAAAGATTTCTTGGAAGTGTCTGTGAGCTTGAGGACACAGGAATCAATAGGATGTGGTCATGACCAAATTATGACACTAAACAACTGCAGGCTCTTTCTCATTCCTCTTGGAGTTCAAACTCAGGCAGCCCAGGGCCCCTGAAGGCCTGCCCAGCCCCTGCGTGCAGCTTTGGCATTCTGGGCTGCCTCCTTGCGCTGAGCCACCCACTCTCTGGCCCATTTCCTGCACTGGGTTACGGTTAGTGTCAAGTTTGAGGCTTCTTAAAATCACTGCTGCAGTTTCCACACAGAAATTACTAACAATGGCTAAATTACTGACAGTGTTAGGACACCACCCTGGAAGAATTACTAAGCAAAACACATTTACTCTAATGGCAACAAAAGCAGAAACACAAAGACCAATGGCAATGGATTTCAGTGATTTTAAAGCATCTTTAAGATTCTTAGCAAATTATGAGTGTTATCCTTCATTTACTTCTTAAATGGGGAGATACATCTATCATCACTCTCCTATTTCATTTTTTACAGAATTGTGTATGTTCTTGGGTTGATAGTGCTTTAAAACCAGCATAAAATCAGTTCGGCTGACTTTGCTCATTAATTCAATCATATGACAAGTATTTATTAAGCATCTACCATCTACCAAACATTGCTTTATTAGCTGGAGATTCAGTAGTGAAAAAAAACCAAAAAAATCCCATGCCTCGGGAGTTTATACTCAGCCTGGAGAGACAATAAAGAAGCTATATATGTAGAGTGTTCAGACAGTGCTAATATTAAAAAGTAAATCAGACCAGGAGACCTAACAAAGTGGAAAAGGTGTGACCCTTTTAGAGACAAAGAGAAGGCCTTCCTGAGAAGACATCTTTGGATCAAGACAGGAGAGATGTGATGGAGTAGTCATGCAGACACCTTTGGGAGAAGCCGTCGGACGGATCTGTGAGTGCACAGCTCCCTGTGATGGGAGCATGCCCAGGGTTTGTGTCAATTTTACACAAACAGAAGGACAGGGTGGCAGTCTTAGAAAATGCATCTGGCGGTTAATGGAACAGGGTACAAATTATGTCGTTTCCATCCCGAGCCACTGGGATGGAGAAGACTGTAAGAGCTGCTAGACTGAGGCAGACTATTTTTTTAAATGCAAATATTCAATATGGTTGGAAGCAATCAGGTGGATTTTTATCTCCTATTTTATTCTTTTAAAATATATCTACAAGGTCCATAAATTACTATAGTGATCAGACCATCATTTAAAATGACAGGTAACATTTTGCATGCTATTAGGTTCAGTTTTATGATATATGCATAAAAATTAAATAACTGTGTATTGCTTTTACGATTGAAAGACATATGTGTTATTTAAAACTATTTGTAAGTGAATAAAAAGGCAGAGTTTGCTGAAGTAGAATAAACACAAGTTTATTTCCCAGGGAAAGTTGAATTTGAATCTTGCTTCTGCTACTTGTTCATTATATAACTTTGAGCATATTTCTTTATGCTTTAAAATTCAGTGTTCTCCTCTAGAAGTAGGAATATAGAGAGATAGATGATAGACAGGTTGTAGGTATATAGATATATTTTCTTTAAGCTGTATTGCTTTATTGTGAAAATTAAATACTATACACAGAACACTCCACATATTGCTTGACAATCATAATCAAAATAAGAAAAATAATAGTAATAATAATATGGCAAACAACACTGATGATAATGAAAGTAAAAATAGTATTAAGATTCCCTGTACTTATTATAGAATGAGTATACTGTGGTAAGTGCTTTAATGTATCATCACCTTTGATCCCCATAGAAAACCTCTAAGGTGGGCATTATTATTATCCCATTTTACAGATGATGAGAATGAAAGCTATAAAAGGAAAATACTTTACAGGCAAGAGACAGCTATTTATCTGAAGACAAAAGCACTAAAAGCATAGGTTCAGGCTTGCAAGTCCAGGGAGTTTTATCTTATCCCTCATGAACTAGGAAGTTTAATGCCTTCCTTGAGCCCACAAATCCCTGGAATATTAAATTAATACTTTGCAGTGATCTATTTGTATGAAACTTTGAGGTGAAACTAGAGACAGCAAAAAAACGGGCCAGACAATTGGAGACAGCCTTAAAGATAAATCCAACAAATGTAGGGAGGATTAAAAATTAAAGAAGCTCAAAGTGTATGTGTGTACAGATAGTGGAACAACAAGCACATTATTAGATGTTAGAAACTATGCTTATCTGTTTCTCTGGAAATAGCTTTATTGAGAACTAAAGTATTTTACATTTACATAATTTTTATTTGCTCTCTATGATGGTTATACTTTATGTGTCAACTTCACTAAGACTATGGTGTCCAGTTCCTTGGTCAAATACTAGTTTAGGTTTTGCTGTGGAGATATTTTGTAGCTGTTTATAATCAGTTGACTTTAAAAAAGCAGATTAGCCTCTATAATGTGGGTGAGCTTCATTCAATCAATCAGTTAAAGGCCTTAAGAGTAAAACCTGGTGTTCCCCTGAGAAAAAAAGACCTTTGACTCAAGACTGTAACATAAAAATCCTACCTGAGTTGGGGGCCTGGGTGGCTCAGTGGGTTAAGCAACTGCCTTCGGTTCAGGTCATGATCTCAGGGTCCCGAGATCGAGGCCCGCATCGCGCTCTCTGCTCAACGGGGAGCTTGCTTCCCCCTCTCCCTCTGCCTGCCTCTCTGCCTACTTGTGATCTCTTTCTCTGTCAAATAAATAAAATCTTAAAAAAAAAAAAAAAATCCTACCTGAGTTTCCAGCTGACCTGGCTTGCCCTACAGATTTGGGCCTTCCAAAGCCTACAATCATATGAGTCAATTCCTTAAAATAAATCTCTTTATATATTTTATGTATTCATACACATACACACATATGGTTTATTGACTGAGAGGGAGAGAGAGTCAGCAGGAGTGGGGGGAGGGGCAAGGGCGAAGGAGAGAGAGAATCTTAAGCAGGCTCCACACTACATGGATGTGGGGCTTGATCTCACAACCCCAAGATCATGACCTGAGCCAGACTCAAGAGTCAGATGCTTAACCAACTAAACCACCCAGGTGCCCCTATATGGTTCTGCTTCTCTGGAGAATCCTTACTGATACACTCTCCACTTCCATTTATATACCTTTATGGCCATTTTGCCTTCAATTTGATGCTTTTTCAGTATTTGAGCTTAACATTAACTTGTGTTTCATCTGTCACTTTTCTCCCAGTATTCTAAAGGTCAACAGCACAAAATCTAACTATTATTAATTGAAATAATACGAAATTTCTACAAACATTAAATCGAAATTTTAGTTACACCTCCGGAGTTATTTTTCAACATTATGATGGAAGTGAGTTTCAAAAAGTTGAATTTTTAAAGCTGCAGCAAAATACATGCAAAGATTAAACCACATTTTTTCCCCCAAGCTTAAAAAGTTTACTAAATTTGAATGGCCATTTTCTAATATTCTAAGTGAAATTATTATGTTTTGGCTATAAGTTTGTGATAAAAAATATTTATAATAAGATAAAATCAGCCTGGGTTAAGCTAAGTAATGACAGTATTAATACTCAGGAATTTCTGGGCAATGAAATTTAACATGAGTGTCATTTTTTGAAATGTGGGACAGGAAGATTACAGTTAGTAGTATATAAAAACTAGAGTTGAGTAAACTTAGTAGTTTCTGTAGAAACAGATCATCAAACCAAAAAAGAAAGATCAGTTCAATAAAGATAATACATAAACACAATTTTGGCAAGCATAAAAATACTTCTAAGCACATGAGAGAAAAATATATAGTGAAGTTGATATTTAAAATAGTCATGATGTAAAACACTGCAAATATGAATATGGACTTTAGTATTACTGAGATGTGTATTGAGGTTATTTCTCAATAATCAGATTTTAAGGTCTCCTAAGAATTTTTATAAAATAATATGAAAAACATATCAAAGTGTAGAAGAACTAAGAAAGTAGTTGAAAATGACAAAGAGGTGTTATAACGGTTACTTAGGAGCTTTACTGATCATTGACCTAGTATATATCTTCCCCTGTCTCTTCCAAAAGAGTGCCCTGATTCTTAGTTACGTATCTACCCCTTAGCTCTTGAGAGAAAGCAGAAATTAACTTCAGGGTCCAGGGGAAGGGCTTGAGTAGCTGGTTGTTTCAGAGGGATGGCCGAAGGGATCGAAGCCTGTCCAACCAGAGTGGACCTCAGGACACTTGCTTTCTTTGCTCTCTTTGGACACAGATAAGGGTGCTTTTGGCAGACATATCACCACCACAAAGGAAACCAGTTTGAAAATGAAAATAAATTTTATACTATAGAACACAGAACAAAAAGATGAGGGAAGAAAAACAAACAGATTTTTTATATCAATGAGCTACTCATGATCAATTCTGTGAGACAGTAAAATCCCTTATTACTTAAGCAACATTAAACTGACTTTTACAAGTAAAGCATGTCACACAGGAGCATCTGGGTGGCTCAGCTGGTTGAGGTCCAAATTTTGATTTCAGCTCAGCTCATGATCTCAGGGTTGTGAGATTAAGCCCCATGTCAGGCACCGAGCTGAGTGTGGAGCCTGCTTAAGGTTCTCCATCTCCCTCTGCCCTGCTCTCTCTCTCTCTCAAAAATAAATGACTGCATGAAAGCATATCACACAATAACTGTTTTTAGAATGTATGTGTTGCTAGATATTAACATATACTATTGAAGAAATTATATCTTCAAGTTATACTATGAGGGATTTTTGTTATTCACATATTTCTTGGCAATATTTTAACTTTAGTTCAAGTTCAGATTTATATTTTTTGGGGAAAGATGATAGACTATATAACTATATATTCACAGAGTTACAAATATATTATTTTTCCCTCTTAAGATAGTTTACTTCTTAAACTTGTCTAAAGGTAAAGAGATGGAGTAGGTAATCTCCCAAATTCCCTACAGGTAACATGATCCTATACTACAGTGAAGTTTATCTTTGTAAAAACATGAAAAAATATTATCTACATAAAACAGAGATTTAAATAACAACTTTTTCCCCTTACAGTTCAATATAATATCACACATCTATCAATAAAAAAGTTGTGTTTTATTAAAAAAAGCTCTATTTGGTCTTTTCACTAAAGCCTCAGTAAACTGGAAAAAGCTAAATCTTTAGAAGCAATGGTTTCTTCCTTATTCCATTGAGAATCTGCAAATAATAACTTCTGGTTTTTAGAGATCGTAGCAATAAACTTCTGGTTTTTATATATAAGTTTTTAATACTTAGGCCTCCATAGCATATCTTTATGAACAAGAATATACTTGATAAAGTAATTAGTAAAGTTGCTCCAGGCACTAGAGGGAAAATATGTCTATAGAAAAGGAAGAAATTTGTAACAAATGTAAGGCGAACAAAAATGAGGATGTGAAGCTCCATTTCAGACCCCAAGGAAATAAAGTGCTAAGATCAGAATGCAAAAGCAACTCTTGTTCATTAGAGAATAATATGCTAAGATATTATTCCTTTTCAAAATGCATGGGTTGCAGAATAATTGAGCAAAGTCAGCCATGCAGAATCAAATTTCATAAAAAAACAACAGGAAAGAGTCTAAAAGAAATCTATAGCATAGTTAAGAAAATTAAAAAATTCACTGTAAACAGAAGGGAAGCTTTTGTAGGGCCAAAATTAAATATTTTAAAAGTTAGAGAAAAATATCTAATCACTCTGTGTACTGTGTTTAGTTGCAGAAATATGTAATATTTGTTTTAAACAGACACAGACACACACATACATACATATATACATATATTTATACACACACAGTTTATCCATATAACCATATAGGTCTGGTTTATTTATATATGTAAAACTATAGTTATAAATCTTTACTACTGCTAGTCAGTGTTCTATTATATGTGCAGATGATTGGTGTTGTGTGTACTTCCTCAATGGCCAAGATGGTCTTTTGAGAGATTAAACATATTAAAAGATTTGGAAGGAACCAGTGAAAATGATGATGTTCTGGTGTGCCCAATCACTACTGTCTCATCTATGATGGGCATCAGAGAAGTCACGGTAAGTTTATTATAAACTATTTTATCCAGGCAGCAATGTCTAACATCTCTACCAAGTGGGATTAGATATTGATAGTCCTCAAATAAGTTTAACATTTAAGTAAACTATGAAATCTTAACTTAATAAACATATAAAGAACAGTTTAGTTTTCACAGTTTAGTGTTTTAAATAGCTGATTGCTAAAAAGATTCTGTCTTTTACATTCACCTGAAAGTTCTTTTTTTAAATTATATTTTTTATCACTATTTGTTAGTTCAATATTAATAGCTACTTCTATATAAGCCCAAACCCAGTTTTTGAATATTAAAAAAAAGTGACAAAACAATTAAAAATCTCTCCTTAGGCAAGAGAAGAAGAAGAAGAAGAAAAAAACAGGCTTTGTTTTTGCGGTGGTAGGAATAAAACAGTAAGTGGTTTTAATTTTAGCTACTGTCGTACTGTAGAGCTACAAGATCTCCACAATATTGACAAGCCGGTTTTTAACTGATTTTGATCCCATTTGATAACATTTTTCATTTCTGGCCCTATTGTTATTCTTATAATGATTTCATCAGCTTGATGAATAAATGGTATTTCTAGAGAGGTAAAATAATAACTAATAAAACAAAATAAATTAAGAGGAATGAGGAAATTTATGTGAGGATAAGCTTGATTAAATATACCTTATGGTTAATAAATTAAATTTTGTATGGATTTGCTCATTTGTAGAAGTCAATTGTCTAATGCAAATGTCTTAATTTTTTTAAAAAGATTTTATTTATTTATTTAACAGAGAGAGACACAGAGAGAGAGGAAACAGGAGCAGGGGGAGTGGGAGAGGGAGAAGCAGGCTCCCCGCCTAGCAGGAAGCCCGACGTGGGGCTCGATCCCAGGACTGTGGGATCATGACCTGAGCTGAGACGCTTAACAACTGAGCCACCCAGGTGCCCCAAATGTCTTAATTTTTAAAGGACACAGACAAAAGTATTGGTATGATCAGTTTATGAAGCCTCTATTATAAAATTCAAATAAAAGATAAATGAAAATTGAATTTGTGCAGCTGAGTGGGAAGCAACCACTGACTTAACTTTATTAAAGAGTGTTGTTTTACAAAATTTAATCTAAATATCATGTATCACTTTTCAAAAGTTGGAAACTGATTTCTTTTCGTAGTTACAAACTTATCTGTATTTCACATGCACAGATACACACACACGACACATTCTTAATAATTGCAAATCTTTGTGGTTTATTTGAAAATATTTATTAGGCCAAAGTCTAAGGAATATAGTAGTATAGTTCAGAAACTATAAAAGAATAATTTATATTACAATGTCATAAGCAGATTCTGAAGGAAATCTCAAAAGAGAGCTTCCAAAAACTATTTGAGCAACAGCAACCTAATTGGATTGTATGTCTCACCTGGAAAGGTGGTTCATTTGAAAGTACAGCATCTGGATGGCCACTCTAAAAATATGAATCTCATTAGCTTGTAATTATTGGGATATAACCTAGTTTGAAGAAATTGCTTGTATAGTTCATGGATGTGCTTTTTATACCCAATGAAATAAGATGTTTAAATATCTGAGCCTAAGATTCAACTAAGATAAATAAAAAGGAGCTTTCAGTAGTTATAGAAACAGGTGTTAGGTGAAACTGCCCAAGTAACTCAGATGCTACAAAACATGTTCCCCTAGGCTAATGCATCCCATCAGAACCTTCAGAGCCGAATGATTAACAAGCAGATGCTCTATATTCAATAACAGGATATATCCCCACGAGGAGAAACGCAGATGTGATTTATTATGCTTTCCCTCCACAAAATAACACAAAAAAAGCAGTTATTAAGCACTTGGTTTTTTGCATGGCAATTTCGAAGTTCAAGTAAGAGAAATTAGGCATATTTGAATAAATAAATACAGAATAAAGCTTTAAAATATTATAAACATTGTAATATGGAAACAGACTGAAGGGGTCAGTTATCTGTATCTGATAACAGAAGTCATAATAATTCTAAATAAAAGGCTAATCAAATAGGCTCTTTTGTAAAGAGAAAGGCTTAAATCATTTTGTAGCATTATAACATGAGTAAAACATTACCTAATATCTCATTAATTTTCTCAAAGTTATATTGTCTATCTTTCTGATTTTTTTCATACTATATGCTATTCAAGATAGACAACTATTTATTATTCTTTTTAGAAACAGTTCTGAAGGGCACCTGGGTGGCTCAGTGGGTTAAAGCCTCTGCCTTCGGCTCAGGTCATGATCTCAGAGTCCTGGGATCCAGCCCCACATCGGGCTCTCTGCTCAGCAGGGAGCCTGCTTCCTCCTCTCTCTCTGCCTGCCTCTCTGCCTACTTGTGATCTCTCTCTCTGTGTCAAATAAATAAATAAAATCTTTTAAAAAAGAAAAAGAAACAGTTCTGAATAATGAGAATTTGTCACATTGTGGTATTATAATTAATCCAATTCTGTGTACCTGTGGGATAGAAACAACCTAGATTTCTTATACAATATCCATACGTGGCAAACATTTAACAAACAGTATCATTTAGTATCCACTAGGGACCTGCACTGATAAGTCATGTGTAGATTTGCTTAAAAGAATCATTCTTAATTCATAAATCATGTATTAATAACCAATAATGAGGAGCCTATGACACCCCCATTTACTTAATAATTTCTTCTCCTATTGAATTTTGAGGAGTAGCAGATCTCCTAATGGAAACATTCAAATTATTTAATTTAAAGAAATTAAAGTAGTATTTGAAGAAGTTACTGTCCAACTATGCTGTGAATCTAAAGGAAGACTTTGAGTCTGATAAAGGATACTGAAGATATTATGTAGAAACACATAAATGTTTGACTCAGGTAAAATTTGGGGGGCTAACAAAAGATTGCATTTCATTGATGATTTAAACAGCATGGAAAAATGCCAGGAAAGAAAAAAAAAACAAAGGACCATAAAATGAGTCTTAGCTTGGAAAAGGTTATTCTACATAAATTCTGTTAATGGAAGAGTAGAAACAGAGAATTATTAACCATATATGAAATAAATATATTCTGTATAATAGTTTTAAATAAAAGATACATTTTGATAAATATTACTGAAGAAGACACATAAACAGATAATAAATATTTATTTAAGAAAAATGTTGAAATAACTGGTTGGAAAAGTAACCAAAAAGCACTAAAATAATCATAATCCACTTTCTGCAACTATTCATATAAGACCAAGTTTTTACAAATCTCATAATAAATATTTTGTCAAAAGATTTAATACTATACAATAATCATTTTTATTATATACTTTGATAAAATTAAAAGGAAAACATTTAACTCCCAATGGCAGCTTTTATGTAGAAGGAAGGCCTGCTTTCCTAAATGACAAATTTTCTCAGTGCCAATCTGTACATGAAATTTTTTAGTTAAAATATTCCTTAAGAATACATTTCTTCTATTCTAAAAGTCTGTGCTAAAATCACAACAAAAACATCCAGTAACATCTAAAAAGAAAAATACTTTTAAACCATAATTTAAACTTTATGATGTTCAGATCATTCTAGAATAAAATAAATATTTAGAGAAAAAATATTCAGTTGCACTTATCAAAAGATTTCTTTAGTAGGCAGATAAATTATTAACATAACATTAAAATAATAAAATCACACTAAGAAACAGTCATATTATACTCAAATGTCATTTACACTAGGTTAAAATTAATCCTCACCATGCAAAAATAGTAATTCTTTATCAATGGCACCAAAATCCTTTGGCAGGCGACAGAGCAAGCAAGGTGTGGGGTGTAAGATGGAAGAGGAATGAGCCTGGGCTAGAAAAGCATCTTGCTCATAAGGATTGATACAGAGAAAACTCAGCTAAGGTTGAGAAATACAGAATCTTTGGATAACCCTGTGAACACTAATACCTCAAGTAAGGGCAAAAAGAAGTCAGGAACTAGACAGAGGAGTCATAGCAACAGAGGAGTCATAGCAACAGAGGAGTTTGCTATTGAGTCATAGATTAGATTGCTTCTAAAAAAATAAAAAAATGGGCTACACAATACTGGCTAGACTTGGAGAAAATGATAGAGAGCTCTTATCATCTGAATCAGACTACAAACTACAAACTAATGATATTACGAAAATAACTGAAAGTTTATCTGATTCTATGATTTCATTAACAAAGGCATTATAATGAGTATCATGCAATAAGGCATCCTTGGGGTTTATGAAAGATACCTGTAAGACATCTACTTCATTTTCTTCCACTGAATTTTTGATCTTTCAAATTTACTCCTACAGGTAAAAATCCCCACACAGCCACTTTTGGAGGAAGGTAGAAATCAGGAAGTCTGGAAACAGCTGAAATAAGTTAGGTCTATGAATTGAAATGATTCTACCTTGTACCTAAGTTCCAGGAACTGGGCTAGATTCTCCCCTCCTTCCTATAAAATCTGGCTCCCTTTTGTCCATTGGTGTTAGTAACCATTTCCTGCTCTTGTCTCTCAGACCTAACTCCTTTCCTCATTTACTTGCCTGAGATCTGATTTTCTTCAGACCAGCCTCTGATCCCTACATCTCAGGACCTGACTCCTTTTTCCTGATGTTGCTGGTCTGCCTGGGCCTTTTATTTATTGCTAACCACAACAGCTATGCCACCGACTTTATCCTTATGTAAATGTGTCTGGTTTTTAGGCTTCTGGCATTTCTCTTTGATCCATCCCATTGTCCTAGACCCATGTTGAAGATACAACGTCTTCTGCACCATTAGCATTCTTCATAGTACTTAGCTGAAACCTGAGCTTGTACTTGATAAATGGATGAGGAGCAGAGTTATGATGCCAAGTTTCAGTATCATTAAGATATAACTGTAAAAATTTGTTTTAAATAAAGTGAGTGCTTGAGACAACAATATTATTTTTTAACCTTAAACTTAAATGAGTAGCACGTTTAGTGCCAGTAATATATTTGATAATGCCATATTCTATCATACAAGGTCATTTTATCATTTTCCTTTTTTTCATTCTGCTCATTTTATTAATTTTTTGCATTTTATCATTTTAGTTTTTTCTCCTTGTTTTGTTATTTTTGGCATTTTTCTTAACGCTTTAATTTTCTCATTTCCTTATTCTTTAATGTTGATGTGATATTTTATATTGTGTTTTCCTCTTTTATTTAAAACTTATAACCAACATCATTTAATCTGGGACAACATAATGGGTCCAAGAAATAAAAAAACTCAATAAATAAAACTATGCCAGTTTTTTGGTTGAAACCTGAAAAAATACACTTCAAAGGGTGAAGGGTCCATTAACAGGGGCACTAAATTAAATAGAAATAATCTTAGCAACATAGGAAATTTACCTGCTGACGTTGGCTCTTCTTCATCTGATGCTATGATAAGAGGAAAAGAGGTGAGGTGGGGATAGGGAGAGGGTGGGGAAGGAGAGAGAAAAAAAAGAAATTGAACGTAAATATATTTTGCATTTTCAAACAATGACTACAAGCTCCTGACTTGTAATTTTGTGAATATATTAGAAATCTGTCATTCATAATTGGATAACGACAAATGAATGCATGTTTACATTAAATTAATATTTATATACTCTCATACTCTAAAATACATATTAGAAAAGACCATTCAATTGTCTGAATCTGATTTTCCCTTCCTTTTTGAAATGAGATTGACTTTATTTAGTTTGAGTATAAATTATAATTATTATGAATTATATTGTTTAGAAATATAAATTATATATAACATATGAATACCCCACCATCACCACTTTGCGGGAATTTTATATTAGCACAGAGGAATCAAAAGGCATTGTTGATAGTAAAAATTTTATTCCATGAAGTAGACATTATAAATAAGATAGGGGTTACACATGAACGCACTCAACTCACATATACCACACACTTTAAGATTCAGAAGTGGTGATTCTCTGGTGAGGCCACAAGAACCAGCATTTTGAAGGTTGACCCCAAGTGGTTTTGACAAACATGGTCTATAACCCACAAATGATAAGCATGGATATTATAAAAGGAAAGGCCACAATATGAAAATACAACTTTATGCTAAAGCAGTGGTTCACAACCATGGATTTATATTAGAAATGCCAAACTCTGGGCTCCACCTCAAACCAATTAAGTCAGAATCTCTTTCAACGGTACTACCTGTAGCCAGGATTGAGATATTACTAGATAGTATCAATATAAGGTAACATGAATTATAACTCAAAGTGTGAGTCATTCTGATTCCTGTTTTGAAAGGGAGGAATTTTAAAAAAAATTTAGCAGTGGGTGCAGAGGGAGAGAGAGAATCTTAAGCAGGCTCCACACTCAGTGTGGAGCCCCATGCAGGGCTTGACCTCACAACCCTGAGATCATGACCTGAGCAGAAATCAAGAGTGGGACACTTAACCGACTGAACCATTGAGGTGCCCCAAGACACTACTAAATATAAGGTAACTTGGGGGCACCGGAGTGGCTCAGTCATTAAGGGTCTGCCTTCAGCTCAGGTCATGATCCCAAGGTCCTGGGATCGAGCCTCACATTGGGCTCCCTACTCAGTGGGTAGCCTGCTTTTCACTCTCCCACTCCCCCTGCTTGTATTCCCTCTCTCACCGTCAAATGAATACATAAAATTTTAAAATATATATATAAGGTAACATGAACTCAAACTCAAAGGTAACATGAATTATAACTGATTCCTGTTTTAAAAGGGACAAATTTTTAAGAGCAACCAGACTCCAAGGGTAATAATCTGCTATGTGTATGTAGGGGATTGAGCATGGTGGTTATAAGAGTGAAAAAAAGGAGTTTATCTGAAGTTGCTTCACAGTCTGGCCTAGAATCCACCTCTTCACCTTCACATTAACAGACAGACTCTGTGAAGAGGTATTTCTGCTCTGTACACAAGCATAGCTTATCCTGAATATTACCGTTGAGTTATATGACACCAGCCGGTACTATTTCATTTGATTCATGAAGTTTTAAAATAAAAATTTACTCAGCTGAACTGCTTATAAAGGAGTTTTGTTCCCAGGTGATTCGTTAATCAAGGTATCACTGTGTAACCAGGGAGCAGTGTCTACTCTTTCCCATTAAGGTTACATCTGCACAGAGCACACCTTAGACAAGCTGACTTTGTGTCCTGACAGTATTTTCCTCTCACACTGTTTGGCTTGTCTCCTTGGCACATAAAGGAATGGAGAGAGCAAACATAGTTGGCATGCATGGTGTGGAAGAACATAAATATTTAAAAAGTCCTTTGCTGCTTTATTATGTCCAAAATATATCGTAACATGTTCGAAGAGGAAAACTGTCGGTAGCTTCCAGGAATTCCCTTTTAGGAAAATACCATGAAGCCTTGTAGATGTGCTGACTTAGATGGTCATTGTTAGTAAAAGTCTGGAGAATCAAAGTGGGGGGAAAAAAACCAAAACACCTTATATGTGTGAACTCAATTTACAAAGCTATCATGAGATGAAAGTTACTGATATTTGATAGATACAGAGGTTTAGAGTGACTGAGAAATTTGTCTAAGGACCATCTGAATTTGAGCTCATGTCAACGTGACTTTCCAACCAAACTCTTTCCACTATGCCTTACCGTCTCCCAAAGTGTTGGTTTAGTAGCCACTAAGACAGAAAGGGAAAAAGGAGAATAGGGTCACGGAGTAAGGACTGGTTAGATCTCTGATAATGTTACTTGGACTTAAACATAATGGGGAAAAACTGGGTGTAGGGACCAGGAAACTTCTTAAGGTCCCTACAATCCAGGGATAGACCCAGGCAGGTGAAATCTGGAGTATGTAGTTAAAATATCCTAAGCATATGATGCCTAAGCAATTGAAGATTAGAAGTGCTAAGATTTTATCCCTCCATTATACATGGATAAACAAGAAATTTTCGGAAAGAACTATCCAGCACAGAAGCAAAGACAATTCCAAAATTATAGAAGTCTTAGCAATTAGAATGTCTTAAAACCAAAGCTTGTCGGGTAAGCAGCACACTAACCTACACTTAAGCCTCTAATACCTAAAAGCATCTTTGTAACAGATTAACAATATTAAAGTCCTCAGATACATAAATCTGCATAGAATTCTGTTTCTATACAACATCTCCATAATGTTGATTTGTCATAATACAAAGATATTGCTAACCAATACTCATACTATTAAAATACACACACACACACACACACACACACACTCACAAACACAAATACATACGGGTTAGTATTACTATTAATTCATTGTTGCAGTTATCTCTGGAAAGATGGCCACTAGGTGGCTAGCTACATTACCAAACAGAGCATCATGAACTATTAACAGGTGGCACCTAGAGCCCCAAAGGTACAAATAAGCCTTAAAGTAGACATTAGTGGCCTATTTAGTGACATTTAAGTGAAATAATTACCACAGAAGATAATGCCATGCTATCCAAATGATTTTTCACTTTTCCACTCGCTTCTCAGAATTCATTGAAATCGGCAAATCAAAACATATGTCTTTTTCATATGTAAGTTCCTTTAATTCTGGAAATTAAAAACCGGAGTCCCTGGGTGGCTTAGTCTGGTTCTTGATTTTGGCTCGGGTCATGATCTCAGGGTTGTGGGTTAGAGCCCTGAATCAGACTCTATGATCAGTGTAGAGTCTGCTTGAAATTTTCTCTCCCTCTCCCTCTGCTCCTTCCCCCTCTTACCCTCTCCCTCTCCCCAGTCCCTCATAAATAAAATCTTTACAAAAAAAAAAAAAAGAAAGAAAGAAAGAAAGAAAGAAAGAAAGAAAGAAAGAAAGAAAGAAAGTCCAAAACAAAACTAAACAAATAACTCTGTATTGCTCTGCCTGGTCACAGTGCAGAAGGAGATACAGAAATGATGGTAACAGCAGAAAAAGAGTAAAAATATGTGTCTGATATAGACAACTTAACTGTGTGGCCCTCTCCTTGCTCATAACAGAATCGCCATGAGTGTTCATTAAAATGCCCCTGATCTACTGAATTGGAATTTGGGTGTTAGTTCAACTTTTAGCATTTTAAAAAAGTGCAGCAGTTGACTGTTATAAACACTAAATGTTGAGAATGATGGCTATACCCATCAAAATTTGTTGCAATAGGAAAGAGCCATGGGTGCAGTTGTTGAAACTGCAGCAGTAAATTAGCAGGCTTGTAGGAAACCATTCACAATGTGTACTGGGGTTGTTTTATCAGCTCTCAAAACTTTTTCTCTTGTATCATCTTCAGGTTTATTTGGATATCTATATCAATACTTTGGGGAAAGATGATTTTTCCTTTGGATTTAGAGGGGAAGTTTGTTTATATCTCAGAAATAAATAAATCTTCTCCATTTTCCTGGCCACCATTATTCGTCTAGGTAAGCATATGACCCATTTGGGGACAGTGATGTGTAAGATCAAGTTTTTGTCTGCTTGGGTGAGGTGAGGCTCTTGGAAAGGAGGCTTCCTCAATCTTCTGACAAAGTGTCTGGAAAAAACCCTCTTTCTCTTTCCTTTAGACACAGACAGGAAGCTTGTGGTACCAGAAGTAAGCTGGCAGACATTTTGCAACCATGATGGCAGCCAGCTTTAGAAAGAAGCCAATCCTGCTCAAAGGCAGAATGGAAAAACAGAAAGAAATTAGATTACTGATGATACAGTTCAACCACAAAGTCATCTCCTTACCCAAATCTGGACTTTAAGTTCTGAGGAAAAATACTTCCTCTTTATTGTCTATCTAGTTTTAGTTGAGTTTTCTCTAATTTGCAACTACAAGACATTCTGCCACAACTATAACCAGTTTTGTTGTTCCCATTTAAAATACACTAGAACACATAAGGAATTAATTATCTCTGAGGCAGGTGAGATGGAAAGTACATACAGTCTGGGGCGTTGCATTCAGAGGGCAGCTGAGCTTTCAGCACATAATTTTTCCACAGAGCTCATGACAACGTTTTGGTGCAATAAACCTACCCCAATTCTGAAGTTGGTCACTGTTTATTTAGGATGGTCTGACAGTGTACATGTTCATGAACTGGCTTAGTAGGTGGCAGAAGAAGGCAACCTGTGGACCTGCCTTCTTTCCTTCCTCCCTCCCTCCCTCCCTTTCTTTTTTGTTCCACAGGATCAACTGTCAAATACAGTAACTATCCAAACCCATGGGCTGTGTACTACACTGATATACACATGATATTAAAACACATGTACTTCTTCACTGGACAGGCTTTAGTTCTATATGGTATCAATGCCCTATTTTTGTCTTATCCTTGGGTGTTTTAAGTGAACTTTTATAACCTAGAAATTCCATCCATTCAAAAACAATTCTATACCCACTGTGACTCATCATCAAATAGGAATAACTCATTATGAAAGATAAAAAATACATTTCTTATAACCTTAAAATATATAGACTATTATAATCTATTTTACATATGGATGTTACTCAATTCATTGACTTGAGGATCATTTTGTTTGCTATATTAAACATCTAGTTAACTATGTACCAAATATGCTCTGAAAGTTTGAAATCATCTTATGATTCATTATTTCCATAAGCAAAGAAACAAGAAATATATATTCCTAAACTCTGACAATATTTCAGAAGTTTTGATTCAACTGCAGTGATGAAAAAATAACAATGATATTTATGTATGATTATTCATGCTTGCCCAAATGATAAATGCTATAAATGTGAATGTGTATGTGTGTATGTGTGTGTGTGTGTGTGTGTGTGTGTGTGTGTGTGTGTCCGATTACTAAGGCAAAGAAGAGTAAATTATCATTTCAAATTTGGGAACTCAGTCATTTAAAAAGGTTGTAGAGTTGCTTCTGGAAGTATTCAGAGATGTATTTAGAGATAGGTTTTGGTTTATATGGTTTTTGTTTTATTATTTGTTTGTTCATTTGTTTTTTGGCAATGGCCCAAAGAGGACATGCCTCAGGATTTAAAAGTTGCCATTACCAACTTCTTATGAAAATACAAAGAGGAATATTATTCTCTCCTGGCCAATGACTTCAGACAGCAAATGATTTTGTCAGTTATACGCTTTCAGAACTGCACACTGTTTGGGACACAATGAGAAACAATAGATAATATTTGCATTGAAAGTATTCAGACAAGTACAAAGTCTTCTCTATTCTATCAGTCTTCCACATGCATTTTGATTCCTCTGCTAAATTTGGAGAATGGCTTCTATTGAGTACAGTTAATAATATGTAATATATATAATTATGTACACATGTAGTTAGCATGTAAGTATATATATGTATGTTTATTAGTCTCCTCCATTAGACTAGGAGTTTCATGAGGTCAGGGATGTGACTTTTTTGCTCATCATTATAGCTATAGTTTTAGAACAGAGTCTACAATGTTGTAGGGATCAATAAATATTTGTCAAGAGAAAGAAAACAATATAGATAAATATTTAATACACTCCTTTGTGTTGCTCAATAAAATTCAGCTGTTTCATTAAGCTACATTACTAGACTTATCAAAGAGAAAACCTTACATCTTCATCTATGTTTTAGTTACATAGATTTATATCTATACTGACATATAGCTATATAGTCATAGAAATCAGATTTACGTTCTTGGGGCAGGAAAGAAAAGGAATAATGGTTAAAAAGACAATGGTTGCTCTAATGACCGTTTGATCACCTCATGAAAAAATAAATCCGTGATTTTATTTTACTTTTTTAAAGATTTTATTTATTTATTTGACAGAGAAAGAAAGCACAAGCAGTGGGAATAGTAGAGGGAGAGGAAGAAACAGACTCCCCGCTAAGCAGGGAGCTCCGATGTGGGGCTCAATCCCAGGACCCCAAGATCATGACCCGAGCCAAAGGCAGATGGATGCTTAACCATCCGAGCCACTCAGGTGCCCCTAAATCTGTGATTTTAAACTAACTGAAAAAGCATCAAACTAATGCTTATTAACTAAATAGACTCATTAAAATAGAACCACAAAATACACTTTCTATGTTTAGTAGTGATATAGCTCACGGGTTTCACAATCTAGTTCAACAGTGAATCATGTTAACAGCAATTAGCAGTGCATTTGCGATTTTCTCATTTTAGAAATAGGTACAAATGGGAAAAATAATTTTAAAAATGAATGGAAGCTTTAGTTTCAGTGTTTTGCCACTGAGTTAAAAAATACATAATTTATAAAACTAAACCAGAGTATTGGGAAGTTGGGGAGTAATATGACTCATCTCCCAGCTAGTATCAAAGAGACATTGGGGACATAATTAGGATACATTTTCCTGCTTAAAGGAAGTGCTAAAGATCTTTAAGCTAGGTGATTTGCTATTACAAAGGCCTTATAATTCGATATTTCATTTATCTATTCAATTGTCCTCAATCCTTTGTTCATTCCATGTGCTCTCCTTCCCTATCCAAATTCATGCCACCCTTGTAGACTCAATTCAAATTTCACCATCCTCAAAACATTAGCATTTATTTCAGTCTCCAGATTTGTGTAGTTGTCCCCTATGATCCCCACTGACTTTTAAACTATAACCTAAAGCCAGTTTGAAACAAAATAGCAGTATTTTCCAGTCTTGTTCCCAAGCCAGACATTACTTCCTATCCTTCATTTAGGGGAACAGTTACATTTTAATTTTGTGTAGTGTACATAATTGGTACTGAGTAAATATTTTTGGAAAGCTGTCCAGTTTTAGAGATGAGAAAATGAAGTCCAGTAAGTAAATTTAATGTCTGTTTTTACAGTATTGTGAGCCATGTAAAGTAAGGATTGGTAATTAAACCTAAGATATCCTAAGAAAATTCATGGACAAACGGAAAGAAGAAACTTGAAGGACCAAGCAGATCAATAGCTCATATGTATATGATTGCTCAGACTGCTCAATTTTAAATAAATTTAATTCATAATCTTTTTGAAAATTTAATATGGGAGAGAGGAAATAGTTCTGCAAAGAGAATGCCGACGAGGGAAGCCATGTGGCAGTGGTTACCTGCACATCACAGGTGACATTCAGATAGTCACAGCACCCATATTATTTTGTTTCACAGTAACTGACAGAAGGAAACTGATAACATCAGGCTCATGTCCCATGGATTTCTGCTTTATTTATGTGTGGGAAACTGCTTACTTCAACCTCAAGTCATTTCCATACATTTGGACAAATGCATTAATCTAAGAAGCAAATCTGTTAAAACCAAAAGAACAAAAAACTAAAAGTTTTGATAATGGAGAGACCAGCAATATTGACACAAATCTCATTGACAGCATCCACTTTAAGGAAACCACAGAATCATTGCACATAAAATGTTAATGTCAGAAGAGATTTTCTGATTAAGGGGTTGGCCAAAAAAGAAAAAAAACCTGTTAAAATGGGTTAAGGTTTACATTAAAAGTATGTACATTAAATCATCTAAATTACCAAATAAAAACCCACTATAAACTGAATTTTGAAGTAAAATTCATATACATATGATTACATATACATACAGTGTATAAATAGTAATTATTTATAATATAAATAAAAGAACTGTACAACACACGCTGTTCTATAACTTGTTTTGTTCACTAATATTTGCACATATTTTTCTATGTCAATATACTCAGTGAATATGGGCAGTATTTAATAATGTTTTGTTTTATGGACATACCATAATTTATTTAACTCTATTGAATGATATTTGGATGGACTCAGGGGTTTTTGTCTTATGAATAATACTGCAATGAATAATCAGGCTCCATTTGAATAGTCATAGAAACATGAAACAAAAAAAATTACCAAATTTCATTAAATAAATAAGCTCATAATACTATGCACAATATAAAATATTCACTTTTGTAAAAAAGGCTTTTAAATGATCCTCTTTTATGCCATCGGCCTATCCATAGTAATGCTTCTTAAATATATTGGACAATATGATATTTGTGCCTTCTTCCTGTGAAAGTTACTCCCACAATAGTTAACATTAATGGTGCCCAAGTAGAAGTTTCAGTGTCCTGTGTCCAAGTGGTACAAGGCACAGAGACAAAAGAAATGGCTGAGCTCTGTGTTTGGGCAGATGCAGCCTTAGGGTATAATATTCTTATAGTAAGTAATATAAAACTTCAATATTTTAAGAAAAGTAAATGGTGGCCATTTGAGGACAGAAAGTTGCTTTATTACAAAATCTTGGCATATAATGTGTGTGGGGCGGTGAGCACAAGAAAAGATTTAATATGCTGAATTTATTTCAAAGATGATGTTTTACCACTTTTGAAATTTGTGAAGGCTTTTAACAAATATCATTCCTTTTTCACTGCTTATATTACTAAGAGGAATTCAGAAATTTTATGATAGCTTTAAAATGATGAATTCCCAAAATATAGTTCCATGTGCTTGGCTTAATTAAAATATCTTTTGAAACTCGAAAGATGAGGGGAAAAAAATAGTGGGGAGGTGTAATTTGAAGAGGACTCAGATATCTCTGGTGGATCTCTGTTTCTCTTGAGTCTAGGAGAATTATTTTTTTTCACGTAGCTTCAACTCATTCCAAGGACGCTAACTTTAAGAGATAAAGCACAGCTTCTACTTGCCTATACAGACCTCAACTAATCTAATGTGCCACTGACTTATTGGGCAGTCCATTAATGACTGCAATAGAGGATTGTTTTTTCTCCTGCCTGTTAAAATAGAAGCTAAAATTAAATGCTTTCTTTTCAGAATCATTACAACCTTCTTTAAAGGAAAATAGTCAGTGTATCCACATTCAGGCGTTAATCAAATGACATTGACAATGTGATTTCCCTATCTGCAAAACTGGTCTCTCTAGGCCAAATTTTTCCTTAATTGAAATGTCTTTAAAGAACTCAACTGATAAAAAAGTAGATAGGTCTAACTTTAAGACAATGAAATCGAATAAATGTATAAGGCTATTCAGGGAAGGCCCAAGCCCCATTCTTCTTTTCTTTCTGGTTATTTTCAAGCTGTGAATGCATACTATGAACTTCTACTCTTCCAAACTGCCAAAACAAAACAAAATGAAACAAAAGCAAAGGAATAGCCAAGGAAAGAGGATGTTCAGAAAACAGGATGTAAGCAACTGTGAGAAAGAAAATTTTAAATCCAAACCAGAGTTAAAGGTCACTTAGTCTAACCTGCCAACTAAACATTAAAATATTCCTTCAAAACTTCTAGTGGCAGGGAATTTATAATCTCATAAAGAAACATGTTACATTGCTCTCCCAGGGTTAGCCTCTGGAAAACAGTGGAATAATACAGCTCTTTTTTTGACATAACAGCCATTCAAATATCTGAAAACAGCTATCATATCCCCCATAATTCTCTTCTTAACTGAGATAAACATCTCCACTTAATTTCATATATCATGGCATACAACCTGGTCATCATTTTTTTAACCTCCTCCCGATAAATTCAAATTTGTCAAGGTCTTGTGAAACACAGCAACAAGAATTAGATCTCCAAATGAGATCTGACTAGGACAAAATACCACGCCCTTATTGCCTGCCTTCTTTAGGTTGCAATATTACAAATAATAATCCAATATTGTATTGGCTACTAAAAGAGTAAAGAATTAATTTCCTTTCCCTCCTTCTTCCAGCTCCACCTTACACTAATTCCCAGAGAGCTAGGACCACCATATTATCTTCTTCTTGTCTAAGAGCAAGACTGAGCAGGAAAAAGTGGGGAGGGAGGTAGACATAGGACAAAGGAAGTCATGGCTGGGGTGGGGCCAAGGGAGAACATGAGTGGCTCACCAGCAATGTTAAAAGTATTCTGCAGTAGGAAAAAAATAACAAAATTTTGAACTAAGCAAAGTCTTAAACATATTCTTCAAATCTTTTGCTTTCTTCCTAGCAAAGAATCTAGTTTGCATGTATTTCATATACAGTGTATTAAGTCCACAAACAAGAAAACCAAACACTTCTCTTTACTGAAACAGTTTCCTTAGTGTCCAGCACTAGGTAACCATCCAGGTGCATATAAATATTTGATGGCTTCTCATGGGATTTTCTACATGTCAACTGACATTTATAGCCACAGAAGAGTATTATAGAAACTGTTGTTAGAACTTTAGATGGTTTCCTCCAGCAAATAATTTCTGGTTAGAAATTAGCACTAATTTCAGTAAATAAGCCACATTCGGCCTTTCCCATATCAACTATCTATTAGACCAAGTCTTACTGAAAACAATCACAATAATTAATGAAATGAAAAAAAAAAAGACCTTGGAGGCAGAATAAAAATGTAATAGGAAAAAATAGTACAATTTAATCCTCAAAAGAAAAACCTGAGGTAGTACCTAAAAATTACCTCAAATACTGTTCATTTAAGTGGTGGNACCTTGGAGGCAGAATAAAAATGTAATAGGAAAAAATAGTATAATTTAATCCTCAAAAGAAAAACCTGAGGTAGTACCTAAAAATTACCTCAAATACTGTTCAGCTAAGTGGTGTTTTTTTTTTAAGATTTTATTTATTCATTTGACAAAGAGAGATTACAAGTAGGCAGAGAGGCAGGCAGAGAGAGGAGAGAGGAGGAAGCAGGCTCCCTGCTGAGCAGAGAGCATTATGTTTCATAATACATNCTGGGATCATGACCTGAGCCTAAGGCAGAGGCTTTAACCCACTGAGCCACCCAGGCGCCCCAGCTAAGTGTTTTGAGTTGTTTTTAAATAATGTTTGNCATTATGTTTCAATAATGTATTATGAAAAGAGGTCATAGAATCATGATCCTGGGATAATTTTGTTAATAACACTGAAAACTGTAAGAATAGTCTGAGAAGATGACTGGAGGTCCTACGTAATATAGGTCCAAATCACCTTGCTGGTCTGACTCCCAATCATTCCTAAAAACACCAAATAATCTGGGCAACCACTAAGGCTAATTCTTCCAGAAAATTCTCAGCTTTCTGTTTATCCTGCATTTTGCTTAAAGTGTTTCCCTCTAATAACTTTGCTGGTGAACTACTACTCCCAGTCAATTTTAAAAGCTATCTTAGCTGTCAAATCTGATACCTGGGACTCAAAGTAACCTTTCCTCCTGTTGCTACCCATTGCACTTTGTTCTTTTTTATGATGATTATTTACCATGTTGTGTAATGGCTACTGATGTGTGTGTTTTATAATTTTTTCCTAAGCAGAAGTATCTCATGGGCAGGCTTTGTATTTTGGGGTCGCAGACAAAGGGGAGATTAGCCTTTGGGGGTTAGGAATAGCTTTTAAAAGATGTTCAATAATATTGGTTAAATGCAAGAGGCTAGCGGTCTTTTGTACTCTGTGATTCTATCTTTATGCAAAGCTACAAAGAGCTTATTGTTGATCTATCACATCTAAGAAACTAATATTAATATGGTATCATAAATTTCAACTTGGTATTTATTATACCTTTACAAATTTTCATTTTGCACTCTTATAAAGAAAAAATCAATTCATGAGTTATTTGCTATAAGCATAAGGATACCTATGCTCCTAAAAGGCTGATTCGTAATTATGCAAGCATTACTTATATTACTCATAATTTTCAAATAATAAAACATAGAGTTCTCTTTTTCCCATACCAAGTAAGGTGATTTGTCAAATTATACGTTGAAGGAAAGAAATTTTTGAAAAATTAAAAGCTGACAGCTAAATTGCCCCCAGTTTGCATATTTATGCACAAGCAGAAAAAATCCTGACATAAAAATAATAGATCAGGATTTATTGGACATCTGAATAATGTTATTAATGACAAAAATGACAGAGGAATATTCAGGAACTTAGAAGTCTGATTTCTGCATGTAGCTCCTGAATTGTCTATAAGATTCAACTATTTATATTTGCTTATTTTATAACTCTTATGTAGCTCTTATTATAAGCTAAGCACTGTTCTAAGAGTGTTACATATAGTAACTCATTGAATTTGAACAAAACCCCTTCAAAGTTAGTACTATTATTACACCGATTTTACAGACAAGGAACTAAGGCATGAGAGGTTAAGCACCTTGCCCAAAGTAACAGAGATAGTAAATAGAAGAGCCAGGATTGAATTCAGTCTGATTGAGTTCTTAACCACAATACCATGATGCAATCCATTAAAGAATGTGTTCCTACAGAGTTCCAAGAAAGCATGCTCAGCATGTGACAAACACTAACTTTAAGGTATTATTATAATTACTATTGTATCTCCAGCTTCTTTCATTGTTTCAAAGCACCCATCCCCATATGTGTAACAGGCACAGTTTAATTTGAACACAGACACTGGACCATGGCGAATGCATTGGTCAAAACTGCAGGTTTAACACCTATTCTGCCTGCCTTTGAGCAGAAATCTATGACCTTGGTCTAGTCATTACGTTTATCACAGAATCGCTTTCCTATTTAACACTGAGATTGGTATTAGCTCAACTGTTTGTTTCAAGATTGTTACAAGAAGAATATGTATATTAGCATTTAAATAAATGGAGTACTCTAAAAATACAAGACACTGTTAAAGGGAAAAGGGTGAGGGAAAAAATGTCCTTGGCATTATGGTGATTAGTAAACTGCATAAAGACTCTGCCCACCCCCTTCAATGTTCATTACATGATGGCCTGATAGCCAACATGCCTCATTATGAGGTGAGACTAACCACAGAAGTGGTTGTGAAGAATAACATAGCTGGCCCTCCATCACTGAATAAAAGAAACTGACCTTAAAGATCAGAGCATGTTGTAGGATGCACCTTGATTTATCCATTGCCTGGGGGGAGCCAAAGCCATTGACTGAAAGAGAACTAAACTGACAGAAACAATATTTATCGTGCTGAAAATGTTTGGCAGCTACTATGTCAATGAGTAACTGTAACGAGTTCTGTACTCAGTTGCTCTCTACGATCTGGATGAAGCACTTGGGTTCTGATTTCTCACTTAAAATCTTACCCAACTGAAGACATTGTGGAGACTTAGCAACATGCGATGAAAAGAACATGCTGATTCTTATTTGAAATTTGCTATATGTTTCAAGGGTTAGTACTTAAGAAAACACCCCAAGACTGGCTCCATCTTTTGCTGAGGAACCAAGTTGTATCCTCCTTACTTTATTTTCCAAGCCTTGATTAAAACAAAAAAAGAGAACAATAAATATTGATTGCTATGCATTTTAAATCATAGCTTGATGAGTTTTATACTTTCAAAGGGAAAAATTTAATATATTCTGAAGAAGATTCTGCCCAAACTCTCACTCATTATATGACTCATTTAAAAATTATGTGTTGTCACTGTACTTTAAATAACACGGATTACAGAATCTGCCTCCACATAAATACTCTGATTTAGATAAACTGTCTTAGAGTACAAAGTTACCTTGAGGTGTCACCCAATTTTCCTATGGGCTTCAGGCACTGTGGCCAAATAAACCTTCACACAATGACATCCATTTGATGTCATTTGAAGCTGCTTGAGAAGACTTTATGTCTTCTATTTCATTAGTAACCATTATGCTGTACTCTAGGAATCCCTCACAACAAAGAGTGTGATTTTAGCACATACTAGGTCCCAATAAGGTTTGGTGATTAATTAGTTTATCTAACTTATGAATATTACATACTACAGGATTTCTAATAATTCTAAGAAATAAACTTCAACCTATCAAGATACTTCTATGCAATGAATTTTTTTCTATTATATATATATATATATATATTTTATTATTATTTGCCCCAGGGGTACAGGTCTGTGAATCATCAGGCTTACACCTTTCACAGCTTTCACCATAGCACAAACCCTCCCCAATGTCCATAACCCATCCACCCTAACCCTACCCTTCCACCCTCAAGTAATCCTCAGTTTGTTTTGTGAGATTAAGAGTCTCTTATGACTTGTCTCCTTCCCGATCCCATCTTGTTTCATTTTTTCCCTCCCTAAACTCCACGACTCCCCGCCCTGCCCCTCAAGTTCCTCATATCAGAGAAATCACATAATTGTCTTTCTGATTGACTTATTTTGCTTAGCATAATACCCTCTAGTTCCATCCATGTCGTTGCAAACAGCAAGATTTTGTTTCTTTTGATGGCTGCATAGTATTCCATTGTATACATATATACCACATCTTCTTTATCCATTCATCTGTTGATGGACATCTAGCTTTTTTCCATAGTTTGGCTATTATGAATATTGGTGCTATAAACATTCAGGTGCAGGTGCCCCTGAGGATCACTACGTTTGTATATTTAGGGTAAATACCCAATAGTGCAGTTGCTGGGCCATAGGGTAGCTCTATTTTCAACTTTTTGAGGAATCTCCACACTGTTTTCCAAAGTAGCTGCACCAACTTGCATTCCCACCAACAGTGTAGGAGGGTTCCCCTTTCTCCGCATCCTCACCAACATCTGTCATTTCAGGTGCAGGTGCCCCTGAGGATCACTACGTTTGTATATTTAGGGTAAATACCCAATAGTGCAGTTGCTGGGCCATAGGGTAGCTCTATTTTCAACTTTTTGAGGAATCTCCACACTGTTTTCCAAACTTCTTTGGAGAAATGTCTGTTCATGTCTTCTGCCCATTTCTTGACTGGGTTATTTGTTCTATGGGTGTTGAGTTTAGTGAGTTCTTTATTTTGCAATGAATTCTTAATGCTTCTCTCATCTCTTTCTCTTCATTCTATCTACAACTTATGGTAAGAGGACAGATGATAGCAAATGCTCCATGATTCAGCCAATCAGCTTTCGGTTTGCATTAGAGTAATGGTAATCATTTTCCCACTTCCTACCTTTATCTAACCTTCATAGGTTTTCTTTATCCAGTTATTTTAAGTCAGCTCCATATTCTACATGCTCTAGAGACATTATTTATGACTTTCCTGTCAATCTCTCCTTACTGGTTTGAATTCCAGAGAACAGTGTTTTCCTCATAGCATTTATCAACCAAACTGGACCTTAAGATATGTTTATAGTTTGTCCTTTTTAAATAATCTGTGGCCTTAAATAATAATTGTTTAAGTGGAAAATAAAAGGGAATGTGGTCTTTACATATTATTTTAAAACTATAGGGGCATCTGGGTGGCTCAGTCGGTTGAGTGTCTGCCTTCGGCTCAAGTCACAATCCCAGGGTTCTGGGATAGAGCTCTGTGTCTGTGTCGGGCTCCCTGCTCAGCAGGAAGTCTGCTTCTCCCTCTCCCTCTGCCCCTCCCCCTTGCTCTCTCTCTATCTCTCTCTCTCAAATAAATAAATAAAATCTTAAAAAGGAAAACTATATTTGATGAGATAACAATCTTTGTTCTCCAAGTGTGTTTTTTTCTTCTTACATTTTATGTATGTAAATATATCCTATATCTTCTCCTCTGTTCTCCTCTACAAACTGAATGACTCCAAATCTACATTACCATGATTGAGTAGATCTAAGCCCATTAAACTTTCTTTTCATTATAAATCCATCATGATAAACTGTTTAGACTTTTCTATACAATCTTACAATACTATAGGTTCTCAAATAAATCTTAACCCAACCATTAAGAATTTAATCTAAGAAGGGGTGCCTGGGTGGCTCAGTCGGTTAAATGGCTGACTGATGATTTCAAATCAGGTCATGATAGCAGGGTCATGAGATCACCCCACATCCGGCTCTGTACTCAGTGGGTAGTCTGTTTGAGAGTCTTTCCTTCTGTCCACCCCTCTAAGCAGGTGCTCTCTTTCCCTCTCTCTTTCAAATAAACAAATAAATCTTTTTTAAAAATGTTATTTTTAATGCTATTTTTAACCATAAATCAATATGTAATTAACTCAAAAAGAAACAAACAATAGGTATAATTGTTAGACTCAAAAAAGAGATTCATGTTGAAAATTAAGAAGAGAAAACCAAATAACTCTATGAAAGGTCTTAAAGGTTGTTGGACATGTTTTAACTATTTTATGTCATATATGAGTCTCTTATAAACCTCTTTTCCATGAAAGTGCTCAACCTGGAAGAGAAAATTTTTTGAGGTTAATGCTGAATTTGCCACTTAGCCTATCACTTTAAAATAGCAATTTTCAGTTTCATAGATGTGTAAAATTGTACATTTTGGCAGTGCCACAACAGACTTCAAGCCATTTCACTTGGAATTTGATTAAAAGAACAATTTAATGTCACTTTCCACTTTTACTTTTCTAATTTTTCCATGTATTTCCTAAAATGAACAGAAAATAATCAAGTTTCCCCCTTTTTTGAGAGCTTTTACTTTTTCCTCCCTTATAAAAAAGCAGACTACTTTCATAGCGAGTAATATAAAAATAAATATCTACAAACATATCTACGTGTTCATCAACTTTTTGCATTACCAATAAAAACTGTTAATCTTTTTAATTTTTAAAAAAGTAAAAGGAAAGCAACTACTAACAATCTAAAGTAGACTATAAAACCACCCATATATTCTCTCCCCCTCTTGCATCTTCACCTTTTCAATATGAAGTGGGAGGTCCTCCTACCAAAACTGTTGTTAGCTAAAGTAATGCAAGCTGAGATTTGAAAAGCACTTATAATTTGGGCTTGATGTTTCTTACTGCTCTTGGGACATTTCCACCAGCACAGGAGGAAGCCAGATCTAGCAGAGACAAGCTACCTCGCTGAGCCATGTTCCACTACCCAGCACCAGTCAATCAGAACACTTAATGTTACTCTCAGAATTGAGAGATAAATGGCTGTTTAAACCCACTGAATTTGTAACGATTTGTTAAGCAGAAAAAGCATACTGATACACATCCACTATCATTTCATTCACAAAAGTATTTATCCCCAAGCGATAGAAAGTTCATACTCTCAGAAAGAAAAAAGACAATGGTTAAAATGGTATACATCAATATTTTTTAACATGTTACATTTTCTTTTCTTAGAAATAAAAACTTTACCATAAACTGGCTCTCAGAATTTCTGTACTTGTTATTTTCTAAGGTTCTTTGATATTCTGTGGTTTGTTTGTTTGTTTGTTTGTTTTGAGTTAATATATGATTGTTAGGGCTTGGAATTACAAGTTAACAAGTTATCATTATACTTAACAATAAAGAAAAAACATTTTATTTATTTTTTAAAGATTTATTTATTTTTTGTGTGAGAGAGAGAGCATGTGGGAGAGAGTTGGGGGGGGGAAGGAAAGAGAAGGAGAGAGAACCTAAAGCACACTCTCCACTGAGCATGGAGCCCAATGCGGTGCTCCATCCCAGGACCCTGAGATCATGACCTGAGCCTAAATCAAGAGCTTACCTACTGAGCCACCTAGGCTCTTCTAAAGTAGAAACATTTTAAAATTGAGAAGCTAATTGTTTATAAGGTATGTTATAGAAATATTTACATATGTAAAACAAAATTAATTTTCTGTAAAACATACAAAATAAATGGCAAAAACGAACCCTTGAATCCTTAATTCTGTCATCTTAACTGTACAATTCTATTGGTTTATATAAACATACATTTAATCTTTCTTATTATCAGTAAAGTTAAATAAATATAACTCTGAAAATGAATCCCCTGAGTCTAGTTGACTGAGAAATTTCTTAGCAATCATCCATGGCTAGCAATTTTTGAGAAACTATTTTAGTCTATGCAGAATAGCTCTCATTATAGTAATTTCTAGAAATATGGATTCAATCATGAGATAGCCTTCCTTAGTCCAAGAAGTAATCTTAAGGGGGGGAAAAACTGATAACTACTTGTAGTTTTATGTAACACATAAATAATTTAACTGAAATTTATCAACTCTCTCATTTTGCAACCAAAGTTTAGAAATCTAAAAATAGCCTTGCTCTACACAAGAGATCTACTTAAATCTTGTTAACATTCTGATATTTCATGATCACTAACAAGAAGTCTTTCAGACAGTGTCAGCCTTTATTATACTACTGGATATTCTGACAGTGATCACCTTCTAAAAGGTAAACATGAATATAGCTATTCAGGGGGCAAGATGTACAGTACAAATTGTTGGTTTTTTAAAAAAAATATGAGACTTTATGTTCCTGGGGTAAATGTAACCAATTTCTTATAATGAAATGGAAGTAGGACAGATTAGCAGCGATGAGCTCTGAGGGCTACAAATTTAAAAGAACCTGAATTCATTTTAAAAAAGGAATACCAATCAATTACCAAATGAAATAAGTTTGGATAGAATATGATAGAAGAGGACAAAAGAAGACAGAACAGGATGAAGCACCTTTATGTTTATTAATTTTTCTAAATGAGAAAACCTGGTCAGAAGCCAATGTCACTACAGAGAGGATAAAGAGGAAGAATTACAAATGACATAATAAGCTGCCTCTCTTATCCTATACTGAACCACTCTCATCACATAGGTACCTTGAGTTTTTTTCTAAAAGTGATGATGGATTTTAAATTACTACCAAATTCCAATGTTTATGTCCTTTGGTTTCAGACTGATAGCTTTAATAGGTCAAATGTATCCTAAATATTACTGAAATATCTGTATGAGTCAGCTAACATAGTTTATTTTTAGTAAAACGCAACCTTGGGTTTTGTGTCATATTTCTTAATCATAATGACATTAGAATTTGATCTTAAAAGAAAAACCTCCATTGGTTCAAATTCCCCTTTCAATTTACATCCTCTTTCCCCATGTCTATGCAATGAATTTGCCCAGAGCCCACTCTCTATTCAAATACCTACTTCTCAGTCTTTCTTAATAATCTTTCCTAAAAATGTACCTCCTTTTTTTCTCCCTCACAGTTGTCTTTATTTTTCTTTTTGGAACCTACCTTGATAAGTATGATGGTTTATTTTCTAATTCCCCATTTGACTAGAAGATAGATAAAGGCAAAGCCCATTTTTCAGTAGTTATAGCCTCAGTGCCAAGAATAGTGTCTAGCATATAGTATATTCAATAAATATTTGATGGATGGATGAATAAAAAAATAAATGAATAAATTGATGAATGTTATAGCCATGTTTTTAAATCAAAGACTTGATTTTGGGGAGCAGTTATAAGTTCACAGCAAAATAGAGAAAGGTACAGTGTTTTCCCATATCGTCTCTGAACTCCACATACGTATAACCTCACCATTACTAACATTCCTCACCAGAGTGGTGCATTTATTACCACTGATGAATCTACATTTATACATTATAATTATCCAAAGCCCATAGTTTGCATCAGGGTTCACTCTTGGTATTGTATATTGTATGGATTTGGGCAAATGTATAGTGACATGTATCTGACATTATAATATCACGCAGAGTATTTTCACTGCCCTAAAATCCTCGTTGCTCTGCCTCTGTGTTTTTCATTTCAAATTTCACTTGTTTATTATTAGTTTATAGAAAAATGATTGACTTTTATATATTAACCTTGCATTCTACAATCTTGCTATAATTGCTTATTAGGTTCTGATTTTTCTCTTTTTGGTTGATTCTTTAGGATTTCTTTCTACATAGATGATGATGTCATCCATAAAAGGATAGTTTTATTTTTCCTTCCCAATATGTATACCTTTATTTTCTTTCCTTGTCTTATTGCATTGGCTAGTAATTTCAGTACAATGTTAAAAATGAATAGTGAGAGGGAGCATCCTTATTTTATTTCTGATCTAAGTGGAAAAGGTTCAAATTTCTTACCATTAAATATGATTTTAGCTGTAGGCTTTCTTTTTAAGTGTTTTATTCAAATTCAATTTAGTTAATATATACTGTATTATTAGTTTCAGGGGTAGTATTTAGTGATAGATCAGTTGTATATAACACCCACTGCTCATTACATCAAGTGCCCTCCTTAATGCCCATCACCCAGTTACCCCATCCTCCCCACCCCCCCACCAGCAACCTTCAGCTTGTTTCCTATAGATAAGAGTCTTTCATGGTTTGTGCCTCCCTCTCTGTTTTTATCTTATTTTATTTTTCCTCCCTTCCCCTATGTTCATCTGTTTTGTTTCCTAAATTCCACATAGTGAAATAATATGGTATTTATCTTTCTCTGACTGACTTATTTCGCCTAGCATAATACCCTCTAGTTCTTCACATCATTGCAAATGGCAAGATGTTATTCTTTCTGATAGTTGAGTAACAGTCCTGTGTGTGTGTGTGTGTGTATACCACATCTTCTTTATCCATTTATCTGTTGATGGAAATATGGGCTTTTTCCATAGTTTGGCTATTGTGGACACTGTTGCTATAAACATTGGAGTGCTTGTGCCCCTTTGAATCACTATTTTTAATAGATATTTTCTATCATATTGAGGAAGTTTCCCTGTATTCTTAGCCACTTTAAAAAAATCTTATATCTAATTCTTCCATGTGCCACAATCTAGCTCTTTCTCCACAACCCCAGGAAAACTGATGTTTGCAATATTATCTATCGGTCACATGTAATCAATGTAAATGTTTATCTTGGTCAACTTCTCCATCATATTTGATACTGCTGATCACATATGCCTTGAAACATGATTTACCCCTAACTTTTGAGGTGCAATGTTTTTCTGGTTTCTCTTCTTTCTGACCACTCTGTCTCAGACTCCTTTAAAAATTTAACTTTCTCTACCTATTGCTTCATTATTGATGAACTTCTTGTCAGTTTCCATTCCTTGGCCTTCTTTTCAAAATTTATTCTCCTTATGGGCTGATTTATTAACTCCCTAAATTTGTACAACTTATACAATAACTATCTGTGTAATTATAACTTACAAATCCATGCCTGACTTCTTAACTAATATCTAGCAAGTTCCTCCAGTTCAATATGTGAAATACTCAACTCATTTTCTGCCTCTCAATATATGTATCTCCAATTTATACTACCTCAGTAAATGGCATCAAGTTACTTAGGCCAAAAATTAGGGACGCTTCTCCTTCACTCCTCCCATTCTCCACACTCTTTTACTCAATAACCCCATAAGTCACCAATAATTATCTACTGCATCCTTTAAATACTTACTGTTTTTCTCTTTTCCATTCCATTTGTTGCCCAAGCCAAACCACCATCTCTGACCTGGTCTCCGGCAGTAGAGTTCAAATTGTTTCCCTGCCTTACTGTTCTATTTTTTTTCTCCATATTGTCATATTGTAATGACAATGATCTTCTAAAAGTACAAACCCTCTGCATGTCTCTTAGTATAAAGTCCAAATTCCTTAAAACATCATGCAGAATCTACCACCACTGCCTTCTCCAGATGCATTGGGCCACTATGTGTCTTCCTTTTAAACTCCAGCCACAGTGAATTTCTTCCAGCTCATGGAATTATCACTTTTCTTATCTCTAATCTTTTGTAAATATTATTTCCTCTGTCTGAATACTTTTATCTTTCAGCTTGCTAGATTAGAATTAATTTTTATACTCATGTGATGTTACTTTTTCAGGTACGCATGCATTCCCTGACATCTACTTAAGATGAGACACCTGCTTTATATTCTTATGACTCCATATGCTTCCACTATCACAACACCCATCATATTCATCTATTTATTTATTTATCTGCTTTCCTAGCTAGACAGTAATTTCTGTAAATTTGTTTACCATTGCATTCCACCAGATACGTAACTATTACTTATTAGTAAGTACTCAATAGATATGTAAGAATATAAAAAAACTAATATTTTAAGTCAATCACTTATTTTGTTTTCTTTGATTGCATTAATATACCATGCATTTGAGTTGTAAAGTTCACAATTGCTACTATTTTAGTGGGTTAATTTGAGAGCACACAGAGAAGAATTATGCCATGGAACTTAGATAATTTAATAATTTCTAGAATTTTCACATACAAACTCTAAAATATTCACTGGTGATAGAAATCTCCATGCGAAATAAACATGTCACCATTTGGCTCCAAATTACCCAGTGCCATCCAGGAATGTGAACAGATAATTGGAAAGAAATTTGGGGCTTAACCACATGGTAGTCTGTCTACAAGTTCCCTGGAGAATAAAGTCAGCAACCAGTGCAAACATTTGTGCAAACATTGGTTAATCTGGCTGATGTCTTCAAATCTGAGGATGTGAAGTAGGTTCTTTTTCCCTTTCCTTTAATCAGGGAGATGTTTTTCCTTTTGCCTTTTGTGGCTATCAGAAGTGAGTTGTAATAACTCTAAGAGGCTGAGAACATTGAAGTGTGGAGGTATGTCTGAATAGGGAGATGCGTGTGAGAGAGACAGATGGAGACAGAGGGAGACAGAGGTAAAAGATGGATATTAGAATATAGAGACAGATCAAGAATTAAATCTAAGAAAAACAATGTTGTCTTGTGAATGAAGTTCACAAATCTGAGCAAATCAATTTCTCCAAGCTTCTACACATAGTATAGGAATGTAGGTGATATGAGGATTGATTGCAAATGTAGGAAAGTGTCTTGTGCTTATCTGACACAAGATGTTTCGGGAGGGAAGAATAAAAGTACAAAATTGGATAAGGATCTCCTTTAAAATAAGTAGCATCAAGAACTTAAAACAAAGTTACTACAAAGTAATAAGGTTTGAGGTAATATCAAGAAGTGATTTTTATCTCTAAGAATAGTGTATATTCAAAATTCTCCTTTCTAGATGTACTACAATGAAGAGAGCATCTGTTTGATTGTAGAATGAACAGAGTAAAAATACTTGTTAAAATTAGGATCAAAACAAAATTTCTTCTAAGCAAATATAGAAAAGAGTTTCTTTCCTTTGGAAATTAAGAATAAGGAGATTTAGAATTCAGAGAATCACAAAATTTATATGGCTTAAAGGTTAAAATAAAGCTTGGCCACATCTCCATCTTTGGGGGGATTAATGTGTAAGTAAAAATATATCAATGTGACAACTAAAATCTTCTGTCTTTTCAGATATTACATTAAAATACCTATAGCTTTTTTGAAAGGGGGTTGTATAAAATTCTAGTACATTCTAGTGCACTCTAGTACACCGCTTTCTGCACTGATGCTACCTAAATGTATGGACAAAGAACAACAGAAATGTCCCACCAAAGTAAGATTTTTTTCAAAATAAAAATGCAGGATGGTTTTTAATGATCTAATATTTCATATATTTTGTCCCAATAAGTAGTTTTAAAATATGAAAAAAAACTCAGGTAGGCTAGATATTAAAAGCATTGTTACTAAATGTTTTTATTTAACAAATATTCAGTATTCCCTTATCATAAGCAAGAAAACATGGAGTTGAGAAAGAAGTAATAGAAAGGCAAGAAAGGTAATACATATCTGTCCTAAAGAGGTATCTAACCTGACAATTGTGTTTGATTTCCCCTTATTTTCTCAACTTTAAAAAAAATTATTTTACAATATAGCAAAGTTGTTTTTAAGAAACTATGGACATTTTTAAGACTTTTAGGGTACTTGTTTTCTATTATTTTAATGTTATAAAAGCAAGACATTAAATTAGAATTGGTGTAACTAATATGCTATGCTAAATGACAAAGCAAACATAAAATGGATATATTTTTTACAAGAACTCTTAAATATATGCCATGAAAGAATGAGGTTGCTTAAAACATGTCGTAAAAAATACAGCTTAAGATAATATACTGGAACTACCTTATTTCTGAATATCATAAGTATTTTAATAATATATAATAATGAATCTGAAGAAAACTTAATTCATTTGATTTCCCACAGTCTCATTTGAATTACATATTTAGTTTTTAAAGTATTATTGCCCATAGTCTCATTTTTTTGATAAAATGATAAACATTGAATTATTTTCAAAACATGGACCAAAGAATTCAAGTATTTACTTAAAAATCTATGAAGATACTAATTTTTAAATTATTTAAAGACATTTGCCTTTTTAATTCCAGATTTGGCTCTTAGAAAATAGCAACAAAAACATAATAAACTACAAACGTAAGGCACCATCAGTTTGGGGTTAGCGGGCTTAAAATATAACACTAAAGCTTATTCTGTTCATCTATTCCTGCTAGGAATATTTATGACTATAATTTTCTTCAGAGATACAGACTTTCCTGAGGATATGGTTCGCATATTAAACTCTGAAACCCACTGTACATATTTGGAGACTGGGTCAAAGTGGTTACAACAGTTTTATTTCAATGGCACTGTATCAAACCCCTTACGCTAGCAGTGAGTTAATAAAAACCTTGGAAGAGAATTATATTTGAAATGAATTAAATGAACTAAGTACCTTTCTGTAATAATATAATTGTTTCAGAAATAATACATTTCATGTACATAAATGTAGTATGGATAGTACATTCATACTAATGTCATATAAAAGTACAAGAAAACACATTTAACAAATAGAGCACACTAAAATACAATAACTAGAGGTCAAAAATGGCAAGTTAATAGTTTTACTTAATTATTCTTTCCTTCATTCAATCAGTAGTTATTGGGCTTCTACTGTGCATAAAAGTACTAGGTTAGGTGCATTAGATACAGTAATGAGTCACAAACTGGTCCTTACTATAGACACTATTACTTCTCTTCTTCAAAACTATTTTTCAAAAGCCATCTAAACATCTGAGTTTTCCAAGGTTTATGCTGGTTGACAGAAATTTAATCCAAAACATGTTTAGTTTTCCTATACTAAACAGATATACTCCACTTTTAATTTTTCTTAGTATTGATGTGAAAAAAATAAATAAATTTTTTCAAACTTAATCATCATATTTCCTTTAATCAGAGAGAAAAATCTCTATACAAATTTACACAGTGCTAAATTATGTGAAGTACAGCGCTTTCCTTAATGGGAACAATTTGGAAATTCTGGAAGTTACCCTGAATCCATAACTATACATGCCAATGAAGTGCTTCACAGATGAAAAAAATTTTTGAAATATGATCAGTGACTAATCAATATTTGCAAATCAAAGTTTTTGAGAAGACTGAAGAACAATGCAGCTGAAGAATCATCTTTCATTTATTTATAGTGTTAGAAAAGTAATGATTAGAAGAGCTACAAAATACTGATATTATCAGTCACTAAAATAAATTCTATTTTATTTAGAGTAGCTAATTTAAATAAATTGACTTGGGAATTATTTTTCAGTGAGAATGAAATTTTAAATGTATGTCAATATTAGAGAAATAAAAAAATTTATTATATTCAAGTAATACTTGTGACTTTGAAATACAGTATTAATCACTAAAACATATTTTTAAATTATGTGAGAATATCACTAATACAAATATAATTTAATTATAAAATAGAAATCATAAAATTGAGAGTACTACAGAAGAGTAAACTGATTCACAGCATACAGCAATCTTGCACAGAATACCCATACTGCACCACACCAAATTTGTCAGTCACTCATGCAAACAAAGAGGATAACTACTGAAATGCTTAAATCTTGCACTTACCAACCTCCACAACACTAGAACAGTTGGGATCTGTGAAGCCATCTGGACAATCACATGAAAAGGAATTGTCAGATAATCCTGGCAAACAAACACCTCCATTTTCACATGGATTGGGATCACAAATATCACCTGAGAAAGAAAGAAACAGATAATGAATTTTCATTTGTCTTAGGCACCATAAAAAATACTATTTCATACTCTGTCTTCCTTTGATAAAGTCACCATACCGCCTAGGTTTACAGATCAGGTATGCAAGACCCATTCGAGTCCATGTGCTTTTAAGAGAGATGATATATAACATAAAATTAAACTTTCCAATTCAAACATTGCATATTGAGTAGCATACTAAAAGTTAATTAACTCAGTTTGGGGTTCCTTCATTACATGTAAT
Organism: Ailurus styani; assembly: GCA_002007465.1. NCBI lineage: Eukaryota > Metazoa > Chordata > Mammalia > Carnivora > Ailuridae > Ailurus > Ailurus styani. The sequence continues at coordinate 1,931,608 of LNAC01000319.1, read as the reverse complement.
TGAAATATTGTGTGATTTGTTCAAGATTAACAGAAATATCTCTGCTAGACTCATTTATTAATTACTCTAATAAAAAACCTTTCTAAATCCATACACTTAACTCTGTAACTTTGCAAATTCTCTCACTAAAGGAGTGGGGTTTATTTCTGGATTCCTGGAATCTGGGCTTGCCCGTGTGACTTGCTTTGGCCAATAGGACGTTAGCATAATTGAAGTCAGCAGAGGTATGAAAAAGCACTTGAATATTTCTACTTCTTGGAACCCTGTCAGGGCCATGTGAGTAAATTCAGGCTAGATCGCTTAAGAGAGGTGAGAGAAACATGGGAAGAGTAAGAAAGAAACTGCCACAGAGAAATAAGTTGTGCCATAACAAAAACCTATATGCGGCTTCAGCTTTGGTACTGGGTGGTAGATGGTACTGGTGGCATCTGGAAATGCATTGAACGAATGACTACTGGAGGCTAAAAAAATATGAGACTACGCTATGTTATGTGGAGAAAAGGAGTCAGTAAGGCTGTCTCCTGAGAAAACTTTAGTGACAAAAAATATACCTGATGGGGCACCTGGGTGGCTCAGTGGGTTAAAGCCCCTGCCTTCGGCTCAGGTCACGATCTCAGGGTCCTGGGATCGAGCCCCGCATAGGGCTCTCTGCTCAGCAGGGAGCCTGCTTCCTCCTCTCTCTCTCTGCCTGCCTCTCTGCCTACTTGTAATCTCTCTCTCTCTGTCAAATAAATAAATAAAAATCTTAAATATATCGCTTCTCGGCCTTTTGGCTAAGATCAAGTGTAGTATCTGTTCTTATCAGTTTAATATCTGATACGTCCTCTATCCGAGGACAATATATTAAATGGATTTTTGGTGGGCGCCTGGGTGGCTCAGTGGGTTAATGCCTCTGCTTTCGGCTCAGGTCATGATCTCAGGGTCCTGGGATCGAGGCCCGCATCGGGCTCCCTGCTCAGCGGGGAGCCTGCTTCCCCCTCTCTCTCTCTGCCTGCCTCTCTGCCTCCTTGTGATCTCTCTCCCTCTGTGAAATAAATAAATAAAA